>CAIGQQ010004837.1:11918795-11928807 GCA_903798035.1 Danio albolineatus | reverse complement strand
TATCTATCTATCTGTCTGTCTGTCTGTCTGTCTGTCTGTCTGTCTGTCTGTCTGTCTGTCTGTCTGTCTGTCTGTCTGTCTGTCTACAGTATCTAGCTACAGTATCTATCTATCTATCTATCTATCTATCTATCTATCTATCTATCTATCTATCTATCTATCTATCTATCTATCTATCTATCTATCTATCTATCTATCTATCTATCTATCTATCTGTCTATCTGTCTGTCTGTCTGTCTGTCTGTCTGTCTGTCTGTCTGTCTGTCTGTCTGTCTGTCTGTCTGTCTGTCTGTCTGTCTGTCTGTCTGTCTGTCTCAACACACACCGCTCTATCTGTTTGCACACAGATTAATAAAAAAAACACACGCTCAGAGATAAACCATTAGAACAACCAAAATAATGACTGCCTTGATGATCCACTATGGAGGGAAGATCTAAGTGTTGAACCTAACAACTAGTTCTTAGTGTTGTTTTTGGGCATTGACAGGAGTGGGGTTAATGTCTTTTGGCAGGGAACTACTCGTAAGGGTTACCTATGTTTGCATCTTTTATGTGTAAGCATGACTTTTCTTTTACTTCCTGGATTATTATTTTTTTAATTGCTCATTTTGACAATAAGCTCAATCACATCAATAAATCCTATGTGAAAATGTAACTAACTACACAGTTAACACTTTCCTGTAGAATTGACAGTAACTTACTGTAAATCGATTACAGCAAAAATACTGTATTCACATTTACAGAACAATTTAGTATAAGTATTTACAGTATTAACTGTAACATACAGTAATTTTGGTGTTTTTTAATGTCACCAGTCTTCTGATAAAAAAAACAAACAAACGTAAAATAGAGTGTGGAGAACATACAGAACCCAAAAACATAGAAACTAACATACAATAAAGATGAACCACTCGAACCACCAAACAGAATTGTGGAAATAATGACTGTTTTCACACAGGTTTCCCAAAAATCCCAATCAAATTGCCAATCAAACAACTAGCCCCGCCCCAAAACTCCCCATTGGTCAAACTAACAGACTTCAGGGGCAGCTCAAATAGAGCAAATTTGTAATCACTGTTTACACTTAAGAGAGCATTTCATTATTTGCATACTACACTGAAGAAAAGCATTTTAACACCAAACATATTTATATATAAAATCACCTTTACTTCTCAACACATACCTCTCTTTCCTTTGCACACGTACACACACACACACACACACAAGCCGCGTGCACCTGATAATGGTGTTTTCTTGTCACCTGTGTTTTCTATTTTTTTTGTTGTTTCTGTGTGATTGAACAGCCCTCTGTTGCTCATGACGCACATGGAGCGACAGGCTCAGGCAGGGCTGGGATCTGTAGGAGGGGTGGGGGTTGAGGGTGCTTTCACACAGCGTGTCAGGGGACATCAGTAGCCCCAGTGCAGCCCACGTCCATGCTGAATAATTCAGCCCGCCTCCATTCCTTTCCACCTGAGGAGGCCTGTCTCCTAGCGTCACCAGCGGGGCCACTCAACCGCTCCCGAAAGGTCAGACTCTACCCCATCTGAGAGCCGGGCCTCGGGGGCTAATGCACTCCCTGTTTACCATCCAGCTAATGCTCCCTCCACTAATCTGACAAGCACAGGAGTCTCACCTTCAGGGCTCCTTCAGATGAAGCCGTATCTGCGAGGGCTTTCAAAAACCAGCGGGCTTAAGTGCCTTCTCTGGTCCGAACTTGGGCTCCGATCAATTGATCTCCGTTCCAGAGTAAATGGAATAGAATGGAGCGTAAAGGGTGGGTGTGTGTGTGTGAATTTTTTTAGTTAGTTAGTTTTGAAGCGCTCCATTTCTACTGAGAGATGCAGCAGGATATTAGAGCAAACATGCATGATACAAATGGGTGCATTTATCAGCTGCTGACTCGTATTGACTGAAATTAAAGAGCGCAAGGGGACGGCTGAACCGAAGAGAACAACAACGGAGTAACGACGCCATGAGATAATGGATTGGTACTTGGGGTTTAACTGAGGTGGACAGATTAAGGAGTTTAATGAATGAGATCCTACGGAGAAGTAAATGTACAAATATTGATATGCTGTTGAAAACATGAATAAGTATACTCGCGCTTGAGGTTATATTTCATTTTCGGTTTTATTGACTGGAAAGAAAAGCAGGCAAGTAAACTCTGCGAGCAAGAAAGTCTAGCTGACAATCCCTTTCAAATGGGTGATTTCTCATTGGGGAATGTGGAATTTCTGTGATTGTGAGACTCTGACGTTTCACCCTTCATTCTGCTCTCTTTGTGATCGCGGACGTTCCCATGATAACGCCCGAAGAGGTTCTGTAAAAACTACAATCGATGCTCTCAAAGCGGGCGTGATTACACGGATTTTCCCAAACGTGGTGACAACCGGCGTACACATTTCTAGATTAGTGATCTGCGTTCGGCCTTGATGATCCTCCGTGGAGGGAAGATCTAAGTGTTGAGCTCAACAACAAGTCTTTAGTGTTGTTTTTGGGCTTTGACAGGAGTGGGGTTAATGTCTTTTGGCAGGGAACCACATGTAAGGGTTACCTATGTTTGTATCTCTTATGTGTTAGCGTGAGTTTTCTTTTACTTCTTGGATTTGGATTTTTTTTAAATTGCCCATATGCCTGTCACGATACCTATTTTTTGCTGATATATTGAACCAAACTATATTGTGATTAACGATATTATTGTCATTTTAAGACCATTTTATGTCACTCATTATATAATGGCAGAACATCATCACAATGTAAGCACACTCTTTCAAAGAACACAGAATATTTTATTCTTAAGATTATTTAATATAATTCTAGTCATTTGAACAATTTAATAACGAGGCATTGGAATCTGAATGTGAAAAGGCATATGCTAAATAAATAACAATAAATATTAACATAACAAATGCAAGGTACAAAGTAACATATATTATAGTAATTTAAAGTAAATACTATGGTGTTTTTAACCATGCTGACACTGACATTTCCAACAGAGATAGAGAGGTTACGCAATCAGCTTGGTTTTTATGTATAGGTGATACATATGTTGTGCGATAAGTCGATTTGTTGATTATTGTGAGAGGCCTAATTGGCCATTTTAATGATAAGATCAATCACATCAATCAATCCTATGTGAAAATGTAACTAACTACACTGTTAACAATTTTTTGTAGAATCTACAGCAACTTACTGTAAATCAATTACAGCAAAAAGACTGTATTCACATTTACAGCACGATTTAGTATATGTATTTACAGTACTGTAAAATATACAGTAATTTTGGTGTTTTCATGTCACCAGTGTTTTAATTTTCTGATAAAAATCAAACAAACAAAAACATACAATAAAAAACCACTAGAACCACCAAACAGAATTGTGAAAATAATGACTGTTTTCACACAGGTTTTCCTAAATGCTGTAATCAAACTGCCAATCGAACAAGTAGCCCCAGCCCAAAACTCACCTCACTGGTTAAACTAACAGACTTCGCTCAAGTAGAGCAAATTTGTAAACACTTTTTACTCTTTTAAGAGAACATTTCATTATTTGGATACTAAACTAAGATAAGAAAAATATTTTAACACTATTTAACACACTTACTTTTAGTACTTTTCAGAATGCAAATTTAAAATACAGTAACATACCGCATAACTGTCCTACAATAAAGTACAGTTTATAAGTACTGTGTCATTTACAAAAATCGTAAATAGTGTACTTTATGAGCTGGCCATATTTTTGTAGAATTTGTGCAATCGTTGTTCGAAATTCTACAATTTTCACAAATAAAGTTAGGAAGCAATAATCAGTGCAAGAAGCCAATGGGAAAATATAAAAATTCAAACAAATTATACCACTAATTGGCATTACATTACAATGTGACTTCATATCTCAAAATGGAACTGTTTATCCCACAAATAAGGTACACAAATGGGATTATATTGACTCCAAATGTTACTTTATATCTATCAAATGAAATATCAGGTCTCACAGTATGACTTTATTACTCAAAATATGACTTTATATCTCACAATGTGACTTGTATATCAAAAATAGGGAACGGTATATCTCACAAATAAGATTTTATATTTTACAAATGAGACTACAGAGATCCCAAATGATATATTATATCTCACAATGGAACTTTATATGTTGCAATGTGACGTGACTGTTTCTCAAATCATATCCCACAGTATGATTTAGATCTCAAAAATGGAACAGTAATCTCACAAATAAACATTTAAATTTCTGAAATGAGACTTTATATATACCCAAATGCAACTTTTTTATGTCTTAAAGAGCCCCTATTATGGGTTTTTGAAAATGAGCTTGTATGCTGTGTGTCACACAGCTCTAAGTGAAGTGAAATGTCCAGCTAAGGCTTAAATCTGAAAGTGCAAAGTGTTTAAAACTATTGATTCATCTATAAAAGAGTCGACTCATAGTTCCTCAAACGAGTCGCCGTGCTAACGAGTCTTTAGCCGTTTCGGCATGACGTGAACACGAAACATAAAGCCTCGCCCATTTATGCGCGCGCAGATTCGAAATCCCCAACCCCACTCACAAACAACAGCGGTGCGAAAAAGTTGCCAGATCGGGCGGTTTTAAATTTGATTGTGCAGGTAAAAACCTTTTGGACAGGGTTTGGGCTGAAATCAGTCAGCAACATCTGGCAACACAGTGAAGAGCACTGTGCTTAGCTGGATATTGGAAGTGTGCAGAGAACCCAGAGATGAGACTTTGAAGAGTTAGTAGTTTCTGCAGAAATACCTCTGCATTAAACCCAGCCATGAGCTGTTCCCCCTCCGAGGAGTGCTTACAACGGAGAATTAGGAGCACCAGGACATTTCCCTGGTCTGCTATCCAGCAAGTGTGAGTAAGTGCGATTAAAACGGTTGCCTCATTGTTTTCTCTAGCTTGTAAATGATGCATTTAACTGTGTTTTGTAACTTGTAACCGCTTGTAGTGTATCTGGTTAACTTGAATTCTCATATCGCTTCTAAAAGCACGTTGTAAACGCGACGCGTGCAGCTGTGTTTACGGATTAAAATGCGTTTGAGCGTGTTCCTCTGCTGTTTGTTGTTGCTATGGCCACCATGAGCTCTGCTACACACGTGCGGCGGTGCTGTTTATAATGGCTCAGCTTTTGCCGCTGTGTGCATTAATACTGAATGTATGTCGCTGTTTTTACTTCTGGTTAAGAATTAGAGTGATATGCTGGGAGATCGGGGGTTAGTTTTCGGGGTGAGGTGTCTGAAATACGGGCGACTCCCGATAAAAACGAGTGTTGGCAGATTAGCTCACCCACACGCTATGACTCCTTCAATGTTGATAAGCCGTGGTGGGCATTCTCACGCGCTGAGCGCTGTCGACCAATCGCAACAGACTGGGTCATCGGTCCAATCAGCGCAGTTTAGCATCGCGCGAAGGAGGGGTTTTGGAACAAATGAATCGCTGAACGATTCATATAGGAGTCGCTGGGATAATGAGGTAAAAATAAATGCACATTATAAGACAATGAAAGTGTTTTTTGACCATGCAATCAGATCAGCCTGCTGTTGGAGATCCCCAAAACCAAAATATGACCCTTTTTAACGTATAATATGGGCTCTTTAAATTGTCAATTTGTGGTTTTCATATCAGATTTTAGATCTCGTAATGTGACTTATGTCTACAAAAACAAGACTTCATATCTCACAAATGAGAATTTACATAACATACAATATTATTAGTTAAATTTTGTATCATACAATGTTTCGTTTATAGTTGAAGTCTGAATTATTGAAGTTGAATTATTAACCCCTTCTAAATTACAATTTTAAACCCTTGCTCTGGTAAATGTTTGAAAAAGAAAAAGAAAGAAAATTACAGGAGGGCCAATAATTTTGACTTCAGCTGTATACACCTCAAAATATTATTGTATATTTCACAAATGATATTTTTATATCAACAATGTGACTGCATAGGTCACAAATTTACCATCTTTAACATCTCACATTGCACCTTTAATGTCAAAGTGTGATTTTATACCTCAAATACATACTGTACATCTCAGAAAATGGCATAATATCTCACATTATGACTATATATCACCATGTTTCATTTTTCTCACAGGGGACTTTCTGATATCTGACATTTTGCCTGTATCTCACATTGTGACTAAATATCACAAATGAGACTTGATATCTCACCTTTGCACTCTAGATTTCACATTATGACTCTAAATCTCATGATGTGCCTTTATTTCTTATTTTAAACTATCACCTTTTTTATTTAAAGCCAGACTTCATTAGCAAACTCTGAAGTTAAATATGCATGTTAAGTACTGACTATTTTACAAATGTAAATTGTAATGCTGGACAAATATTAATCGTGATTGCATCCAATATAAAATTAGTTTTTTCAAATATTATATTTGTGTGTACTGTGTATACTTTATATGTTATGTATACCAGGGGTCACTCATGTCGGTCCTGGAGGTCGGGTGTCCTTGCAGGGTTTAGCTCCAACTTGCCTCAACACCCCTGCCTGCATATACCTAGTAAGACCTTGATTAGCTTGTTCAGTTGTGTTTGATTAGGGTTGGAGCTTAAATCTGCAGGACACTGGCCCTCCAGAAACAATTTTGGTGACCCCTGATGTATACATACATGCATACATTCATGCACATTTTAATTTATTTTTTAGATATAAAATATACACGTATATGAAACAAATCATGTATAAATGTAAAAATTAAAAAAATTAAAAATTAAATTGTATAGTTTTGTTTTAATGCTTGTGTATTACGTATACACAATACATACATATATATTATAAACACGGGCGCCACAGTGGCCTAGTGATTAGCACGTTCGCCTCACAGCAAGAAGGTCGCTGGTTCGATCCCCGGCGGGGCCAGTTGGCATTTCTGTGTGGAGTTTGCATGTTCTCCCCGTGGTTGCGTGGGTTTCCTCCGGGTCCTCCGGTTTCCCCCACAGTCCAAAGACATGCGGTACAGGTGAATTGGGTAAGCTAAATTGTCCGTAGTATATGTGTGTGAATGACAATGTATGGATGTGTTTCCCAGAGATGGGTTGTGGCTGGAAGGGCATCCGCTGCGTAAAACAAATGCTGGATAAGTTGGCGGTTCATTCCGCTGTGGCGACCCCGGATTAATAAAGGGACTAAGCCGAAAGGAAAATGAATGAATGAATGAATATTATAAACACACATATCTTATGTCAAAACAAATTTTCTTTTGGATGCAATTAATCTTTGCCCAGCACAAATACACTGTTCAATTTGTTTTTAAACAGTTGTAATTTGAAAAAAGCTAATTAAATTGCACATTTAGGTAAAAAAAAATCTTTCCAGACACACCAAGCAAAATTCAGTGATTATTTCAAGTTTTCTTTCAAGCAAACACCAAATAATGCAAACTTTGTGGTATGTAAAACAGGAGTTGACATAATTATGCCAGTAATTTGATCAGCAGAAGTAGACGTATCTGGTACTAAATCAGCCAGTTTTTACCATGGTACATTTGAGTGTGCTTTGATTAGACAGTCCTGTCCACCAACGCTAGCACAAGCCATTACAGAGACACTGACAATCCCAAACACTGACATTAAAACTGCGCCCCTTCAGCCCAAACAAAAGCCACTGGCCATGATTCAATGTGTCACCGGTGAAATATTCATCATGAAAGAAAAGTTCCTCTGAAGTTGCTTTTGATTAATCAGCTATGAAGACTATGAAGGACTTTGCACACCAGTCATATCAAGGTGACCCTTTAAAAAAGGTCTCCAGTTCAATATTACAGTAAATGAGCAATTTTGGCCTAATGCTGATCAGCACAGAAAATAATATTGACTAAAACCAAACTTTTTTTTCTAAAAATGAAACAAAACAATTTATTTATTTATTTATTTTTATTTGTAATTTACACTTTATTAGTAAGCAATCAGACAGAAAATTATTTTGACTAAAGCAAATAAGTAAATAAATAAATAAATAAATAAATGAATGAATGAATGAATGAACGAAGTAAAACTATTTATTTATTTTTAAATTAATTCCCCTCACATCCTTTAATTATCAGAAAGAAAATAATTTTGATTAAAGCCAAAACAATAAAATGGAATAAACTAAACTAAACTATTTATTTATTTATTTGCTTGCTTGTTTGTTTGTTTATGTATGTTTTATTTAATCCCCTCACTCTGTTTGTAAATTAATAAATAATAATTAGAACTAAGACCAATAAATATAATCAATTATAAATATGTTAAATATAAAACTTATAGAAAATGTTATTATATATTATTATATTTCATTAGTAAGTTTTTTCTTATTTTATTTCTTACTTTGAGCTATCACCTCTTCAAATTCAATGCCAGGATTCACTAAAAAAACAACAAAAAATGGGTATAGACTGGACAGAATAGTGTCTGAAGTTATATGTGTGTATTGTAAAATAGTCAATAACCATCAAAATAAAATAAAAAATTTCATTTATTCATTCACTTTTCGGCATAAGTTTTACGCAGCGGATGCCCTTCCAGCTGCAACCCATCACTGGGAAACATCCATGTACACTCAATCACACTCATACACTATGGCCAATTTAGCTTACCCAATTCACCTATACCACGTCTTTTGGCCTTGTGGGGGAAACCGGAGCACCTGGAGGAAACCCACGCGAACACTGGGAAAACATGCAAACTCCACACAGAAATGCCAGCTGACCCAGCTGAGGCTTGAACCAGCATCCTTTTTGCTGTGAGACAATCATGCTACCCACTGCGCCACTGTGACGCTCAATAAAATAACTATTTAAAATCTAAAATATATATGAAATTATAATATTTCCCCCCCACTTTATTAGTAAGTTTTCAACAATTCAAGCATTGACCTCTATTTTTGATATGCAAGAGTTTGTTTACCTTGGACAGCAAAAAGGAGCTGTTTGGGGTCAACAATTGGGGTTTTCTTTTCCGGAGACTTTTTTCCAGTTCGACGGTGACCCCTCCGTTTCTTACTCTCTCCCCACAGGTTGGAACCGCCGTGCATGCTGGGAATATTCAGGATGGCGATGCCCTCCAACGAGATGTTGCTGAGATTCAGGGTGATACCATCACACTATGAACATATGGACACATAAACAGAGTGAGTGTGTGTTTATGTACATACATCCTGTTAAAATGAGAATTTTTAAACAAATGAATTGACGACTCAATAATGAATAAATAAAACCAACACATCTAACATTGAAAATAATGTTTTTTAAGAGAGTCTGTCTTAAACGTATCAGTGTTTTATGCAAATACAACACACTCCTGAAAGCAATAGTTTTTGCATTAAAACAATACGCTACAGTTCTTTCCAGTGTTTCTGCAGGGGGTGGCTGAGTGTTAGAAAGGCGATAAGGCATGTGGTTTCTCACTTATTCTCATTACCTCCACCTCAAGATAATCATGCAGCTTCTTGCAAGTTGCCGAGAAGGTTTCTGAGGTCCCAAACTCGAAGTACCAAAGCTTATTCTTTGTCCTGAAAACAACAACATTTGTCAGTTTTTGATGCATGTCATGTTAGAGGTCATATAATCATTCAGAAATGTCGGAGATGGTAACCAGGGATGTAAAATATATCAGAATAAGGAGTTTTCAGCCAGTTTATGCTCATTTGCCTTATTTTTTTTACATTATAGTTATTAGCTTTAATCTTTTGAAAAAAAAAATCGGTAAGACTTTATAATAACTACACGCTATGATTTAGGGATTTATAAAGCATGAATAGTCCTCACTTTAGATTAGGTCACAAAACTGGATGAAGATGAGTTAGTGAAGCATTTATTAACATACAAATTAACTATTACTATATGCCTGAATAATGCACTATATAAATGTTGATTTGAATAGTTTATTAATTGTTTACTAGCTCATTCTGAATTATCTAAAAAACTACTAACTACTCTTAAATAAATGGTTTGTAAATAATGCGATACTTAAATTAGTAATGAAAATAT
>CAIGQQ010004837.1:11879973-11894566 GCA_903798035.1 Danio albolineatus | reverse complement strand
CTAATATCCAGCTTTCTTCAAAATATCTTATTTTGTGTTCAACAGAACAAAGACATATAAACAGGTTTTAAACAAGGGTGAGTAAATGAGGACAAAAAATTCAGTTTTGGATGAAACGTCCCTTTAAATACTGCATACTTTCATTATCCAAGTTACATTACTACATATCCAAAAATACATTGCAGCTAGCCAGTGACAACTAAATTACTTATTTCAAATTGTAGGCACAATCTGAAGTGACCTGCCCTATTATTGTTGCTGCTTAAGTCCTATTTACATTTAAAATGTCGTTTCCAGTTTGCTCCAGCTACTGTGCAAGATCGGCATCATGCTAGACTCCTTTATGGCTTTTTCATTGGTAACAAGAGGACATTATAATTTGAACAGCATCTATGCTTATGTTTGTCTGTTTTTCAATATGCCAATGTTTCTATAATCCTAGACCAGGCCGCATCCTGAGAAAAAGCTGTGATGGATCATGGAAGACTAGAGAGCATGTAACTGATTCCTGAAAGACCCCAGTGACAGACGAGTCTCTGCATTGATCCCATGGGCCAGCCTGAATACCCGCCGGTGACCTACTCTCACCTGCAGCTTCTCCACGATGGACGTCCAGCGTTCTCCAGCCTCCGGCGCCTAGACTGCAGCTCTGCGCAGGAAGTTTGGCCAGAGGAGAAATGATCGTGCCCAACTGAGCCTGATTTCTCTTAAGGTTTTTTTCCTTCACTTTTGACAATTGGCAAAGTTTTGTTCCACACCACTGGTTTGCTTGGTTTTGGGAATTATGGAGCTGCTCATCGATGGATTTGCTCTTTAGTGTTTGGACTTTCAGCAGTGAAAATGAAACCACACTGAACTGAACTAAACTAAACTGAACTTCAACTCTGAAAACTGGACTGACACAGTTTAAATTTACTAGAACTTCTATGTTAAGCTGCATTGACACAATCTACATTGTAAAATAAATAAAGTGGAATTGAATTGGCATGTTTAGAAATATTGTAAGGACAGAGACAAAACCTGGAGCAAGGTTTGGAGTATGACAATGGAAACATCCAGTCAACATCAACGAAGGTACAAAGCAGACACCAAAAGACAGGACTTGCCATAATAAACAAAGCAAATTTATACAGACCCCTTTCCCACAGGACTGCATGGTTATAAAGACTGACCACTGGCTATTTCAACTAGAAGGTGGGACTACCTTTGCCAGGGTGGCCATAATGAGCTTTTTTTTTTTGCAGTTTTGATTATTTTCACCTAAATTTGGCAGCCTTCATAATATGTTTTGCTATAAATATATATGCGCATATAATATTTCACCATAAACAACATAGCTTCTACTTTTAAACAAAAAAGAGAGTCTGAGTCTATTAACACCTCTTCATTTGTCAATTCAATCAGATCTACACTTTCTCTGATCTTCTCTATTGTACATCCAGAAGTCTCATAAATCATAAAGGACATGTGCTACAGCTACCCTTACCATAATACACCTAAAACATGGATTGCCATAAAAAGTCAGCAATGGCAAGCAGTGTTGTGTCTCAATTGACGGGATGTTTCATCAGTTGCGAGAACAAAGTTAATATGTACAGTAGCAGAGAATCTTGTGAAATGAACTAACATCTGCAGACAGATTAAGTCTTTGAAAATCTCTAGACATCATATTAAAATCCTGAAATGACTTAAATTACCTCCACCCCAGTGCAGACACCTTGCGAGGTCATTTCCTGTGCCGAGAGGAAGTACACACACAGGAGGATTCTGTTCAAAGTTGGCTTTGTCTAAGAAATAGAAAAACACTTCATAGAATGAGAGGGAAAAGTGCTACAGTACAGCAGAGCGTCTCATAATCCACAGTCCTACAGCTTCTACAGTTGCTTTGTAATGCCAGAGAGCATTTTTACATGCCTATCTTTGAGCAACGAAATAATTTATGGATTATAAATAAAAAAAGGGGATTTATGGGAATTCAACTGTACCACTTATTTATAACGAAGCCTTTTTTCTTTGGAAGGAATGTCTTATGTTGTGGTTTTAGAACAACTTTGATTAAGGCAAGGCAAGTTTATTTATATAGCACATTTCATACACAGTGACAATTCAAAGTGCTTTACATTAACAGGAATAAATGAGACTTAAAAAAACAAATAATAAAAATTATTAAAAATAGATAAAAACCGATAAAAGAATGAAAAAGAAAAGAAAGACATAATAGTGTGATCTGTCGGCCATGGCACACTGCTCATTCAGGCACAGCTAAACAGATGCGTTATCAGTATTGATTGGAATGTGCCTAATGTTGGAGCACATCTGATCATTTCTGCAAGCTGATTCCAGCAACGGGGGGCACACTCTTAAAACAAACGGTTCAATATAGAACCAAAAACGGTTCTATGAAGCGCTTCATATATGGAACCCCAAAAAGGTTCTATATAGAACCATTTTAAGGGTTCATTAAATAGAACCCCAAATGGTTCTTTGAATTCAAGTTAGATGGTTCTATTTAGAACCATTTAAGGGTTCTTTTTATTTATTATTGAATTATTGTTACTTATTAATAAATAAAAAATAAAACCAATCCAGACAATTCAAATTGTTTAAATTTATTCAATTCATTATACAAAATATTTTTTTAAATATTTAAAATTGCACCTCTGCATACTTTGCATTGGACAGCAGATCTACCTTAACAGTTTAATGGCATTCAACACTGTTATTGTAATGACTTCACTTTTATAAGCTTTTTTACTGTTTGAACAAATACAGAGCTTAACTTTCACACATCTCTAAACGGAAGAGAAATATATCACAATGCAGATGGAAACAATACACAAACAATCAAAACATCTATTAAATAACACTACAATTTCAAAAAGTGGATAGTACCTGCGTGTATTGGTCATCACAACATCCATTTTTATACATAATTTAATAAGAAACATCACTAAAACATTGCAGAATGATTAGACAAAACACTGCAAACAGCCATTTCACAACCTGTAGCATGTCCATGTCTGTCAGCCTCTCTTATAAGGTAAATAGTTTTGTCCATGGGTGGCACAGTGGCTCACTGGTTAGAACTGTCACCTCACAGCAAGCAGGTCACTGGTTCGAGTCCCGACTGGGCCAGTTGTCATTTCTGTGTGGAGTTTGCAAGTTCTCCCAGTGTTCATGTGGGTTTCCTCTGGGTGCTCCGGTTGACCCCACAGTCCAAAAGCATGTGTACGGTATAGGTGAATTGGCCATAGTGAGTGAATGTGTGTAGATCTACTGTATGAGAGAGTATATTGGTGTTTCCAAGTGCTGGGTTGTGGCTGGAAAGGGCAGATTAGTTGGTGATTCACTCCTCTGTGGTGCCTCTGATAAATGAGGAAGTAGAAGGATAGCGAGTGAGTGTTGTCCATTGTAATACTGACACTTCAAGCCTTGGTGGAATCAGGAGAGCTGCTGAATCCTGGATGGTGTAGGACCTTTGGATTTCTGTAAAACAATATTTTAATGTTGAGTACTTTTAACCAATTAACATGTCATCAAATAGAATTACAGTTATAATCAATACAATTAAAGTGTGTGTGAGTGTGTGTTTGGGGCAAATAGTATGTAGTATAGTGTGTAGTTACCTTCTGCGGTTTCCTCTGCTGGTCCAATGAGACTGTCATGGAGCACTACCTTCTTTCCGTCCCTTTTTGGGCCATTTCTTTTAAAGATGTTTCTGTGTTCTTCACCAAGTTTTCTATGCAGCATCCTAAATGCAAAAAAAACATTTTGTTTACTTCATGTGTAAGTTTCCAAATGACATATTTTCAGCAATACAAGTTTCTTAAAGTCATCATGGACGCAAAACTATTTGGCACACAATGTAACAGTGTTTACTCACAAGCTGTGGCACTCCAAGAAGAAGAAACTGCTCCATTAGTTCTGCAAACCTCTCCATAATCTGTACTCTGGAAAAGGGTGTTCATTCGGTTCTTGACTTATGAGTATCTGGTGTCGCATTCCAGGTCCATCACAATCTGAGGTAGGAAGACAGCATTTTAGAGTGTGTAAATATGAATTTATAATACAGAATTAATCTACCTTTGGCATCAAATGTATTGAACTGAACTTGCCTTGTGTTAAGTTCCTCAGAGTACAGTTCACTTCCTTTTCATCCCATTAATTTGTTTCATTTTGCAAGATGATAGATGAGCTCACCACTGAAATCCTTTCATTTTTAAATTTGTTTTGCAGACATTCCAACAAGGTATCCTGTAGGCAAATTTACACTTTCTTTTAAAACATATTTTCTTTGCAGGACTTTTTAATAAGCAATGACCTTAATATTCTCACTGTACAAACAGCAGCAATAAGTAATAGAACATTTTTGTGATAAATATATTATTTCAGTACACAACAACCAAGTCTGACATATGCATGTTATAAAATACAATATTTACCAGGTGTCCTTGTTGATGATAATTGTGTCACAATTATGGATGTAACGCATGTCCTTCTTTAAGCTGGGATCTTTCCTCTTCAAAGCTACTTGTGTCCTGCTGCCCAGGTTACAATACAATGTTAAAGTCTTTTATAATATTAATTTCATAATACTTAATACAGTTTGTTTAGAATTAAAAGCAATAATACATACCGAGCACAAGATTTACGATGCAGTTCAGTTTCCAGGCTGTTTGAAGAAAAGAAAGATATACATTAAAATATGAATTTTAAACTTATTTAGCACAATATATACATATATGTAGCCTATATTTAACAAGGTTCAACATTTCACAATACATTTAGCCTGCATGTTTGTATGTCCTTCATAAATAACACCTGATCTATTATCTATGGATTATTAAAATATGTTTTGGCTTTAAAAGGTTTCAATAATACACTTAGCAATCATCACAATAGCGCGTGCATACAGTAGACTCGGGCGGGCACGAGCGCGACATGCTCCCTTGCGGTTTTAATGCAGACTAGCCGGCGTGTACACTACTTTACAGAGTTTAGCCCGAGTTAAACTCGGCTAAACTCACACACGAACAAGCTGGGAGTACTTGTTTGTTCAAGGTTGGAGATAAAAACTGCACGAAAGCGGAAATCGGCTCATAAGAAGTTACCATTAAAAGAGCGTGCACGCGCTTCACGCTGCCTCTCAATGCCCGCCATCGAATAACGCACCTGTTTTATTGTTATTGATATTTTAATTAATACTGACAAACAAATAAAGCGAAACTGTAACTTATTTCGAACAAAAAGCAGAGCAAAGTCAGCTTGACACAGATTCCTGAACCGAAGGCTGTCGACAGAGACCATCAGAAACTTACAAGCACAGTATTAATCCATATTAACGTTACCCCTTTTTCAGTCTGTGTCACCATATAACACAAGGGAAGAGAAACATTACCCCGTAATACAAAATATTTCATTATTATAGTTTTAAAAGAGTAATAACTTACCTGAATGATGGAGCTGCAAAAGCGGAGTTCTTCTTTTCAAAAATTAACCGTCACTCTCCAGGCTCTTCACCACCAGTCCACCAATGAATGACGTCACCAGAGGGCTTTTTCATGATTATTACTTTAAAACAATTTATTAAACCATAACAACACACTGTACAGTCTTAATAAACTGGTTATTTAATTAATTTCACAAAATAATTCGTCAAAAATGTTAAATATTAAGCATATATAAATATTAGTTATATGGTAATGTACAAACCTGCGTGAAACAAAAATCCCATCATACATTGATTAGGTTTTTGACCATAGCAGTCATTTTATTAGGTTTTGACTCAAAAAGCTTTGTCTCTCTGTGTTATAGCTTATTATTATTTATAATCTTTACTATATAATTATGTCATAAATCCCACATTATAGAACCATTTTAATCAAAAAGGTTCTTTGCACTCAAAGAGTTCTAAATAGAACCATTTTTTGGGTAAAAGGTTCTACTGGCCAAGTATAGAACCCTAGGGTTCTATATAGAACCTCAAGGAACCTTTTTTTTTAAGAGTGCATAGTAGCTTCACCCTGCTTTGACTGAAGTCTTGGAATTTCAATTTTTTATAACCCTAAAGATCTAAGTGATCTGTTAAGTTTGTATTCAGTGACCATATCTGTATAGTATTGAGGTCCTAGGCCATTTAGTGATTTATAGACAAATAGTAACACTTTAAAATCTATTCTGAATGTAACTGGGAGCCAGTGTAAAGACCTGAGCACAGGTGTGATTTGCACTGATTTTCTGCTTCTGGTCAGAATCCTGGCCGCAGCGTTCTGGATGAGCTGCAACTGTCTGACTGTCTTTTTGGGAAGGCCAGTGAGGAGTCCATTACAGTAGTCCACCCTGCTGGTGGTTAAAGGTTTTGATCCACATCATATATGTACTGTATATGCTTATGTATATGTGTATGTATAAGTGAATGTACAGTATATGTGTGTATGTGTAAGTGTGTGTAGCTGGGAAAATAAATATTGAACATGTCATGATTTTTCCTGGGAATACTATTTATGAAGGAGCTGTTGACATGAAATTGTACCAGACTTTGGTAAAAAACCAAACAATAAAAACATAAAAATAAAACAAAACAAAACAAAATCTGAAAAATGAGTTGTGTGTAATAATAATGAAAAGGCACTGTGGATCTCGTCTCTGAAAGCATTTGAGAGTTTCCTTGGCTGTGTTTTGTATCATTGTCTTGCTGAAATGTCCACTCTGGTTTCATCTTCATCATCATCATCCTGATAATGTAGATGTTGGACTGAAGCAGCTGATATTTATATACAATGATGAAGGGCATAGAGTTGCTGAAGAACTACTGAGAGATTTCAGCTGCTGTCTGGGCATTCACTGCCCTTCTATACCTCCCTTTCTTCATGTGTTCAATACATTTTCCCTGTGTCATTTCATTTTACTATGCATAACCTAATTTGTAAACTAATTAGATGTTTTCTTTGCATATATGGATTTCTTTGGTTGTTACCAACATCCAGGGAAAGTCAACGGCACCTTTAGAAATATGTTTTCTAAAAAAAACAGCGACGTGTTCAAGACTTATTTTTCCCGCTGTATTTATACGTGTATATACAATATGTGTATGTATATATGCATGTGTGTGTTTGTCAGAGTGTGTATACAGTATATACATATACATGTATGTATATACTAGTGTGTCTGTGTATATATAATCAAATAAAAAGTCTGCAATGTTTTTTTTTCTAATACACTCCTCTGAAAGCATCCAGTCTATTACTCTGCCTTTGTTTTGATTGATAAAAAATGGAGGCAATTTTTGACACAAATAAAAGATTAAATGAGGATGCAGTCATCTAAAAAAACATCACCCGCAGAGACTATTCTTCAGATGATATAAGTAATATGCCATTTCTTGAAAAAAGATAATCATCCTATTTGCCCTGAAAATACAGGTACGAATGTAATAGCTTTAGTTCTGTGGGGAAAAAAAATAAAATAAGTATTTGACTATTTCAGCAAATATTACAAAATCATTTCTGTATGAAAGAACCTCTGAAACAACAACATAAGCTTTGTTTTGCAGTATTTCCTCTAGATGTCTTTATGTTTTGAAGTTTACTTTAGCTCGCTGCTTTTATTAAATCTATAATGAAAACTTCCTGGATTTAATTTACTTTGACTCCAGCTTTTAATTGCTCTAAGAAAAAATTCAGACAAGAGGCCAAAATAAACAATGTAAGTTCTACAACCACAAAGACAAAAAAGGCAACTCATGGGGTCTAATTTCTTTACTTGATGGCATAATGTGAAGAATTAGAGTGCTTTGTGTTTGTTTTCACTCACCTATAAGATCAAGAATCCAGCCGACGGTGCCATCTCCACCACAGGCCAAAACTCTGAAGTCTGGCACATCTCGAAAGAAATTTAAGCTGAAATCAAGATGCAACAATTTAATTCAATTCAATTCGTTTATTGTCATATGCACAGTAAGGAAACAAGTTTCCCTGTACAATGAAATTCTTACTTTGCAGTTCACAGTGAAGTCACACTCATAATATACATGTCACACACATATATACATTAAAGTGGCAGAAGTATAACTATGAAATGTATAAATATAAATATCTATGAATGTAAACTTTAGAAAGCGAAAGTAAAACCCGAAACCCAGACATTTCAGGAGATTCAGAAACTACAGTTGGACACATTTTGGCCAAAAGGCGCGTCTTTGTGGGTCTGCAGAGCACGTGTGATTGTCTGTGTGAGGGTTGATGGTGCTTGCACACAGAACCAGGAGTATACATGCAGATTTTTCACTGGTTAATCGATCACGAATGTTTGGCTTTGTTGGACGTACAGTATGCAAAAAAAAAAGTGTAAAAGGATTTTAAAAATAGAATTATAATAGTTATAATAATAGTATTATTCATGTGTCACCACCAAACATACTTGGGTGGCCGTTAATATACCTGGGTGGCCCGCCCAAGTAAAGTCTATGTGTGGGAAGCAGTGTATAATGCAGCTGTCAACGCATTAAAAAAATAAGCACAGGTCTCCATGTAGTGTGCACTTGGTAACACTTTACTTGAAGGGCTGTTCATTAGACTGTCATGAAACCTTTATAATTACGACATGACACATGAATGTGAATGAGATTTTATGCATACTTATATAAACTGTTATTGAGTGTCATTCGCTCAGTTATGACATTTTAAACACAAAGATGACAATGTTTGATATGACAACTTGACATAAATACATCACAAGCGGTTTTTGTCTTTGTCATGACAAGTTGATATTATCAACAAAACTGTTCATGAATCTGTCATAAACATGATCGTCATGAAGCAGTTATAAATATGTCATGAACTTTATAACAGTGTCCTTGTTATTTTTTAACTCAATTACAGTGACACAAGCTAAATTTGTTATTAAAATGCAATTAAATATTAATGACGCCGTTAAAAATTATTTGACAGAAAAAATACACTTTAAACAAGACACTTTAATGACAAATACAGTTTGTTTTACTGTAAACCTGATCAGAAAAACATGCAAGACAGTTATAATGCCACACGACAATAATGTTTATGAAAGATTTATGACAATTTATGTTGTCTTGGTAATGTCCCGTTGTCATGAAAAAGACAAAAACAGCTTGTGATGTATGTTTATGTCACGTTATCATAACAAACAATCATCTTTGCATTTAATATGACATAACTGAGCAAATGTCACCTAATAACAGTCATGAGTATATGCATAAAATCTCACTCATGTCATGATTAGAAAGGTCTTATGAACAAGTAGTGTTATCACTAACTCTAACTAATGGGACAAGCAGACTTAGTAAATCACATAAGACGGCAAAACCAGACAACCAATCACATGAGGGTGTTTAAATAAGAATAGCAAAACACTACATTTCTACATCTGGCAGCCACCTTCACATTAGCATCACATGACTAGCTGAGCTCATGCGTTTCTTCAACAGATGACTGTAAATGCATAGTCAAGTCAAACTCTATATCTATCTGCTCCACCAGCGGAGAAACGTCAATACATCGGCTACACCTGACCTAGACGCTAGTGCCTGAAACGCCGTAATCAATAGTCTCAAAGCAAACCGGCTGACAAGGTCACCAATGCTGTGTGGAGAGCAGTGCTCAATCAGTGCTTTGAGAAAATCATACAAAAAAAAAAAAAAAATTCAATATACAATCAGAGGTTTAAAGGGAAAGGAGTGTGAAGTAAAAACTGAACCAGCTCATATGCAATGATGTTGAATTATGTTTTTTTGAATTGGAAATCATTTGTTTTAAACTCCTAATTTTAAATCTATCAAATTTGGGGCTGGAAAGTCCTAAAATGTAAAAGTATTATATAGTTTGAGTTTATAAAGTATAATTATAATATATTGTTTCTCCTCACTGTTTTTTTTTTTTTTTGGTCCCACTTTATATTAAGTGGCCTTAGCTACTATGTACTTACATGCAAATATAATTACAATGTACTTACTGTGTTCATAATGTATTTCAGAACACTTCTGGTGCTCTTGAGGTGGGATATGGGTACGGTTAGAGACAGGTTTGGTGGTATGGGTAGGTTTAAGGGTGGGTTAAGGTGTAAGGGATGGTCAACAGTGTAAATACAGATGTAATTACAGAAATTAATTACGGATGTAATTACATGCAGGTATTTAATCAAGCATAAGTAAAATGTATAATCATGTATTTACACAATAAGTACAATGTAACTAATTATTATTTACAGTGTAAGTACATAGTAGTTAAGGCCACTTAATATAAAGTGGAACCTTTTTTTTATTTTATTTTTTATTTTAATTCTTTAACTGCCCCACTAAGAAAAACACTTTTGGACTGCATCTCTTAACTTCTATTGTTGATAGTTTTACACTCAATGTATTTTTCCCATAATTTCTTAAATATCAGCCTCTACCAAAAGGTTGATATGCCAGTTTATGGTAAAAGTACCAGGATTAATAAATATACTATGAAAAAAAAATCAGAAAATATGAAGTGTAAGACCAATTGATTTAAAAACACAATCAAAATAAAACATTTTTGAATACCGAATCATTTTTATTTTTTTAAGTATGCCATAAAATATTTCTGATTTTTACAATAAAACCAAAATCAAGTGTAGTAGTGCAACAGGATTATGTTTGTTTGATTTTTTTTGTAAACCACCAATGCTGTGGAGTGTAAACCAGTAGTTCCCAAAGTGGGGGTCACTGGACAATGAGGAGAGGTCGCTTGGTGATTTCCAAAGATTAAATTCCTTTGATTAAACTATTATAATTACCACTTTTTATCCATAACCTACAGGAGACAAAAATAGTAGTCAATAATTCCATAAAAACACAACAACATGCAAATAATTTTTTATTTTAATTTTTCTGATTAGATTGTGACCTCTGGGGAGATTGTGTTATATTAAAGACACAGTATTAGCATCAGATGCAGCAGACTGATTTTATGGCACCAGGTTAAAATGTCCTATATGGCACTTTTGTACATTAAAAATAAATACAGGTCAAAACTAAACACTGAGGTCTCCAAGTGGCGTTCTTCGAAATTAAACAAAAAATACATTTAGGCCAATTGGTGTGTGTGTGTGTTTGTATATTTGTAATAACCTCACTGGATATTGGGGGGGGGGGTCGCAAGTCACTGGCACTGTTATTTTGGGCGTCACGAGCTGAAAGGTTTGGGAACTCCTGGTGTAAACTATTTAAAACAGTCCTTCTTTAAATGACTTTAACAGTCAATATATGGTCAACCATTTGGTAGAGCAGGCAGTTAAAGGGTTTCTTTTAATCTACTTAGGTAGTTAGTTTTATTTGAGTTGATCTAATATTTATTCAATAAATGTATATTTTTAATCAAATTTATTTGACTGTTTAATTTGTATTAATGTTTCTATAATAATAATAATTATAAAAACATTTTAAAAACATTTTACTTGTTTAAATTACACCAGCATGCTGCTATCAGTGAATAAAATTTCTTCTTGTTTTATTTATAACTTTTATTCTAAAGATAATTCACAAACATTCCCCGCCCCTTTGAACACTTTACACAATTATTTTCAAGATCATTTAATGAATATGAAGTTCAAAAGATAAGATAAAAATCTTATCACAAAAGATGTATGCAGGGGCGGACTGGCCTAAGGGAGCAACCGGGACATTTCCCGGTGGCCTGACATGGCCTGCTATCCAACAAGTGAGTAAGTGCGATTAAAACGGTTGCCTCATTGCTTTCTCTAGCTTGTAAATGATGTATTTAATTGTGTTTTGTAACTTTTAACCGCTTGTAGTGTATCTGGTTAACTTGTATTCTCATATCGCGTCTAAAAGCATGTTGTAAACGCGACGTGTGCCGCTTTGTTTACGGTTTAAAATGCGTTTGTGAGCTTGCGTTTCACTGATGTTTGTCGTTGCTATGGCTACATCAGCTCTCCTACACACATGCGGCGGTCCTGTTTCATAATGGTTCAGCTTTTGCCGCTGTGTGCACCAATACTGAATGTGTGTCACTGTTTTTACTTCTGGTTAAGAATAGAGTAATATGCTGGGAGACCGGGGGGTTAGTTTCAGGGGGTGAGGTGTCTGAAATACGGGCGACTCCCAGGAAAAACGAGTGTTGGCAGATATGCTCACGCACACACTATGACTACTTCAATATTGAAGTAGTATTAAGCCGTGGTGGGCATTCTCTCGCACTGAATGATGTCGACCAATCGCAACAGACTAGGTCATCGGTCCAATCAGCGCAGTTTAGCATCACGCTAAGGAGGAGTTTTGGAACAAATGAATTGCTGAATGATTCATATAGGAGTCGCTGGGATAATTAGGTAAAAATAAATGCAAATTATAAGACAATGAAAGTGTTTTTTGACCATGCATGCATTTTAGCCTGCTGTTGGAGAAAACCAAAACATGACCCTTTTTAATGTATAATAGGGGCTCTTTAAAAATTCAATCCAGTCAATTGTACAAGATCACTGTGCTTGTTTTTAGTTTTTCGTTGGTTTTATATGATATTATCTGCATTTGTGAAATTGCTATTGTATTGTGTCCCTGCTCCTTTGTGCTGTATCTGCTTTTTATGTTGCCTCTTGGCCAGGTCGTCATTGTAAATGAGAACTGGTTCTCAATTGACTTACCTGGTTAAATAAGGGTTATTATTATTATTATTAGACTAGTTAAAGAATAAAATGAATGCATATAAAAATGCTAAATATAACCACTAATTAAGTCAAATCAAACATCACAGTGAATCAAACCAATTAGTCTAAATTTACCAAAAACTGAATCAAAAGCCTACAGTATGAACAGTGAATGGAACGGAATCACAGCCCCAATTAATCTCCATGCCAACATCCCACAAAAAACATTCAGCATTCTTTATTATTCCCTCTTTAAAATTCCATTTTGAAAATACAGCATCACTAAACACTGTCACAACCCTCACGGCGGTGCACTTAACTCAGAAATGACCACGCAGCAGGCATACTAATAACGAATTGAGTCAGAATGGCACAGAGCGTTTTGACTGACACTAGCGATGGTATGCGTGAGCACAGCGATCATTGACACCAATCTATTATTACCAGCTGACTGTCAGCACTGGAGACTCTGTGAGAGCAGATCTAACCCTTTAATAATGCCTACATTTACAGCTGAGACTCAGTGAGAGATCGGCATGCATGAATTAGAGTGTGTTATTATCAAGCAGCGTCTGCATATACAATATGTTGTTAACTTGGGAGCCGTCGGGATTCTTTGGATTCTTATCTGAGAATGAGGGACAGATATGTTTTCCTGAAAGCATACTGTACACTGATAATGCTGTGTTTGGAGTGTGTGCAGTGAAGGGTCGCTCACCCAGGCATCGGGCCATTTTTGGCCAGGTTGTAGACCTGACGAGGGTTCAGGAGGTACTGGAACTTGCGGAAGATCCTGGACAGAGTACAAAACAAGGTTATTTTAGTAAAAAAAAAACGTAAATGAAGAAGACTAAAACTATTGGTCAAAAAACTATTTCATAAACTTAAGAAAATGTCAAAAATCACAATAAAACTTTGACAGTCACTAGAAATCTAACTGAAAATACTAATTAGCAGAATCATTAAATGTCATTCTCATTTTTTTGGCAAAAGATTTATTTTATAGAAGTACCTGTAGATGACGCTTTTACAGGCTAAGGGCTCATTCACACCGAACGCATATATGCTTCTAAAATCGTGAGACGCAATGCTTTGAAATTATTTGAACAAAAAAAGTGCGGCATAAAGTCCCTGGTATATTCATTCATTCATTTCCTTTGGCTTAGTCCCTTTATTAATCTGGGGTCGCCACAGCTGAATGAACCGCCAACTCATCCAGCTTATGTTTTACACAGCAGATGCCCTTCCAGCTGCAACCCAATACTGGGAAACACAAAATGTACACATACTGTACACTATGGCCAATTTAGTTTATTCAATTCACCTATAGCACATGTTTTTTGATTTAGAGGGAAACCAGAGCACTCAGAGGAAACCCACGCAAACATGAGGAGAATATACAAACTCCACACAGAAATGCCAACTGACTCAAACCAGTGACCTTGCTGTGAGGTGATAGTGGTTACCACTGAGCCACCGTGCTGCCAAGTCCCAGGTATACTTCAAACTAAATCGAAAAAAATAACATCATTTTGAACAAAATTCAGCCAAAACAATGCTCTTTTTAAATTCGTTTCAGCAGTTCAAAACCGCTCACCAAAGCAGATTTTTGAGAAACAGAAAATGACAACCAAGCTGCCATTGATTCTGGAACTCCACCTTCTTCCTCGCCTCCGAGTTTTTGATGTGTCCACTGCTGTGAAACTGTCACTGCATGCTAAAGTTAAAGTTCTTTAATATAATTATAGGATCTTTAATATAAGAAGTGTGTCTTAATACATCATAATTTTCACATTTGTTCATTTAACTCGCATTTGTATGGTTTTGGGTTTAGTGTTTGTTCAAAACACGAGTTACAGCAAAAACTAAAACTGAAAACTAAAACACACACACACACACACACACACACACACACACACACACACACACA
>CAIGQQ010004837.1:11858263-11872235 GCA_903798035.1 Danio albolineatus | reverse complement strand
ATATTATATTATATTATATTATATTATATTATATTATATTATATTATATTATATTATATTATAAAAAGTACAATAATAACAATAATTATTATAATCATTATTATTAGTTATTCAAATCATATACCAAATGCTGTGCAACTGCGTCAAATTATTCAGTTGACGTTTATGGAATTAAAAATTGAATTCCATGCATTTAAATCCATTACAGCATCCAAATTAATATTAAGGAACTGCATACACTCAAAAATGAGGATTGCTGTTTGTTCAAGCTACTTACTTGGCACAACTTAAATGTTTTATGTTCAGTCGACTTAAAATTGTAAAAACTATTACGTTAACTTAATTGATTTCAGTTGGAATGACATGAACAGATTATGTGGAACAGCATTTTTCAGTGTACACCTAAAAAATTATGTTTGTTGTTTGTTCAAACTACTTATTAAAAATGAGCTGAAACAACACAATTCTTGTTTGTTTGTTTTTTGGCGAGGGACTTAACTGTTTTATGTTCAATCAAAGTAAATTTGTAAAAACCATCAAGTTAACTTAATCGATTTGCGTTGGGACGATATGGATAGTGTGGAACCCAGCCGTTTTTTAGTGTACACTCAAAAAAAAGATGTTTACTTTTTGTTCAAACTACTTATTTAAATTGAGCTGAAACAACACAGTTCTTTAAACTGAATGGTTTTATGATCCAGCAACCTAAATTTGTAAAAACTAACAAGTTAACTTATTTCCTTCAGGTTAAACCCAGCATTTTCTAAACAGAAACAAAGTAATTATTTACTCACAGTAATCTGGCACCAGACACAATGAAGACCCGTAAGCCCCTGGTAACACTTGATCGTTTTGTGACATTTATCGCACTTGCTTGGACAGTTTCCTTCCACCCAGAAATGATGCATAATCTATTCAGGAAAGGCTTTTTTAGTTAGCATGCAAATAAATAAATAAATAAATAAATCTAATCAGTGCACACATATACACACACACGTCAATCGAGCATGTATGAGCTTTGATTTAAACTCATTCAGGTCTCTGTTTAAACCAGGTTAATCATGCAATTAGCAATGCTTAGAGAGAGAATTTGGTTGTAATTTCATTAGCTGCAAAAGAAACCCTTGGTCTAAAGCCCCGTGAAGCATCGGTGATCCAAGCGTGCTGCTTTTTAAACAATACAATTGGACGCACCTCTGTGTTTTTCTTGGATTTGACGTATGTTTTGATGCAGGACGGGGGGGCTCGAGCCACACATCTCTCATGAACCGTGTACTTACAGACTAAAAAACAGACAATAAGAATTTCACAAAAAGTGTTGAGCAAAGAAATGTCTGAGTGTTTGATGGTGGTTTCTAGTTTTCCAATTTGTATATTTCCGCAACACTTACAATAAGGTTGTGTTAGTTAATGACAGTTATTGTATTTACTAACATAATTAAACAACGATCATTACATTTATTACAGTGTTTATTCATCTTTGTTAACATTATAAAGTTGTTCATTGTTAGTTCATGTTAACTTGCAGTGTATTAACTAAGGTTAACAAGCATGGATTTTGATTTTATTAAAGCATTAGTAAGTGTTGACCTAAGATTAATAAATGCTGTACAAGTATTATTATTATTTAATTAGTAAGCACATAAACTAACTTTGACTAACGAAACATTACTTAAAGTGTGACCAATATGACTTACACTTGCCAGCCACTTTATAAGGTACACGTACAAGTACAGGGTTGAACCCTCTTTTGCCTTCAGAACTGCCTTAATCCTTCATGGCATAGATTCAACAAGGTATTATAAATATTCATCAGAGATTTTAGTCCATATTGACATGATAGTATCACGCAGTTGCTGCAGATTTGTCAGCTACACATCCATGTTCCACCACTTCCCAAAGGGGCTCTATTACATTGAGATCTGGTGACTGTAGAGGCTATATGAGTACAGTGAACTCATTGTCATGTTCAAGAAACCAGTCTGTGATGATTCGTGCTTTGTGACATGGCATGTTATCCCGCTGGAAGTAGCCATCAGAAGATGGTACACTGTAGTCATAAAGGGATGGACATGGTCAGCAACAATAGGCTGGCTGTGGTGTTGACACAATGCTCAATTGGTACTAATGAGCCCAAAGTGTGCCAAGAAAATATCCCCCACACCATTACTCCACCACCAGCAGCCTGAATCGTTAATACAAGGCATGATGGATCCATGCTTTCATGTTGTTGATGCAAAATTCTGACCCTACCATCCGAATGTCGCAGTAGAAATCGAGACTCATCAGACCAGCCTAACTAGCACCAACAACTATCTTACGTTCAAAGTCACTTAAATCACTTTTCTTTCCCATTTTGACATCGTCTTGACCATGTCTACATGCCTAAATGCATGGAGTTGCTGCCATGTGATTGGCTGATTAAAAATTTGCATTAACAAACTGCTGGACAGGTGTACCTAATAAAGTGGCAAGTGAATGTATAATGTATAATTATTATTAGTGTTTTAATAAATGATTATTAATATATTTCATTTTAATTAATTATACATATTTATTAAAAATAAATATGTATACAATGTAATTATAGGTTGTAAATAATGAAAACATTTCTGTTTAATATCAATATATTATCTAGTTTTTGTAAGTTAGTTAATATAAATACTTTTAGCATTTTAATTACATTTTAATGCTTATTCTGCTTCCATAAAAGGTCAATAAATTGTCATATATTGTAATTTTTTTATTTTTATTATTACATTAAAAAATCATGTTTTATTTCATTATTTAAAATATGATCTAAATATACCATATATACATTTTTTATAAATGTAATTATTTTTTCATATTGATTACATTTTAATATTTGTAAAACATATTTTAGGCAGCCAATGATAATTCACATTTATTAAAGAAGTCACTTAATGTTTTATTTAATTTAATTTATTTTAATAATTCTTTAAGTAATTATATTTGTATTTAAATAGATTTTGATATTTACACAATCACATCAAAACCTTAATAACATATAAACAAATATTGATGTTACCTAATTCCATAAAGTCCAAAAAAGTCGATTAAATCTCACAACCATCTTTAATTTGTTGATTGCAGTTGTCTATATATATTTAACACACCGTTGTATATGTGAAACTTTAAGCATAAGCTAAAAACTAAATTAATAAATATCAAAGCAGTCCAGTATCTAGTGGTTAATGCACAACAAACATGTTCTGAACTCACAGGAGCAGCAGAGGCCTTGTTTTCCCAATCCAATCAGCATATTCAGACACAGGTTGCAGTAGGCAGGTTTACTGAAGTGCTTCAGTCTCCACACGTGCTGCCCGTCGTCCTTTACATTCTGCAACACAGAACGACAAACACAACAAGAGGACAGCTTGACGATATGACACAACTACGACAACTGTGACAATAAACATCACAACACTCAAACAAACAGTATTGTGGAGTCCTGCTGAGATAATGCAACAGTTGAATGAAAATGAATATGCCTTGAAATGTTTTCTTGTGAAATGTTGCATCTTTAATAATTTAGATGACAAGACATGTCGATACATCAGACAGCAGAGAGCTACTCGCGCTAATGCAGCTGTCAAAGCATTAAAAATAAGCAGAGGACTCCATCTAGTGGGCAGACCGAGTGTAACATTATATTCCCTGCTGAATAAAACCAGTATATGCTGGTATGTTTTGATGCTGGTCTTGCTGGTTTTGATAGTGGTCTCAACGCTGGTCTTAGTGCTGGTCCTGACCAGAATTGAGACCAGCCACACCAGCAGGGAATTGGCAATGTTATATAAATAAAAATGGCTTTATTGTTAAAACTTGCAATACTTAGCTCAAAATATAAATATATCTGAAACGGCTGATTTAGTTTTAGTTTTTATTTTAAATGCCTTTCAAATAATTTTGATGATGGAAGCCCCCGCTGTAAGCTATTCAATTGAATACAGAATCGAATTTTCACAACCTATAAGAAATGGAAAAACAGTTCGCTTTGCATAATATTAAATTGGTTTTAGCTTGAATATCATTTTGAAGTACTTTAATAGCCATTATGAGAACAACTATTGATAAATAATTGACAATAAATATGATATAGAAAAGTTAAATTTTTATAAACAGAAACGAAATAAAATAATAAAATAAAACCTCTGCTATTCAGTGATTTGGTCAAATAAAATTAAATTCCATAGAATAGACCTTCCAAAAATCCATGATATTCCAGAAAGCTCAAGATCAGGCTGACTTCTGCAGGTTTTTTTTTTTTTGGACACTTAAATTGTCCTCCTAACTGTGCTAATGACAAATAAATGTGCTCCTCCAGACTAACTCATAACACTTTAAGTCTTCATTATAGCCCTGACTGTGGAAATTGACATTTTCAGTGTTTTTGTTATTCATTTCATATTCATATTTGAAGCCAATAATAAGTATATTATTACTGATCACTGCTGTTTGTATGTTTTTTTTTTTTTTTTGGTTGTTTGTTTTTTATCCATTTTGATGAATGACTGAGTTTTGGCTTTTGTGTTTCCTCATACTTACAGTATACACTTATGAAACAATAGGTCATGGTTAATGGGAGTTAACTTCAAAATATGGGATGCCAATAACTGGCACACATGTATTTAATAGAGATAGTTACTTAATTCCTAATAAAAGCAAGGATTTTTTTATTGAGCAAATTATCAAAAAGTAAAAAAAAAAAAAAAAAAAAAAAAAAGAGATTTACAAAAGGGAAAAAAAAAGCAATAATAAAAAAAAAAAAAACAAAAAATGCAAAAGAAAAAAAAAAAAAAAAAAAAACTTGCCTGCATGGTTAACAGTACGTTTTCTTAATATATACAGTGAATAATCATACATTTAATTTCCCAGAATCTGACACTTCACATGACACTTCACTAGTAGTAACACTGTAATAACACTATAAATAGTAATTATTTTACTGTAAATGTTATGACTTTTTTTAACAGTGAAGGCTGCCGATACTATTGTATAACACTGTAGATGGAAGAATAAACAGATAGCTAATTGTGTGAATGGGTAGATGGATGGGTAAATGTTTAAACAGTTTTCGTATTTTGTGATTCACATGTTTTTTCCATTTATGTACGGTTGTGAATTGCGTTATGGGATCTTGATCTCTGCTCTGTCGATTTTTGATGTTGAAAATTCAACTCTACAGTTTAACAAAGTGACTTTCATTGACATTTTAGTAGTTTAAAAATAATACAATAAATAATAAAATAATGTTTAGAGAAATAAGTCTGTAAAATAACAGAAAATGTACTGGCAGTTTATTACAAGGTTTTTGTAGCGTAATATACCAGCCCAAACAATATATCACTTTAAACTGTTACAAAAGGTTAAAAAAAAGTCACTTTTTTAAATATTCAAAGTTGAAAGTTGTGAAAGAAAGATCAAGATCCCATAATGCAATTCAAAAACATAAATAAATGGGGGGGGGGGCTAGGGTAAATAAAAGCACAAAACTGATATTTTTTACAGTGTATCATACTGTTAGACAGACAAAGAGAAAAAATAGATAAACAAACACACATGAAAACATAAAGCTTCATTATTACTCACACTTTCTAGTCCCAGCAGCACTAGCAGAGGAATAGTGGTCAGGCCACCCTGGAGCCACTCTTCCAGAGAAACCATCCCATCATTATCAAAGTCAATCTCCTGCATCATCTCCTCCAGAATCTGCACCCCAAAACAGCCCCGAGGTTAAATTACACCAAAAGACATGTTTATAATCAGAAAATATCACATTCTGCAAACATTTAATGAGTGTTAAATTCAACTTTTTCCTACTGGCTTCAGTTCTGTGACGTCCCACTCCAGATACTCTGCCACATGCATCATTTGACAGATTATGTGCTCCAGTTCCTGTTTAACAGGAGGAAATATAGGTTTTAGGCCCTTCATAAGAAAAAGTTTCGTTCAAAGCAACAAAGTTATTGTACTTAAGTATATTTATCAGAGGATTGTTTTGTGCTTAACGTTTACTTTTAATACCAAAGCGGATTGTTTTGTGCTTAACGTTTACTTTTAATACCAAAGCATACTATCATACATTTTCCATTACATTTCAGTGTCCCTTACCATATCAACAATAAAGTCAAAGTCAATTCAACCACATAATCAGGACATACAGAAAATCGAAATTGCGTTACTCTCAGACCCTAGGTGCATAACAGATAATATTAATACAAAAAGAAGAATTTTAAGAAGAGATTTCAATAAATACAATTACACATATAATATAATCTAAAAAATAAAGTACAAATAAAAATTGTAGAAAACAATTACACTTAAGGGAACATGGCAAGTAGTGCAAACCAGAGTTGTGCAGATGCAAAACAGTAAAAACTGCAAACAGTACAGTATAATGCAAACCAGTATATGCTGTAGTGCAAAAAAAGCTTGTAAATATGATAAAGTGACAGTGTCTTAATAATATACAGGGAGGTAGTATGAGGTACTGTAACTAGTAGTCCACGAGGTAATAGTCCAGAAGATGGTCACATATCTACTATTCACAAATCCCCTCATTTAGCCTTGGAGGATACTGAAGTGTCGATCAAATTTACCATACACTTGAGAATCCAAATACCCTTTGCCCCTTTGCCTACTGTTTATGTATTTGAAACTCAGACATACCGCACTGTAAACAAATCTGTCAATTAATAGTTTCCGTATTTTGTCTGTCTAATTTTGATTTTGAAATTTCAACTCAATAGTTTAACAAAGTGACTTTTACTGACATTTTAGCAGTGAGAAATCATATAATGTATATAAATAATATTTAGAGAAAAAAGCCTGTAAAATAAAAGAAAATGTACTGGCAGTTTAGTACATGTGTTTGTACTGTAATCTACCAAACACCAACCCAGACAATGTATCACTTTAAACTATTAAAAATGTCAATAAAAGTACATTTTTTAACTTTTCAAGGTTAAAAGTTGATGGAAGAAAGATTAAGGTCCCATATTGCAAATCCAAAACATATATAAATAAGGGAAAAAATACATAAAAAACAAATACATATAAATACATATAAACAAAAAAACAACATACAGAAAACTGCTCATTTTGTCATGCACTTTAACATACTCCATACAGTAAGAGAGCAGTGGCCATTCCAAACACTACTTCATATAATTAGGGTGGCAATTATGATCAGAGGGGTAAATCTTTTTGTAATATTGTTTTGTGTAATACATGCTTCAGTGAATCAAATTAAATGACATGTTTCTAATGCAACAAATTACATTTTTCAGTGCTTTGTGGAATAGCTTGTGTATTCTGACCTACAATATCCTGTGACTAGCCATTTTAGAGGTCACTGTAGGTCAAACTATACAAACAACACATCTAAATATTACTTTACTTTTAGGCTGTATGTAGAAACAAACACCTATTTTACAAGAAAAGTGTTTTGTGAACACTTACTGTGTCTATCGTCTGTTAATTGACGCGATTATGCATTCACACTGGTAAAATCCATTATAGGGGTGGTCTATTGTATATTAATATGATCTATTATTTAATTAGTAATATTAGTATTTAAGATGCAGATCAGAGCAAACTATTTCTTACTATTTAAGTACTGACCCCTCATACATGTTGTTTTCACATCCTTTAGGGGGGATCAAGCATCAATTAAGGTGCTCAATCACCCATTTAATTCATTGGAATAATAATAATGTGGTTGTTTTGTTAGAACTTCAAAAAGTTCTGAATAGTATAAATGTAATAGAGCTTCCTTTATTTAGTAAATGCAAACAATCCATAATTAAACCATAGACTCATGAAACCATAGATTCATGAAACCTGACAAGACTGCTGTTGTAAACTCACCTTACTATCCAAAAACCCATTCCCATCTGTGTCATACAGACGAAACATGACTGTGACAGAAAGAAAGAGAACAAAATGCGATTTTAATACAAAGATAATTTATGCACCCTAAAAATCCTCTGATAAGAGCACCATTCCCTCAAATGCTAGCTCTGCATCCTTCAAAAATAAAAGGATATCAATGAAACAAATCTCACAATGCAGAGTGCTATCTCAGCTTTTCCATGAGGCATAATAAAGCCAGCATTGCCATGGAAACCAGAAGCTCAGCCAATAGCAGCACGAGCTCTCAAGAGAACAATTCAATCAAGGTTAGCACAATTGAAGGAAAGACACTGCAGGCGAATAGAGAATAACATGAAGAAAAATATCTGCTAATATTTATCACCATATTTCCACAGTTGACTGATTAATTACAATAAGAATTAGACTTTTTTTTATTAAGTTGAATTATTTAAGTATTAAAGTTGTTTAAAATGTTACGTTAAATGGTATGTGCACATGAAACATTTTATTAAATATGCACTAATTTGCATTTCTAGCACTTAAAAATGCTTGAACTTCAAAACTACCAAGTCAAGTCGACCTTTATTGTCATTCTGCAACATGTGTGGACATACAGAGGGATGAAAGAACCAATGCATAACTAACCTATACTATAAGTAGGCCCACACAGAATCTGCACGCGCAGAATTCCGCAGATTTTTTGTTTATTTATTGGTGTTTTCAAATTAATTTCAGCAATATTGACTAATATGAAAATATTCATATGATTTATTTACAATACAGTTTGTATTACTATTTTCTGTCATTTAGTAGAGATTTTATTTGAGAGACTTGCTTTGTTTACCAAATTAAGTGGATCTAATTGGATTTGCATTGTAAACATTAAATAAAAGTTAAAAAGGTATTACTTTTTATTTCATATATTAAGGTTTTAGTTATGATACTCCTAAAATCATTCCGCATAAATTTGCAGATTTTTTACAAAATACTCTGCAGAAAAAGCAAAAAATATCTGTAGATTCCGTCTGGCCCTAGCTATAAGATACTCAACTATACACATACAGTAGGACAGGCTATACAAGTACTTTTACATGAGACTGAACAATGTTGAGCAGGATATTGTGCAAAACAGGCATTTAAGGTTTAATATTGTGCAAAAGAGTTATTAAAGGTTGAAGCAAGCAGTGCAACATGATTGTGGTACATTAATAAACATTGTTTTCCTTATTGAGTCTTTGTAAGACGGAGTTTAAATAAAGTGTCAGGCGCATAAGAAAGAAGAGTGTTTCTACAGGTGATTTGGCATATTGATTTCTTTTTTTTATTATTGTTAAAAGTTTTTATAAATGAAATTTGGGGAATTTATATTTTATATCACTTCAGAAAATGCAGTGAAGAGGCAAAAAAAAATTCACATTTATTTTGTTTTATTTAATGTTCTATATAATTTTGGGAGCTTATACATGAAAAAATTCCTCTGTAAAAAATTTTTTAAATACAGATACATGAAAAAAGTTAAGTTTGGTCTAAGTAAAGATTTATGGCTCAGTCCATGAAAAAATAAAAAGCTAATTTTGAGAAAACAACCTCTAAAAATGTATTATACTTTAAATCAAAAGACACAAATTTATAAAGTGAACATAAAAGAGAAAAACTTGAGTCTATTTTGGATGTTTTCTTTCTAATAGACAGAAAAAGCCAAAATATCAGATTGTTTTTTGGAGTCCAAAATATAGACTGCTATTCGGAGCGCAAAATGATCATTATATATTATTTAAAGGATTTACATATGAATACACAAATATAAAAAAATTAATAAGCAGTAATAAATATAACAATTCCTTACTGAAACCAAACATGAAAATTCTGTCATCAATATGTCATCACTGATTCAAACCTGTGTCAGTTTCTTTCTTCTGTTGAACACAAAGGAAGATATTTAGAGAAATGTTGGGGGAAAAAACACCCATTTACTTTCATAGTATTTTCTTTTTTGTTCCTACTATGAATGTCAATGGCTGTTTTTTTTTTTCCAACATGCTTCAGAATATCATGTTTAAAAAGCCAAAAAGTCAAAACTGACAGCTGGATTTTGACAACATAGTGTTTTCCCTGCAGAGTCTCGTCTTACTCCAAACTATCCCATCAAAGACTTCCTATATAGCAGCAGTTCATGTCTTTCTGTCTTACTAACATCTCAGAGGCAGAATCAGTTATTATTAGCATCTGCAGCTCAGCAGTTAACATGTCAGTCAGTCCATAGCAACAGGTTAATGAACCAGCAGCCAAGTAATTCATGAAACACTGGCAGTAGATGGCAGCACAGCTTCATGTACGGACACTAATTAAAAAAAACAAATGCAAACCCAATATAAAGTGCGTTCTCCACAGCACGGTGCACTCGTATAAGTTACTATGAATGAAAACACTGAACTATAGCATAGGTCTTACATTCTAGCTTGTCTTCTGGTCGTCCGCCCTCCAATAGAGAGAGGTAGCAGATCATGTCCTTCAGCTGGACCGTGCGGAGTGGTCTGGATTCGGAAGTCATCTTGCAGCTTCCCTTTATCAGTTTCAGACCTCAGAAAGCAAAGTTTAGGCAAAATTATATGCCCTTCTGTTATATTTTTCCAAATATGAAATGATATTTAATAGAGCAAGGAAATTTTCACAGTATTTCCGATAATATTTGTTCTTCTGAAGAAAGTCTTATGTGCTTGATTTAGGCTAGAATAAAAGCAGTTTTTAAATATTTTTAGAACCATTTTAAACGTCAATATTATTAGCCCTTTAAGTAATATACTGTATTTTTTCTTTTCTACACTACCTGACAAAAGTCTTGTTGTTGATCCCAGTTGTAAGAGCAACAAATAATAACTTGACTTCTAGTTGATCATTTGGAAAAGTGGCAGAAGGTAGATTTTTCTGATGAATCATCTGTTGAACTGCATCTCACTCATCACAAATACTGCAAAAGACCTACTGGAACCAGCATGAACTCAAGATTCTCACAGAAATCAGTCAAGATTGGTGGAGAAAAAATCATTGTTTGGGGCTACATTCAGTATGGGGGTGTGTGAGAAATCTGCAGAGTGGATGGTAACATCCACAGCCTGAGGTATCAAGACATTTGTGCTGCCCATTGTATGACAAACCACAGGAGAGGGTGAATTCTTCAGCAGGATAGCGCTTCTTCTCATACTTCAGCCTGAAAGCTGAAAGCAAAGAAGGTCAAGGAGCTCCAGGATTGGCCAGCCCAGTCACTTGGCATGAACATTATTGAGCATATATGGGGCAAGATAATCTTAATGGACTCTGGAAGTCTTGCAAAAACACTTTCATTGCCATTCCAGGTGACTTTATTTTTAAGTTATTTGAGTCATTGCAATTAATTCTTTTTCCACTGCACCATGACTTTCATTGGTGTAGTCGGGGCTATACGCACATATACTTGGTGTGCCTACTTTTTTCCACAAGCTGTTTGGGTATTACGACCTCTGAGGATCAATAATTGCGTATACCCTCAGTATACTCACTTGTTTTGCTGATTAGACTTCCCCATTTACGTGTATTAACGTCCCCTTTAACTATATACCAACTGTTTTTTAATATTGCATCTTAATTAGTTGAAATTTGTGCAGTTTTGTTTAACTTGCACTATTCCCCGGCCCTTGACGGACACAGCAGCTCTAAGAAAATTTCGTGAGAGTTTTTCGAAGGTGACGAAAAGTCAACTGAACAATGTCACGCTGAAACAGTCAAGTAAAATTATAAAACAGTGTGCTTTGCTTTTGTTTTCCTGATTATTATTATTATTATTTTAATTTATTTTAAATGTTTCTGTTTAAGTTACAACATAGTCCCTAAAGAGTTAAACAGTTGGGTTTACCCAGGTTTTACCACAGCTTAATATATTCAGCTAATCTCTGGGTCTGCTGCAGGCACTATTGGCTAAGCATAAATCATTGCAAATCACAATTAACATCACACTTTAAAATTAACAAATTTGTTTAATTTTCCTTTTTAAATGGATAGCTCACTCAAAAAATGAAAATTGTCATCATTTACTCAACCTTTACTTGTTCCAAAACAGTTTGTCTTTTTTCTTCACACAAAAGAAGATACTTTGAAGAAAGCTGGAAAACTGTAACCGTTGACTTCCATGTATTTGTCTTTTTTCTTCTGTGGAAGTCAGTAGTTGCAGGTAACTGATATTAAATATATCGCTAACGAATCAAAAAAATATTGACTTTTGTTGTTTCTTTGCCTACTTTTATGTAAAATTTGGGTTGGGTGGGTAATAGTACACCACCTTTTTTTTAGGACTACACCACTGATGACTTTATATTATACTGTAAATTATTTCTGTTAAGTGACAAGTCTTTTGTCTAAAGAGAGTCAGATCTTGTCCTAATTAAATAATTAAAAATCAAGGCATGATCATATTTTATTTTGCCTTTTATAAGCCCCTTCTGATACCAAATGATCAACTAGAAGTCAGGTTATTATTTGTTGTTCCTAAAACTTGGATAGGCGACAAGACTTTTGTCAGGTAGTGAGGAAAAAGTAGGATGTTTAGAAATGTGCTGAAAAAAAAAATCTTCTGCCCATTAAACAGAAATTAAGGAAAAATATAAAAGAATAAAAATGTAACAAAAGGATTAAAGAAACTGCAACTGTATGCTTAATGCATCAAGATTTGGTATGTTTAGGGCTGATTTGAAGATAGACATCCCTGGATAATAACGGAGCGGTTTAATGTCTGCATTTTTTAGATGAACTGTTCCCCTGGTGAGTTTTTCCTGGAGAATAAAGCTGCAGGTCTATTGCTTTCAAGAAGAAAACAAGTTGAGCAGTTAAAATGAAATGAAAGTGATAAATAACATTAATAAAGCATTATTGGTTTTCCAAAATAAGAGATTTTAAAAGTGAGAAATTAAATAGGTCTTTTTCTCTCCTGCTTATATTTGACTGTGTCCTGTTTGTATTGTTTATCGTTTATATAGATTGTTATTAGAGTACAAAATAATGATTATATATTTTTAATAAATGATAAATATTTAAACGCAATAGTAATTATTCATTCATTCATTTTCTTTTCGGCTTAGTCCCTTTATTAATCCGGGGTCGCCACAGCGGAATGAACCGCCAACTCATCCAGCATATGTTTTACGCAGCAGATGCCCTTCCAGCTGCAACCCATCTCTGGGAAACATCCATACACACTCATTCACTACGGACAATTTAACCTACCCAATTCACCTGTACCACATGTCTTTGGACTTGTGGGGGAAACCAGAGCACCCGGAGGAAACCCACGCAACCACAAGGAGAACATGCAAACTCCACACAGAAATGCCAACTGACCTGGCTGGGGTTCGAACCAACGACCTTCTTGTTGTGAGGACAAAGTGCTACTGTGCGGCCGCAATAGTAATTATAAATATAACAATAATGTATGCTCCCTTAAACTATCCCTTTAAACAGGTGGTTATTAGAGGATGTTAAACTGCTGGATGGCCAAATCAACCAATCAAGATCAAGTATTCTAGAAAGACATGCAACATGTAATAAACAGTAATAAAGCTAAAAATTCTGTGCTTCCTTATTATATTGATTGTATATAATGCCTTACTCAAGGGGATAGTTCACCCAAAAATGACCATTTTGTCAGTTTACACACTCTTCACTTGTTCCAAACTTGTTTGAGTTTCTTCTACTGTTGAACACAAAAGAAGATATTTTGAAAAATGTTGAGAAAAAAACAACCATTGAATTTCATAGTATTTGTGTTCCTATGGATGTTAATGGCCGTTTCTTTTTTCAACATTCTTCAGAATATCTTGTTTTGTTTTCGACAGTAGAAAGAAATTCATAAAAGTGTAAAACCATTTGTGCGAGAATAAATGGTGAGAATATTTTAAACTATTGGGTGAAAAAAGGTGGTTATTGGAGGATGTTAAACTGCTGGGTGGCCAAAATAACCAATCAGAATCAAGTATTCTAGAAAGACATACAATATTTAATAAACAGTAATAAAGCTAACAATTCTGTATGTTCTGTATGTTCCCTT
>CAIGQQ010004837.1:11832652-11843263 GCA_903798035.1 Danio albolineatus | reverse complement strand
AAAAAAAATGTTATGGAAATTAAAATTATTTAAACTAACACCTTACAAAAATGGCTTTTCAATAAATATTAATTTGAAAGCCATTAGCAAAAGTAAAGCACTAAAAATATAAACAACAAAAAAAAGCAACATAAATGCCACATACAGCATAGGCTAAATGAGGCCACAAATCCCATAATGCTGTTAGCGCAGTCAACAAACATCCTCTGGAAGAGTTTCATTGCAAGCCCAGAGACATAAGGATGGTCCCGTTTCTTTCTAGTTGTGCCAGTCGGTGCGAGCAGCGTAATGCTACAATCTGAACATGAGTCATTTGAGTCTTTTCTGGCAGTCCAACAGCACATTTGCGAGACTAACGGGACCCATCTGCCATTTCCATGAGGACAGGCCTGTTATTTTCACCACATTATACGTTTTACCTAATCAAGTCTCTGAAAATGGGTTCCAGTGGATTGCGTCGTGTACTTGTAATGCGGATCTCACTGTCAGCAGTTAATAGCGCGTAACAGGCAGACAAAATATTAGTGTAAAAGATGTTCGGGTCACTGCTTATGTGAGTTATCCTCACACCGCTGAACTCGATGTGCAGGCATGTCATTTGTGTCAGACCAAGCTGTCTTGTGATTATATAGAGCTGTGCTGGTTTATATAAATGAAAAAAATAGAGTACATGCGTGTTTCGGACTATACGGCTGTAAATTACCTTGTGTATTAAGGAGCATTTATTTACATTGTTAACCTCAATAAAAGGGTATTTAAAGGGATTGCTCACTCAAAAATAAAATATGTCATCATTTACTCTTCCTCAACTTGTTTCATACAGTATCTTTTTTTCTGTTGAACACAATAGAAGATAGACTGAAGGAAAAAAACAACTGAAGGAAAAACAAGAGAAAAAAAACATCCATTAACTTCCATAGTCATTTTTTTTTCAGAATATAAAACTTTGTGTTCAACAGAAAAAATACATTTCTAAACGATTAGAACCACCTGAGTGTGAGCAGTGGTGTAAAGTAACAAATCGTCTCTATGGAATTATAAGGTTCTATCTGCGCTCTGAATGATTTTAAGATATTTAGCTTCAAGGTTTTTGCATTCCATAGCAAACAGTACGTGTGCAACATTTGTTTTTTTTTTTTAAATAAAAAGTCTTGAAATTTAAACAACTCATAAATAAAAAACATTCCATAATGTAAATAAGTTGTCATTTAATAAGAATATGTCAATAACTCAATTTTGACAAAAATGTCAGATAGAACCTTATAATTCTAAGGTGATAAATACTTAAATTACTGTTCAAGAGTTCACACTTAGCTGATAATTTATAATAAAGTGTATTTGGTATGCTGTCCTGGGAGAGAGCCCTGAGCTCAGAAGATACTCGAGCCTGGGGCTCCTTTGGGATTGAAGGACGAGAGGGGAGTTTGAGCTCAGGTACTGTAGTTCTCGAGACGAAGATGACTGAAGTGGAAAACTCTGGTTATTTATACTAAGTCAGTATTCATCTGATTCAGTATTTATCCCACAATATGCGGAGCTGAAACGGGACCAGCCGTGTTCAATCATAAGCATGTGATCCTCTTGAAATTAGTTTATACATAAACCGCACTAATTGTGTAATTTCTCAGAAATTGTAAATTTACTCAGCAGTTTTAAAAAACGTGTACACTGTAAAAAAAATTTTAAAAAAAAAGAAATCCTTAATTTTATGCATTTTTCCAGCAGCTGGGGTGCTGGAGGAAAAAAAAAAAAGTTAAATAACAGCCATTAAATTACAGAAATATAACATAAAATAACGGCTGTTAAATTACAGAAATATACCAAAAAATAACGGCCATTAAATTACAGAAATATACCATAAAATAACATCGACTAAATTACTGAAAGGTTGTCAGAATTGTGACATGTTGCAGATAACTTACAATTTTATTTCCCAATCCATGGCAGAAACTCCCAAAAAATTGTGATGCTGTCAACACAACAAAATTAACCTCCTGCTTAAATCATATCTAAATTTTGTATTTTATGATGATGGAATTCGCAAAAGTCAGTGAATGTGCAGATTATAGTCCTATAAAAATTCAGTGTTTTCATTCTGTTCTGATTCCCCAATAAGCTCAGCAGAAATCTGATTTCATGAAATGTCAATTTGCAGCTTTCTTTATTCTAAATAGCACTTTTACTATTATGAAGGGACATTTTTGCCTCTTATCTTTTACTTGAGTCCATTTTAGTTCATTTTAGTGCCATTTGTGGACCATTCCAAGATGAAGTCTGATACTAAATTTCTGAACAAAACAACAAATATCATGTAAAGAATAATTAAACCCTCCTCCAGGAGTTGATCATCCTATTCAACACACACAGAACAGTACTAAATGGCTATATTAGCACACAAAAGGTTTTACATGCATATTAGATGCAAATACAGTATGTTATTCATAAAAACAGTAAGTGATGATTTGAGAAGCTTCACCATGTTGCCTGATCAACGTGTTAATATTCTGTATATACTTATGATAAATCACTTCTGTCTGTAATAAAGACTAATTTAAGTAACGTATTAAATTCATACACTCCTCCAGATTTGTTTGCGAGCCATTGAACAAATTTGCCATTAATTATTTGCAGCACTTAAGCACGCCGCCACACTTCATCCCAGGTGTGAAACCCAGATGTTACAAAGCTAAAATGAAACTGATGAACAACCGATTGTATGATTTTAGAAAGCTGCTGTTTTAATTCAAGTCAAATATGCTAGCATTTTTACATATACAGTATAATAAATATATATTGGGTTGGGGTTAGATTATTTAGGAAATATGTTAATGTAAAAAGTAAAAATGATAAATTTATTCAATTCATACAAATTAATTGTAATTAATTAAATCATGCAAATTAAAATAAGGACAGTTTATTTAGGTTTGATGTATGAACTATTTGAATATGTAATTACACCAAAATGTAAATAAATAAATAACTGTGAATGTAAAAAAAATAAAAAATTGTTAACAACTTCTGAAGAATGACAAATCTGAATAAATTAAATTCACCAAAAAGCCTATAAATTATTTATTTAGTCAAATACAACTACACAAGAATATTTCAACATATTTAAAAAATATTTTGTTCTGTGACTATATCAATATAAAATATCTGCACAATTTTATTGTTAAAACATTCTTATATAGTTTAGATATGTGTAACAATTAACATATGTAATAAATTACATTACACCTAATTACACAAAACTATCATAGCATGTTTGTTAAAAACACACTATATTTATTATATATTGGTATTTTTATTATCATTTATAGCAATAATGTAATGTGGTATAAAAGCATTAATAATAATAATAATAATAATAATAATAATAATAATAATAATATTAATAATATCATAATCATCATCATCATCAAGTAATTATACTGGTCAAAGGTTTAAGAGGTTTATACTTAAAGAATTCTTCCTATAAGCAATAAAACAGTAAGTGTACAGTATCTTGATGAAATACAGACACTTTTTAAGGCCCTGCTAGCACCACCTGCTGGAAACTTGTAGAATTGAATCAAATCCCACCACAGCTAACAACCAGTCTCCATTCATTACTTTATTATTCAGATCAAGTCTAGGAAGAGAGATTGTTCTCTTAAACACAACATACATATAGCTACAAAGTATTATGCTAAAATTGCATTCACCCAAATGCATGTTGGTCATTCATGAGGTCGGTAAGAGTTCAGGTACCCTTCAGTATGAAAAACTAATCTAAAACATACTTTTAAAATTCAAAAATTGAGATTATATATGTCTAAAAAAATGATGCACGTAGTTAATATCTTCTCTATTTAATCTACTGCATGCATTATGTAAGTGCTTAAAGTTGAAAAGTTAGCTTTAAACTGGTTAGTACCATTCTGAGTACTAAAAATTATATTGTACATACAATAAATGCGATTATCATGTTAATTTCTTCATTTATAACACTTGAAGAGCATCTTGTGAATGCCACACTGAAAGAACACTGATTTGTAATTATTCTTTTTTAAATGAGGTTGTTTGTGGTCACTTGGTTAGTTTTGTTTCTTCGTCTTGTCTGTTCGCTGTTTCACACACTGCAGACTCCAGTAGATTGTTGAGATCAAGACAAAAGCCTGCAGAAAACAAAGATTATCAGTATTAGATGTTTAATATTCAAGAAATCTTCTGTAGACTTTAGTATATATATTTTAGTAATGTCCATTAAAAGAGAAATTCACTTAGAAATGATAATTTGCTGTCATTTTCGCCCTCCTGCTGTCCAAGGTGACTTTTTACTTTAGTATAAGGTGCTGATTTATCGAATGCAAATCCAAAATGCAAAACGCAATGACTACCAGCACTTTAAGTTTTCTTATATATATATTATTGATTATATATATATTATTGAATATATATTGTTATTGACTGCTATTTTATGAATCAATAAGAACCACAATTGCTTTTATTATTAAGGGAAAACAAAATCCAAAACTACATTGCCCTGTGTGAAAGTGTTTGGGTTCTGCAGCAATGGCTTCTGAATGGCTGAAGAAAAACAAAATCAAAACTTTGGAGTGGCCTAGTCAGAGTCCTGATCTGTATCTAAGGGCGTACTCACACTACGCTATCCGAACCATGCCCAGGGCCGTTTCCCGGATTGTTTGAGAAGTGTGAGTGCTCTGAACCAGGCTCAGGCACGATTCAGTTGGCCGGCCCTGGCCCGGATGGAAGAGGTGTGCCTGAGCGCAGTTCACTTGGACTTTGGCGTGGTACACTTGAAGTGTGGGTGCAAAGCGCACATGAGCCCGAAACTGAAGTGGAGACGTGACTTTTGGGGACTGTTTCAGATGGATTTATCAATTATTCTTACTGTTTAATGAACGCAAACTGTCTTAGATTATTAAAGTAAACCTTCTAATTCCTGCAGCATGATGACTTTATGATTGTTTGTGAGCGTCAAAAGTGGCTGATCTGTTCGGCGAAAATTTGACTGTGTGTCACTGCATATTAAACGACTAAAATGATATAATGATATGAAGAAATCTCCACTGTGCTGAGCGAGAGCGCTTCTCTTAAACTGAACAGCGCATCATCGATGATGTGAGCGTGCTAAGGCCTGAATGTAATGTGATGTGATTGCGGGCCGTCGGGGGAGACGGAAGTGGGGACAAGCGTGCTTCGGCCCGGTTCAAGGCAACTGTACATAGTGTGAGTGCGCCCTAACTGATGTTGCATAAACCCTCCAATTTGTCCGAATGACTACATTTCTGCAAAGAGAGGCCAAAAGACCTCCACAGACCTGACTTTACATTTGTTTGATATGAAACGTTAAAGTGTGACAAACATGCAAAGAAAGAAAGAAAGAAATCAGCAAGGAGCAAACACTTTCACACCACCGTAAAAATATCAATATGCACTATAGGTTACACACTTCAAATCAAATCTTGAAATTATCAATTGTGAGAAACCTAAATGTCACATAACAGAAATATATGCTGCATAAAAAAGAGAGGATGGAAGCCAAAGGGTCAAGCATGTGGCCAAAGCATCTCCCATGATGCATTTGGACTGGAGGTTCACAGAAGCAACAGTGGAAACGGGCCAGAAGTGACATTCTTCCAAAGAGCTGTAACCTTAACTGGCCCTCCTTCCTCGCGTTCTAGACCATAAACTGCATCCGAGCTCTAAACGCGGTCCAACATCATATTCTATCTATCAGAAGTGCCTCTCTAATGGGAAATAAGGAGTTTCCTCAGGAGCAGCACAGCTGTTTCCCTCTGAGAGATGAGAGAGACCAAGGGAAAGGCCTGTCCTGTGCTTCCTGACCTCACCATACCTGAATCACCATCACACGCCACTGTGCTTTCACTAAATCAAAGAAAATGACCCATCTTTAGCAAATATTTTAATAATAGAAGCATAGAAATCCTAAATAAAAACATTTTATTTAGGATTAGATGCATTAAGTTGCATGTATCAGGCTTTACACTCACTTTTTTATACATATAAAGAAAAATTTACTATAATTATTCTTTTTGGGAATTTGCATTGAAAACACTATACTGTAAAAAATAAAAAGTTGAGTTAACTTAAAATTATAAAGCAACCGGCTGCAAAGATAGTTGAGTTTATTAAGCTTCAGTGTTTGAAGTTAATTTAAGTTGACCGAAAAGGCTGGTTTAAGTCAAATATACTTTATGGAATAATTTGGCACAACTTCAAACACTGAAGCTTGATAAACTCAAAATTTCTTTGCAGCTGGTTGCTTTAACATTTTAAGTTAACTCAACTTTTTATTTTATTTTTTTTAAATATGGAGAAATCAAAATTTAAAGTCTCCTCAACTGAATTTGTTTACTTTTATCAAACAAACAGTTCCAAGCGTGCAGTTAAATCATTTTTAGGAGTAAATTCAACTCTGAGTTTAAAAATATGTCCACCTAACTTACAATTTTAAACTGAATTAACAATTAGTAAGTTGGATTTTTTTACAGTGTAGAAGAAACTACAAACGTACACATATTTTAACAGTAAAAGACAATGCACTGTACAAATTCTATGCTAAAAAAAAAAAAAAAAAAAAAAAAAAAAGTTAACTAAGTTCCATCCCTCTATATGCTTAAACTAAAGAGCCATTCACAGAAGAAAGCATCTTTGCATCTAAAACGAAAGACTCAGTACTCAGGAATGGAGTTTTTGTTTGTTTGGTTTTTTTTTAATCCTCCTATGTAATGTTGCTGTCAAATAAACCAACTGTAATAGAAGCTTGCAACGCTTGCCCCGATTCTTCTGATTGGTCTACTGCTTTGGAACTGATATTGAGTGGCGCTGTGAGCAAAGGATTAAACTCTTCTTGTATGGTATAGTAATATTACAGTAATACGGTCGGTTGTGGTAAAACTGCTACATTTAAGTGGTATTTTTTATTCTCATTAATGCAAATGTGTTTTTACATTTCATAATTTATCAGACACACATTTTATTAAATGTCATGCAGTGTACAGTTTCTTTGTGACACTTCTTGTTTCACGCTTTGGATTAAAATACCCCTTAATACAAGTACTTATCAGTAAAAAATAAATAAAATAGAAAATAGAATAGAATAAAAAATTTATATTACTGCAGTGAGAATATAGTCTGACCTGTACTGCCTTCATAGTCAATTTAATTTAAGTAAAAATCATTTTAGGTGCTTCGAAATGCTTGTAAATCACACAAAAGAATGACAAACTGGCACCTATTTCAATCAATCTGTCAAGATTTGCTCTCCGATTTTCCTTTGCAGATGCATTTTAAGTGAGAAACCAGATGAGACGTGTACGTTCTGATATAACATTTTTCCAGTCTTTTTACTGGTCTCAACTGACCCCTAGAGCCTCTCTTTCCATCTTTTCTCTTTCTGTCATACATATAAAGCATTCTTAATAAATGCCAAATACATGTTAAGTGGCTAACACGAGCAGAGAGTCAAGCCTCCAGAGAAGCTGCAGTTTCGGGTCAACACACATAGGACTAAACCTCTGGGATGTAATGTATAAGCAATGATGTGGCACTTTTAATTTGTACATTAAATTACAGTATTGAGTTGTCTATCGGTAACACACTGATTATTAGGTAGCGATGATCTACTAGGACCAAACCTTGGTAAAGTGTGATATTTAGGCTTGAAGAGAATTTTTTTTTTTTTTAAAGTGTGACTTTTAATCTCTCAGTTTTTACTTTTTCCCACAGTTTTCTCACAACTTAAGTGCTAGATGTAAATTTGGCATTGCAAGTTAAAAGTTTTTCATTTTTTTAATATTTTTTCTGACATTATTGTTCAAAATTCCGAATATTTTCTCAAAGTTTAGGGGAAAACTGTTTTTTTTTTGCCACTTTAATTTTAAAAAAAAAGTTTGAAATTTAAGACATAAACATAAAATAATGACATTGCAATTCTCACAGTTTAGGGAGAAAGTACATGATATTCATGAAATATATTAACATTCAGAAAAATATTTATGCAAATATTTAATTTAGAGGGGAAAAATATGTTTTTTGTAGTAAACGATCATAATTATTTCCTTTTTAAAATCTAAATATAGAATAAAGAAATTGCTGTAATACGTTTATAGGTTCATTTTATTTGATTTATTTACGTAATTCTGTGAATTGAATCTGAACTGATTATAAATTAAACATGCCTAAAGTTAAGCTCCTACTTTCAATATATGCTGCCCTTTTAATTTTTTTATTAAAAAAACACTGTAAAAAGTTTCCACAAAAATATTCATTGGAGCTGCAAAAGTGTTTTCAACATTCATGAAACAATGTTTCTAGACTGCCTATGAGGACATAAGGCTTCTAAATGTTTCTCTAACATTTTTAGAGGTTCATGTGACACAGAATACTGGAGTAATGCTGGGAAATATGTTTTTTTCAATAAATAAATAAATAAATAATAATAATAATAATAATAATATTAATAATATAATAATAATGGCATTTTAAAGTTAGAAAGGTATTTTAGATATCCTTTCATAGTGTTTTTGATCTTATGAACACAGCCTCGAAGAGAATAAAAAAACAAAAACAAAAAACACCAAACTTCTCCAAATGTCCAAGTGGAACTGTATTTTAGTCATATATTTTAATACCACAAAGCCAATGAAAAAATATAGGGAAAAAAAAAAAAAAGTTGCTTCCCAAAATACCCATAGATAAACGAATGTGCATGTACACGAAACACACACACACACACACACACACACACACACAGACAAAGGAAAAGACCTGTTGAACATTTACAGTAGATCTCTGACGGGTGGCAGTGGTGACCCATTACTGAAACCCCCTACAGTTTTTGGCAGTCAAACGAGCGCTGATTCTCTGAGCGACTGAAGCCTGGTTCAGCGCTTTGATGTCGGGGTGAAGGGCGTCGCGTCACCCCGAGTCACTCTCACTGGACTCTCTGTAAATCAGTTCAATGGGATTCCTGAGACAAGGGCCAAGATGGATGGGGCTCAAGGGGCTTGTAAGGCCCGATCTGTTCACCATGGCAGCCTGCTTAGCAACCTGAAGCCACCGAGAGCTCCAGAAGACATTAGCATTAGCTCTCTTTTAGTCAATAGTGATTATCTTTAAGTTGTTACTGATTGGCGTTGTAGCATTGTAGAGGACCATTGTGTGGGAATATAACCAGCTTCTAATGGCAAAAAAATAAAAATAAAATTATAAATCACACTTGATAAAAACAGTCTGCAGATTCACTGTGATTGACATTCTCCCTTTGTATGTGTCATCAGAGGGGAAAAGCCCCGCCCATTAGTGATATCTCCCTCATTACCATAGGAAGTTAATCTTGTTTTTGAATCTGTCACTATGCTGACACACAGGCATTTGTAGCTCCACTCTCTTTTAAAAAGAGCACATTTGAATTTAAAGCGACAGTCACCAAAATGGCACAATTAGGATCAAAGCCTAAAAGGAGCAGTTTTAAAACATTTGTGGGGTATTTGAGCTGAAACTTTACATACACACTCAGTAGGAACATCAGAGACTTGATTTACAACTTGTAAAATGGAGCATAATAGGTCCCCTTTAATCACAGAATACCCTTTATATTTTAGAAATATATAGTAAAAATACTAAGTAGGGGATTAGTAAGGTAGATTTAGCCATTTGATTGTGCTTTTATTTATTACGAGTGCCTTAAATTAAGCAGAAGTGAAATTTAAGACGTTTATAATCCTACAAAATATTTCCAGATCTAATAAACGGTGTTATTTTGACATTTCTATTCATTAATTATTTTTTTTAAATGCATCATGGATTCCATATAAGCTATAAAGAGATAGTTAACCTAAATTAAAATAATTTACATACTATTTACTCACCCTCATGTGGTTCTAACCCTTTATGACCTTCTTTATTATTTTGAACAGGAATACGAAGATGATGTTTTAAAGAAAGGTAAAAACCTGTAACCATCGACTGCCATAGTAGAAAGAACAAATGCTATGGAAGTCAATGGTTAGAAATTTTCAGCTTTTTTTCCTGAATATCTTCTTTTGTGTTCAGAATAGAAGAATAAAGTATACAGAATAAAGAAAGCCATATAGGTTTGTGTAGTGGCTGTTTTATTTAAAGAGGCTCTCTATGGTCAAGAAGACTAATTCTTACCCAAAATGTTTTTAAAGCTTTATTCTTTGCAAAGGTCACAATCATACAGCAATGCAGGTTTCTGCAAAGTGAGACAAAGACGGGAGAGTGTGTTCTCCTTTTATCTTGTATCTATTACCTTGTGGTCACCATACTGTATGTCGATTGCAGTTTCGTTAACTGACACATATAGCCCAACTAGTTAAATGTATACAGAAGGATAGGGAAAATAACCAGGTGTCAAAGTTGTCATGTAAGGCCTAAGTAATATATACAGATAACAAGATCTCGTAATGTATATAAATGAATTTCCACCACAGTTTGAAAGTAAAGGGTGAGTAAAAGATGACTGAAATGAAATTTTTGGGTGAACTATCTCTTTAAGCAGCAAAATCAATTAAATAATAATAATAATAATAATAATAATAATAATAATAATAATAATAA
>CAIGQQ010004837.1:11820121-11832642 GCA_903798035.1 Danio albolineatus | reverse complement strand
AATAATAATAATAATAATAATAATAATAATAATAATAATAATAATAATAATAATAATAATAATAATACACTGTTTATTGTTTATTAATTAATACATTAGTATTTTGGTGTATTTTCCTGTCACTTTCTTCAATCACTTAAGACTTTTTTAAATGTACAGTATATAGAATATTAATGACATAACAATAACAATTATAAAATTACACAACTTCTATGGTTGATTTTTTTTCCTTTTCTATCAAAGCTAAAGCACAAAGCATCTATTCTGTCAGATTTGTATCCAAAATGAGGCAGAAAACGCATTAGGCATCTTTAATCCACAAGATCAACAGGCTGAGGAATAAAAATTATAAAACTGTAAATGTTCAGCTTCGTTAATAAGATTTCGAGATATCATCTTGAGCTACAGGTATTAATTTTGTTTGGCCTGTATATGTTTTTTCTGACTCTTAAACTCCAGACAGCTGTATAAATGACCAAGGTTTCAGCTAAAAATCATCATTAATGTTTGACTAAAGAAAAAGAAAAAGGTCACCAACATCTTGGACAGCTTGAGGAGGAGTAAATTAACAGCACGTGTTCAGTACTATTTTAAACCTACACATAAATAATAATTTCCTATTCCCCAGCCATTCCTCTGTGATGCTATCTTTTCCTAGATATTCCAAACAATCTATAAAGCCTGACTCATAGTGTCACCTCAGAACTAACAGTCGAAAGCCTTGTGCCAAATCACTCGAAATACTCGCTAAAACTCTTCTTATCAGAGTGATTCAGGCCTGGGCTCCGAGCTGCTCTCCTGTGGTGTTTTGGAGGTGTCAGGTGCTGTGGAAAGATAAGCCAACGCTGACTGCTGCTGACTGCAGCTTTTGTGTCAGAGCTGATCTTGATAATATTATCTTAACCTTTTCCTTCAAAAAAGTGGGGTGGGTCTTTGCAGTGGTGTAATTTTTGTTTCGCCCTTGAGAAATGAGGATGACAAATATCTGCTTTGATGGCTGGAAAAAAAACACGAAATGGAAAACACACACGCAGGAGTGAAAGAATATCATCCACTACCTGAAATTAGCAAAAACGGGGACGAGGGTGTAACTGACAGGACAATTTATACTTGGCAAACACATAACATTGTTCTCATTTGGTTATTTTTAAAAGAATTAAATAATAAAGTACGCTGAAGATTCTTTTGGGGTTTTTATTTTTACATAAAAAAACGTTTCCAGAACGTTGAGGGGTTATTATGTTTAATTAAACTCAAAATAACGTATAATGAACATTTCCTCATGGTTACTTTTAGGTTATTATTTTAAAAATGTGAAATAATATTGCCAGAATGATGTACGGTAGCTCGTTTAATAAAGGCCAGACAGAATCTGCGGACATTTTGTGCTATTTCTGCTCAAAATTTTGTAAACAACCTGCGGATTTATGCAAAATGATGCTGCATGGGATTACCGTAACTGAAAACTTAATATATGAAATAAAAGATAATGTTTTTAACCTTTATTTAATGTTTATAATGCAAATCCAATTAGATGCACTTATTTTGTAAACAAAGCCATATGTGTATGTATAGATATATAGATATTTTTTCTTCTGGAGAAAGTCTTAATTGTTTTATTTGGGCTAGAATAAAAGCAGTTTTTAATTTTTTTAAAAACCATTTAAAAGGTCAAAATTATTAGCCCCCTTAAGCTATGCTTTTTTCAATAGCCATAGAACAAACCATCGTTAAACAATAACTTGCCTAATTACCCTATCCTGCCTAGGTAACATACTGTAGTTAAGCCTTTAAATGTCACTTTAAACTGTATAGAAGCTTCTTGAAAATAATCCAGTCAAATATTATTTACTGTCATCATGGCAAAGATAAAATAAATCAGTTATTAGAAATAAGTCGTTAAAAATAATGTTCAGAAATGTGTTGAAAAAAAAAATTATCTCCGTTAAACCGAAACTGGTGAGAAAATAAACAGGGGAGCTAATAATTCTGACTTACTGTATTTACTTTATTTACTAAGACAGAAAATATTACTTAAAACACTATTGTAGATACACCTGAAAAAAAAAAAAGTAAATTCTGAAATTAATTTAAAAACTAAAAATATGAATTTACACATTTACACAAGATTTTTACTTGAAAATGAAACAAAGCATTATAATTCCTTCATAAATCATTAAAAACTTTAACAAACTTTATTGTAAGGAATATAACTAAACCATATTGGCAAATAGAGTTAATGAATAAAACTTCTGTTAAAACCTTTGAGATGGATTGTTGGTGATTGGGTAGCTTTACACGGACATAGAAAAATGAAGACCTGTTTAAAATGATTTAAGACCTACAACACAATATTTCAGTGATTTTAAGACTTTAAGACCTCATGGACAATCTTACTGCTTCATAATAATAATATATTATAATACCATTAAATCAATTTTAGTGTAACGTTCTACAAACCAAAAACCGAACATTTTAACTCCATAAATAAAACTTTCCCGCCTAACCGAAAACCAACCTAAAAAAAGAACGCTCTGCTATCCAAACATTGTTACCAGAGAAGCACTGATAGTGTTTTTGATGGACAATAATGACATTTCTTGCAAATAGACCAATGCAAAAGCAAAGGTGGAGTCTGATGAAGCAAAACAAACCATGATGTTGCTTTAGAGTAAAAGTGTCCAGCACCTGAGCTTACAGATGCACGCTCTCAGTCAAATGAGCAATTCAGCTCTTGTGTAAATCTAATCAGTCTTCCACGGCGAGCCGCAGACGTGCTTAATTGATTCCAGAAGAGGTGCCTTTGCGTAAAGCTGTGATGGTGAGAAGTGGAAGGGATGGAGAGAGGTGGTGTGCTAATGAAAGGTCAGCCGAGATGCACGGCCCATGCTACAAGTGCCAGAAACACACACAGCAATTTTATGGTCAATTGGGCCATGCATCTGGAGTCATACATCACTGAGGCATACGGCAAGACCCAGTGCCAGAACTCAAACACACACACACATACAGTCAGAATTATTAACCCTCCTGAATTATTAGCCCCCTCTACATTTTTTTCTCAACTTCTGTTTAACGGAAAGAAGATTTCTCAACACATTTCTAAACATAATAGTTTTAAAAACTAATTTCTAATAACTGATTTCTTTTATCTTTGCCATGATGACAGTACATAATATCTGACTAGATATTTTTCCAGATACTAGTATTCAGCTTAAAGTGCCATTTAAAGGCTTAACAAGGTTAATTAGGTTAATTGGACAATTTAGGGTAATTAGGCAAATTATTGTATAATGATGTTTGTTCTGTGGACAATGGAAAAAAATTGCTAATAATATTGCCCTTAAAATGTTTTAAAAATGTATATAAATGGCTTTTATTCTAGCCAAAGTAAACCAAATAAGACTTTCTCCAAAAGACAATATAATATAGGAAATACTGTGGAAGAATTCCTTGCTTTGTTAAACATCACTTGGGAAATATTTGTATAAAAAAGAGAAAATTTCACAGGAGGGCGAGTCATTTTGACTTCAACTGTACATACATATGCATTAAAACATGCATGCAGTCAGAACAAAGTAAATGCATACAGTATACACTACTGTACATCTATTTCTGTGATTCCAGCATACCAATCGGAGTCAAAAATCTGAATACCAGCAAATACATATTCTAAAAAAGGATGTGGAAAACTTGATCATGTTTTGAGAAGGATCCAGAAAACATCTTGTGCTGTAATAGAGACTGTGGTAATGTGTATGTGTCAGTCAAACTCACCTCCATTGGAAAAGCCAAAGCAGGCAACAGGGGCTTAATGTAACCGAACCGATGGAAGAGCATTATCAAAACACATCTCAGCATCTCCAGTTCGGCTGCATTAGACCTGAAAGAAAGGCACAATAATAACAATAATAAAAATAATAATAAAAATAAAATAAAATAAAATAAAATAATAATAAAAAAAATAAAAAATAAAATAAAATAAAATAAAATAAAAATATAATAAAATAAATCAAGACAGTCCTTATTATCATAAATGTTGAAGTAAAATAAATAAGATATAAATCAATGTATGTAAAATGTGTGTATGCGGTTAATAAATAAAAATAATAATAATAAAATGGTATTTAAATGTAAAATTCATTTGTTTGGGGTGTCACGGTGGCGCAGTGAGTAGCATGATTGCCTCACAGTAAGAAGGTCGCTGGTTCGAGCCTCGCCCGGGTGAGTTGGCATTTCTGTGTGGAGTTTGCATGTTCTCCCCGTGGTTGCGTGGGTTTCCTCCGAGTGCTCTGGTATCCCCCACAAGTCCAAAGACATGTGGTATAGGTGAACTGGGTGAGCTAAATCGTTCATAGTGTATGTGTGTGAATGAGCGTGTATGGATGTTTCCCAGTGATGGGTTGCAGCTGGAAGGGCATCCGCTGCATAAAACATAAGCTGGATAAGTTGGCGGATCATTCTGCTGTGGCGACCCCAGGTTAATAAAGGGACTAAGTTGAAAAGAAAATGAATGAACGAATTAATTTGTGTATGTGTGTGAGTGTGTGTGTGAGAGAGATTTGAATAAATTAAAAGGAATGCAAAAAAACAACAACAACCCAACATATTAATAGAAATAAATTAATAAAGAAAGATTATTACCTCTGATCAATCAGGAAGCCCAGAGAAGTCAGAGAAAGCAGCACGTATCCAGTCAAGAGAATAACAGTCAATTCAGAAAGCATCTGCAGGCAAGAGATACACAGATGAGACTATACTGCATAATAACAACAACATTATACACAATATCATTATTATTATTATTATACATCACATATATTGTTCCTCTAAACTCTGACAAATTCACCACGTTTAAGGAAAAAACACTGACTTTGTACTTTAACCCTTTAACTGCCTCACCAAAAAAACAAATATGCATTTTCATTTGCATTTCTTAACTCCTAATGTGGCTAGTTACCACCCTCAATGCATTTTTAACACATCCCATAATTTCTAAAATATCATTCTCTACCAAATGGTTGATATGTTGGTTTACGGTACCAGAATTAGTATATATACTGTGAAAAGTGTAAGAGCAATTTATTTTAAAACAATCAAAATAAAAAAAAAATTGAATACTAAATCATATTTATTTTTTGAAGTATGCCATAAAATATTTTAGATTCTCATTTAACATGTTTTTTTTGTTTTTTCTTTTACAATAAACGTCAACCATTTGGAAGAGCAGGCAGTTATTTTGGACATGATTTGGAAAAATGCCTCTCAGATCTGAGACTAACCATTAAAGAGTCATCAGTGTGTCTGAATTGGCACACCTCTATAGACGGATTTACTCTGAAATCATAACCTGAGGATAATTTGCTGTTAATACGAGGAACGATGTTAATGAGTTTTTTTGACCTTCTAACCCACTTAACTCAGCACTGGTTAAGTCAGGTGAGTGACCTCATAACGTCTTTGATATGACACCAGCAAACAATTATCAACTCTTTCCTTCACGACACCAGATAGAAACCAGATCCCAGAGCTCAACCCTGAAGCACCGGCTCATTTTTCAAAAATTAAGGAAAAATCTATTTTGAGTGGTTAATTTTTAAACCCTTTCCATATCCAGTTTCAACAATAACAGAGCAAGAGGGCAGAGGAGGAAAAATAAAAAGAGGAAAACCATCTTCCAATTTGTATTTCAGCACAGATGATGTCACTGAAGGATTGACAGTAAAATTGTGTTTTCCTTCTTTCTGACCTCACGTTAAGCTGTGCTGTTGAATCACTTGTCAATGCAAACAGAAACAAGGTATAAACACACACTTTTACATTACATTATTTTAGTATTTATGCACTTTTATTTATTTATTCTGCTGAATACAAAAGAAGACATCTGGAAGAAAGTTGGGATCCTGCAACCACTGACTTTCACAGTAGGAAAAACAAACATTATGGAAACCCATCTTCTAAATATCTTCTGTTGGTTTATTGAAATTAAACAGGTTTTGAACAAGTAAAAAGTGATTAATTAAGGTTTGGGCTGAACTACCTACTTGTTTGTGGGCTCAACCATTCTCACCGGCATAGTTTTGATAAAAACTAAACACTATTGGCTGTATTGTCTAAAGAGGAGGGGCTACAATATGCCCCACCCTTTTCATCAATAGTCTTCATGTAAACAATGCAACATCTAAAAGAACTTCATGGGACCTTTAAAAGTCTGGTAGAATCAAATAACAACAACAGCAGAAGTCACAGCGATGTTTAATAGTGAAAGAAAGAGCATTTCCACTTGCACAATGCATAGGGAATTCAAGAAATTGGCAATAAACATCAGTGAGGCTAAATAATAATAATGATAATAATAATAATTCCTTACATTTATATAGTGCTTTTCTGGACACTAAAAGCACTTTACAAATTTTTGTGGGGAATCTCGTCCACCACAAGTGTGCAGCATCCACCTGGATAATGCGACGGCAGCCATAACGTGCCCGAACGCATACGACTCACCAGCTGATTGGTGGAGAGGAGACAGATTGATGAAGCCAATTACAATATGGGAATGGTTAGGAGGCCATGATGGACAGAGGCCAGTGGGCAAATTTGGCCAGGATGTCGGCATTAAACACCTACTGTTTTTCGAAGGACATGCTGGGATTTTAAACGACCATAGAGAGTCAGGAACTTGGCTTAATGTCTCATCCAAAAGACGATTATGTCCCACCTGTCATCATGTAAACAATGCAACATTTAAAAGCACTTCATGGGACCTTTTAACGTCCACCTGTCATCATGTAAACAATGCAACATTTAAAAGCACTTAATGGGACCTTTTAATGTCTGGTGGAATCAAATCATAAAACAACAGCAGAAGTCACGGCAATGTTTAATAGTGAAAGTAAGAGCATTTCTACTTGCACAATGCATAGGGAATTCAAGGAATTGGAGATAAACACCAGTGCAGCCTTAAGAAAAACACTCAATCAGTGAGGCTTAACTGAAAAAAGGCTTCAATTTGCTGTAGCGCATAAAGATTGGACTCCAGAGTAACGGAAGAAGGCCATGTGGTCTGATGATTCCAGATTTACTCTGTTCCAGAGTGATGGCGTATCAGTGTCAAAAGTGATGTACCCAATTAAGCTGTGATCTGGGGATGCTGCAGTTGGTGTGGTGTAGATTCCCAAAAAAAAGAATCAGGTCAGCTTACTACTGTACCTGCATAAACCGAATGACCAGGTTATTCCATCAATGGATTGTTCTTTGGATTGTTCCCTATCGGCACAGGTCTATTCCAGGATGACGATGCCAGCTTAAAATTATGAAAGAGTGGTTCAGGGAGCAAGACAGATCATTTTTACACATGGATTGGTCACAACAGAGTCCAGACCACAACCCTATTGAGAATCTTTGAGATGTGCTAGAGAAGACTTTGCACAGTAACTCTCCAATCATACACAAAATAACATAGATGTGTTATGCACATCATGCATTGTTTGTTGTACAATGTGGGTTATAGCGTGGTCTATTTATTTGTTTATTATTTAATAAATTTTGTACTGTTATATATTTTTTCTTTTTTCCATTTGTATTGTTATTTTCTCTTTTACTCGTCTTTGTTTAACTGTCGGGCCTCACAGTGGAGCAGTGGCTAGCACAACTGCCTCACAGCAAAAAGGTCGCTGGTTCGAGCCTCAGCTAAGTCAGTTAGCATTTCTGTGTGGAGTTTGCATGTTCTCTCAGTGTTGGTGTGGGTTTACTCTGGGTGCTCGAGTTTCCACCACAAGTCCAAAGACATGCGGTATAGGTGAATTGGGTAGGATAAATTGGCCCTAGTGTATGTGTGTGAATGAGTGTGTATGGATGTTTCCCAATGATTGGTTGCAGCTGGAAGGGCATCCGCTGCGTAAAACACATGCTGGATAAGTTGGCGGTTCATTCCGCGGCGGCGGCCCAAGATTAATAAAGGGACTAAGCCAACAAGAAAGAAAGAAATGTTTAACGATCATAAAAAACTGTTACATGACTATAGTATCCGAGTATACTGAATGACCAGGTTATTCCATCAATAAACTTTCTCTACTTCCCTGATGGCACGGGTCTATTTCAGGATGATGATGCTAGCTTAAATTGTGAAAGAGTGCTTCAGGGAGCAAGACGGATAATTTTTACACATGGATTGGCCAAAACAGAGTCCAGACCTTAACCCTGTTGAGAATCTTTGGGGTGTGCTGGTGAAGACTTTGCACAGTGGTCTGACTCTGCAAACATCAATTAAAGAACGTTGTAAAAAATTATGCAACTCTGGGTAGGTATAATGTGACATACCAGAAGCATATTGAAACGATGCCATGGAGGATGTGTCATAATCAAAACTAACGGCGGCCCAGCAAAATATTACATTGTGTGACTTTTCTGGGGGGGGATGGCCTGTGTACAGTGTAACATTATTTTCACATTATTTATTTAGAAGTCTGAAGGCCGAACTATTTTTCTTGGAATATGCAAAAGGAAGCTTTCCTGGGGCTGATCATTTGTATTGAGGCTGGAACACTGACGGGTTGTTTTACTGGCTGGTGAAGCAAAGGAAAAGAGATCCAGAGGACACTTCTCAACTTAGGGAGCACCGCAGAGGTAGGAATCACAGGAAAACAGGCTGTTTCACTTCAGTGGGGACACAGGGTGGAGCTGCACATTCTGGCTAACCAAAACTATGCCTGGGGAACATGGACTTCCAAGGATAACGGACAAGGCCAACTGAACATCCCTGTGTTTTTTAGCAGGGGGGTTGAAAAATAATACACAAAGTTTACTTCAAAGTATTCAGCGCAGACTCCCTAAAAGGCCTTATTATTAGAGCACTATTTAGGATAATGAGAGAGAGGGGGAGAGAGTGAGGTTGATATAGTAATAGGCCTTGTGAGGTAGCATTAACCACATAGCAAATTAAAAGCTTTTCAAAGATCGTCTCTATGACTATATGACAATGAAAGTTTGCATAAAAATTATAGTTTTGACATTTTCAGTGGGCAACATTTCTGGGAAACCGTGATGTCAGTTTTAATGGCGAAAGGAAAAAAAGATAAAAAAAACAAAGGCAAACAGAAAGGGTACCTACCATCTGATCCAGTAACAAGCTGTTATATACATCCAGCAGAAGAAGAAACTGTAGCATCACATAGGCCTGCATCACAAGGGACCACACAGGATCGTGAGGTTTTTCTTCTCCTGTAATCTGGTTGAAGAAAGATTTTGCAAGTGAAAAAAAAAAATTAAAATCTACAACTACTTAATTCATTTGTGCCACAATCACTTGAACATCGATTTTTTTTTGCAACCAATAAGAAGGATGATAACCTTGTCAACAGAGCATCACAATAGTCATTGTTAAAATGCATTTTAGATTGTAGATGTGTGAGGTCATCATAGCTGATGTGAATCAAAAGTACCAGCTTCAGTTTTTGCCTTTTTACATTGAAGATGTTTTTACATGGTGTCTAGTTCTTCTGAGTTGGTTAATTCAAGCAATTATTTGGTCAAAGATGTTCATATATGTTGATCTGAGCTAGTAGGTTCAAAGTCAACTTGACTAAAGCTAGTACAACAACTTCTGTTAAGACAACAACAACTTTTTCCCAACTTGATTTTTCAAATGGTAGGTGGTTTTGCAAGATTTCTAGCTGTACTAGTTGGTTAATTAGAGTTGTTAATTTGCCAATGATGGTCTAGGGCAGGGGTTCTCAATCTCGGTCCTGGAGGTCTGGTGTCCTGCAGATTTTAGCTCCAATTCCAATCAGACCCACACTCATAATAGGATTTCTAGAAACATCCTTGCAGGTGTGTTGAGACAAGTTGGAGCTAAAATCTGAAGGACACCGGACTTCCAGGGCTAAGTTTGAGAACCCCTGGTCTAAAGCTATTGTATTAGAGCTAGTGCAGGTCCAAAGTCAGCTTGGTTAAAACAAAAAGACTGGTTTGGACCAGCAACAAACCAGCTACCAAGCTTAGAGGAAATTGTAAAGCAGCTTAATCACCTTGCACAATAAAACAAACACTTTTAACAAAAAATGTTTTTCTTTTTTACTGATAGATGGGATAACATGGTCTCTAGGCATGGCATGGCATGTTCCAAGCTGATTAATTAGAGATATTAGCTGGTCAAATATGATCTAGCTCAAACATACATCACCAGAGACCTCAAAGTGGGAGGGACTTACCCCTCAAGTAGGTTGGGTTAGGGCTAGAAATGTTACATCTGTAGATATTAAGCAAGTCCACATCAATAATCACTCTTTTTTTTTTAAATTACTATAAGGGGAAGGTTTAGATGTTAATAAAAAAACAATAGACTGGAGTAGCACATTAAATAAATCCAAAGCCACAGGAGGTTTACACAGCCCACTTGAAGCTTAAGTCACACCCATTTGATGTTGACCGGCCCGTTTGGAGCAAGCTTCAACATCTGTTTATACCCAACCCATCTAGCTTGCTGATTTTTTATTGTTCAACAAAGATGCTTTTCAGATTGTATTACATGGTTTCTAGATGTTGGGTTTTTAATCGGTCAAGAGTAGCACTGATTGTTAAATCACAGACATTAGACTAACTTCGCTGAAAGTTAAACTTCTTTAAGGCTAGTAAACTACTGTAGCTTGGAAGAGCAATAAACAAGAAACAACGCTTAACAAAACAACATAACCATCATACTGTAGGTGTGACAATACAGGCCCTATCATACACCCAGTACAATAAGGCGCAAGATGTGCTTGGCACAATTTGTTTCTATTTTCAGACCATTGCAACCCTAACTTTCAAAGTTTGTGCCACGGACACGCCCTTAATGCTTTTGTGCCCTGCACTTTAGACCCTGCGCCTATATTGTTAAAATAGAGCCCCATGTGTTTTTAACAGAAAGAGGCATTTGGACCAATAATTACTTCCAATTTGCTAAGAGGCATTAATTAGATTTTTGAATTAGGCCCAAGATAATCTACATTTAGGGCGCCACGGTGGCCTAGTGGTTAGCACGTTCACCTCACAGCAAGAAGGTCGCTGGTTCGATCCCCGGCTGGGCCAGTTGGCATTTCTGTGTGGAGTTTGCATTATCTCCCCGTGGTTGCATGGGTTTCCTCCGGGTGCTCCGGTTTCCCCCACAGTCCAAAGACATGCGGTACAGGTGAATTGGGTAGGCTTAATTGTCCGTAGTGTATGTGTGTGAATGAGAATGTATGGATGCGTTTCCCAGAGAAGGGTTGTGGCTGGAAGGGCATCCGCTGCGTAAAACAAATGCTGGATAAGTTGGCGGTTCATTCCGCTGTGGCGACCCCGGATTAATAAAGGGACTAAGCCGAAAAGAAAATGAATGAATGAATGAATAATCTACATTTAAGACTGAGGAGGTACAGTAGGTCCAATTTCAACTTAGAGCATTTTAAACCATCAAAATGATTTAAAATCACTTTTTTTTTTTTGGCCAAGTCTAACTCTGTATAACTACATAACTATTCCACTGAAACATTTCAGGACTAAATCTGGGCAATCCAATACTTAAAATTACAACATATTACAAAATTGCATCACCGTTTGGATCCCACCCTAAAATAACTCTGCTGCATACATCAATTTGTTTTGAGCATGAATCAAAGAGAATTTTGGTCACTGTTGATTTCCTAAGAAATCCCGAGTCCGTCTGGGCTGCAGACACGTGTGGGTTTCCCCTCACACCAGCACCCCAGAGTTTGCTTCTGCTTTCCCTCAGAAATCAACACATCCTCCTCTCCTCCACTGTGCAGGAGAAACAACAGGCACACCCCGCTCTGCATCACCGAGGCCCTTTCAAGATATTTCAGTCAAATTCCTGCTCTCTCCACATGTTTAGGATCACCAGGGCTCACTTTGAGGTGGCTTTAATTGTAACATGGTGAGAGCGAGGGAGAAAGACCGAGTGTGAAACTGCGCTTGGAAGTAGTCAGACGTGTTTCAAAGCAAACCGCCGCACTCCTGATGAGAAGACTTCAAAACCTTGTCGCGGGCCTGCTGTTTGATCGGACCCAAAAAAAGCTTGCCTTTTTAAAGACGAGTGAAAATGAGCCTATTGTGCTTGCAGCCCACAAAAGCGGTTGAGATTCATTTGGCGATGGCGCACTCTCGTAAAGCCTGTCTGAAACGTGAGTCTGTTTTTATGTGAGAACTCAGGGAGTCATTTGCAAGACCTTTTTTCGTGTTGCGAAAACAGCAGGTAGTAAACGACAAGTAAGCCAAGGAACAAAAGAGTTTTGAATATTAAAGGTGAAGGTGAAATATTCTGGACCGCTAATGGAAATTGAACTACTGAAACAGTTTCCAAATAATTTTACAGAGTACTAACTCTTTTTTTCATTCCATTAACATAAACATGTCTTCATTTAGCAGCTGCTTTTAATTCAATGTGACTTACAAGCGAGGAAAAAAGCACTTCAACTCATCAGAGAGCAGGGGAATATAAGTAATACAAGTTATTTATTTCGAGAGAGTTTGTCCTACTGTACACA
>CAIGQQ010004837.1:11784509-11820021 GCA_903798035.1 Danio albolineatus | reverse complement strand
AAAAAAAAAAAAAAAAAAAAAAAAAAAACACACACACACACACACACCCCGCCCCCAACAAATATTTAACTATTGGTTGCGTGATTTGTTGTTTGGGAGCATTTGGGAGACTTTGAGGTACATATAAGGTTTGGGGATAATGTTTTTCCACTATGGTCAATGAAATTAAGGTTCTATTAACAGTTGGGGATTGGTAAAAATTGTGGTTTTGAAAATTTTTGATGCTCTTTTATCATAACATACAGTTAAACCTTCTTGCTGGAAGGCAATTGTGCTACCCACTGCGCCACTGTGACGGCCCCTTTCTTTGCTTCTTTTTGAAAACCACTGGTTTTTGTTTACATTATGTAGTGTATGAAATACAGTAGGTCTACTTCTAGACATGAACACATTTTATTAGACAGTAAACTTGATATCCAAAAAACCCACAACCCTGCTGTCAACCTGCATTCATTTAATATGCAGTTTGTGTCCACATCTGTACTGCTACAATATTTGGAATTTAACATTTATTTCTACTACAGGTATTTATATTAGTTTTTGCAGCCTTGAATTTTAAACTCACTGGCCACTTTATTAGATACACCTGTCCAACTGCTCGTTAACACAAATTTCTAATAAACCAATCACATGGCAGAATTTGGCATCAACAACATGAAAGCATGGATCCATCCTGCCTTGTTTCAATGGTTCAGGCTGCTGGTGGCTATTTTCTTGGTATACTTTGGGTCCATTAGTACTAATTGAGCATCATGTCAATGCCACAGCCTACCTGAGTTCTGTTGCTGGTCATGTTCATCCCTTTATGAACACAGTGTACCCATCTTCTGATGGCTAGTTCCGGCAGGAAAAAAGAACCTTAATTTAATTGACAATGAGCTCCTGTACTCAAATGGCCTCCACAGTCACCAGATCTCAAAAATCAGATCTCAGTCACCAAAATCCCTGACGAATATTTCCAGTACCTTGTTGAATTTATACCACAAAGATCTATAAAAGGATTAAAGCGGTCAAAATAGGGTCCAACCCGGTACTACTAAAGTGTACCTAATAAAGTGGCCGGTGAGTGTATGATGCTACTTGGTGTCCTGATACTTCAGCTGGTATAGTAATATAAAAATGTGATATTCTGATATAGAGAAGGAGTAATAAATTAAAACCAATTTTGCACCTGAGGTATATCAGCGATGTCTCCCAGTCTAGGTTTTCCTGGAGTCCAGCCTGGCCCTTTCCAAATGACTGACAGCTTATTTGAAATCCCTTCAACTTCCCAGAACCTCTGCCACAGGTACGGATAATAAAGGAACTTTAGAGGAAAAAGAAAAGAAGAATGAGTATATATTTCACATATAGCACATGCACCAATTATACTAAACGACCTCTTTAATCCTGCTTTTCACTCGACTATCACATGAAATGACACATTTTATTCCTTTTTTATTTAGAAGATTTTTTTTAAGCCAGTTTATATTTCACTGTAAGATAAACATTATTCTTATTCACTTCATTCATCGTCATCTAGTCCTCATACTTAAATGCATTTTGTCACACAAATCAGATATTTTTTTACTCGGGACCGCCACAGGAGAGCACTGAAAAAATAATCAAACACAACCTCCATTTGGTTTCGCAGGACTCTTTCAGCCTTCCTGAGCCGGTGTTTAAAGTGCAGTAATAATGTTATGGTTACAGCATCGCTTTTCCACGAGAACCGTAATGTGAGGAGAAGAGGAGCTCCATTGACTCTGCTCAGATATTTACATCGCTAAAATTAGGTCGCTCTGATACACTAGAGCCCATTATGTGAAACCCAATTCATCTGCAGTGTTGATGTTTTCGCCAGTTAAAGGTCTTGACTGAACGAGAGGGCAAATTAATTGAATCTGCTTATTTATGAATGATGTAAACTTTGCTTACATTAAGTGATCACTGAGCACATGTACTGTACCGTATGTTACAATAATACCAAAGTAAATTAAATTTAACCCCAAACTATGCCAGTTTTGATGTTAAAATATTGCTTTTTACTCTCTCTCTATATATATTTTTTTTCAGTTTATATTTTTTATTGCAATAAAAACTTGACTTTCTTGCAATTGTAACTTTATTTTAGCAATTATGAGTTAATGTCTTGCAATTCTGACTTTGAGAGATTTTAACTCACAATTCGTATCGACAAAAAAAAACATAAGTGCAAAAAAATGCATTAGAAATTAAGATTTTTCTTACCGTTTTGAGATTATGACCTTCAATAAATGCTTTATTTTTTTGCTTGCAATAAATACTTTATATTGCAATTCTAATTTTATGTTTAATAATTAGTTAATTAGTTATTAGATAATTAATATTTATATTAACAGAGGCATTAAACCACAATTCTGGGGGAAAAATAACACTATGAGATATAAAATTGCAATTGCATGAAAAAAAAAGTCGGTATTTTGAGATTGAAAGTTACAATTATATTTTTTTTACATATGGATTGTGTGGATTTAACAAAAAAAAACAATAATGCAAAACCAAAAAGTACATTAGCCTTTTTCTTTTTGTTTGCTTTGTTTTTCTTTCTAAATGGGTTTAATCTTAGACATTCTGTAATTTTTTTATTTGCATTGTGTGTTGCTACATTTATTTATTTTTTAATATTAAAATAAAAATATAAATATCTTTACCAACCTCGACTGACCAAATTTCAAATGTGCTGATTGGGTGTGTGAGTCCATAGATAACTTTATCACTTTCAGGAGCGAATGTACCTAAAACAGAAAGCAACAGAGAACTTACATACAGTACATTTCCATACTATAAGTCACAATTAACATAAAAGTGCATTTCAGACAATCTGCAACATTTCAGCTCTTTTGTATATTACAGTAAAAATCTTCTGTGTATTACAGCATAAATAACACTACTACTTTAAGCTTTGGCCTTTTTTTTTTTTTTTTTTTATACAACTAACAATAGAAAGAACACATGAATGAGATGAATGTGCTGCACTGAATCCAATGAACAGGCTTATCTTCATTCATTTTCATACAGCAATCTTTTGCAAAAAGCACACAGAAACTTACCAAACATCCTGTCCCATATGATCAGAATTCCTGCATAATTCTTGTCAATGCAATATGGATTTCGCCCTGCGAGTGGGTGGTCAAATATAAAAAGTTTACTGCACAGTATGTACAGTACATAAGGGTATAGAGAGTGTTACTTTTGTCACATGATAAGAAAATCTTACTGACATATCACCAAACAAAATATTGTTAACTTTTTACCCACAAAGATTACAGACAGCAGTGCAAATCTACTTTCAAAGGGTAATGATGCTTACCGTGGTGAACTCTGTGGTGGCTGGGAGTATTCAGGATCCACTCCAGAGGTCCAAGATCTTTGACCAGCTATTGATAGAAACATTTTTTTTTCAAGGTCACAGATAATATTCTCATAAAGCAACAAATCAGGATACAAAACACCATAAAATATGATAAAACATGTCCATGTGAAATATACATTGTATTTCATGTCTTCTGAAGTCATGTGATTACGTGAGGAACATGCAGAAACATGAATGTTTAATTAACTGACTGATGACTTTAATTTGCATCCGTTTCACACAAAGCCACATTTAGGATGCTTTTGTGTCATTTTGTCTAATTGAATGCCAGTGATATGACAGTAATGTCATATTAAAAGTAAAATTACTTAGGCAATGACAGAATTCTTAGTCTTTTTTAGTTGTATTAAAAAAATTCAATGAAAACTTAACATGAAATTGCTTTCTTTTTTTTTTTTTTAATAATGGTTTCTGAACAAATTGTGATTAATTTCAAATAAACGTAATTATTTAAATTGATTTAAGACCAAAAATGAATCTATCAGCTAATGCTTAAACTATAGAGGAAATCCAATTACTTGTGCATTGCATTAGTTAAATAATATACTTTTATGGTTCTGTGGTTCAACGTTTATGATTGCACATTGACAAATCACCAGAACTTACGTTTTTTTTTTTTTTTTTTACATATTTTACATATTTTGTTTTACATATTTTACAAAATATACAGTCGTTCAAAGAGGTAATGATTCACACTTATCAAGTAATTGCTTCTTGATGTTTTTATTTTTACATTCTTCGGGTGACTCAATAACAAACGTTTCGGCACAATGCCTTCCTCAGTGTGTCAATATACAGTCACACAGGTTTAGAAATATATTACAGGCAAGTACATTCACTGCAAAAAGCATTACAGTAGCTCAATGTACCTTAAAAAAGGGTGAGTCAACCCCTTTTCTTTTCAGAATCAGTTTTTAAAGAGATTAGGACACTTAAAAAAATGAGTAAGTGAGTTACATTTAGTCATTTAGCAGATGCTTTTGTCCAAAAGGACTTACAATTGAGGAGGCATTTAACAATTCAAGAAGAAATACATAAGTGCTAATCATTGAAAATAATTGTTAGTGCTCAGAGAATTAAGTGCTAGAGTAAGGAGGGGAAGTGTTTTTTTAATTTATAGAAAAGAGCATTTTTACAGGTGGTTTGTCAAGCCCACTCACCAGTGTGATTGACTTTATAATTGACTTTTTTTGAGCTATGGGGGGATTGCAAAACAGTCTCTGGTGCAAATGTGCTAATCTGCAAGTGTCGGTTAAAGTATCAAAGAAATGAAAGAGTGTGTTTTCCACAGGTGCTTTGTCAAGCCCACTCACATGTGTGAGGCACAATCAGAATTGCATAATGTTTTGAGGTTGTCAGGTGGTGGGGGGTGGGAAGAGAAGAGGGTATTGGTTTTGTTCACAGGGATTTAGGTGATTGGAAATTAACTTAACAGTTCCAAGTAACAATAGGTTTACTCAATTTTCAGTAAAGTCAACTTATCCAGTTGCCTTGAAAGCGACAACTCAATCATTTTTACTCAAAACTACCTGCTTTCAACAGTGTGTAAGAGATGACAGAATTTTCATTTTTGACAAACCATCTCTTTAACCTCACTAATTTCCTTTCATGATTAAAATGGCGACAGCAACACATCGTTCCCTATATACAGTGCTTCATGTACGCCACAGACAAAACAGCAAAAGACAAATGATCATGGGTTAGCCCATTGTCCTCTTTTGACATTTTTCATATGGACAGGCAGACCGAATCTTAATATTAGTCTTACATACAGTATGTGATTAATTATCTTGGCTTAAAGCGCTGAAGAAATGTGCTCTTCAGGGGATCGTGGAACCTTGACTGGTTCAAATGTTCGCAAATGTACTTGGAGACATCATTAATGCGTAGTGTTTTCTTATCTGATGAGCTCGGTCGAAAAACTCTGCTAACTACGGAAAGAGAAAGGTGGCCAAATTTCCAGATGGAAAGAACAATATTTATAGATTGGAAGTAAAACAAACATTACATTGGATTAGAAGGAGCATAAAGAAGCCAATTGGTCTGACAACACACACACACTCACATCAACACACGTTTGAGTGTCATTTCACTGCTTTATGGCGAGTTACATGCACGAATACACACTCTTGCCTTATTTCACTAGGATATAAACATCAATTTCAGCTTGATAAGGCATATATATCGCAGGTGTTAGTGCAGACCATCGGCTTTTTGTTTCTGTACTTGAGTGTTTGACTTCTGACGTCTGCAAAATGGGAACAGCTCAGCACAAGTGAGCACCGTATTTCAGTCAGCCATAATTTCCATGTAATGAGAGATCTGGCAACAGCTGAATTTTATCTTAAAAGAAAGGAGCTCCCTTACAACTCGACTCGTGCTCTAATGTTGGATTAGGACGCCAATAAATTACATGACATCAAAAAAAAGCCCATAAAGGGGGCATAAATTATACCCTTCAGAAAATGGAGACGTGAAGACTGTTTTCACTAATAGAGCTCTACAAGATGGAAGTGATTCCAAATCCATTTCCCAAATGATCTCTGAATGTAAAGCCGAAACTGGGCCCATTTAAATGGCAAACGTAAAGCTTCTGTTTGGAGTATTTCATAACATCTCAAAATCTCATTACTTATGATTGAGAGTGGTATTCAGAACCACAGAATGGGCAGAAACTGCAGAAACTAAGCTGGTGTTTTTAAGAGTAAAAATGGTCAAAGAAATGTGCTACAGAAGGACTTTAAAGAAAAAAATACAGGGCAAGATTTGCTAAACGGGACAAATTAGCACGTTCACAATCCCTAGAATGGTCTTATTGATTATACATAGGTATTAGTGCACAACATTTACATCTATGAAACAGATTTTGATTGATGCTGACATATAAAACCTGGTTTTCCTCTCTACAAAACTGACAGCAGTGAGAAAATGGCAGTTATAAAGTATCTGTTCATTGTGATGTTGCTATGTTTGCACAATCTCTGCAATTTATTGTTGATGCACCAAATTTTCAGCTGCTGAAAATGATTAGCTTTCACACCGGATGTGGAAATTTCTCTGCTTTAGTGCTTCTATGAAACCCATTCATTTCAATGGCTTGCACTGTACAAGGGTGTTTGTTGCACCAAAGTGTAAAAGTTATCAGTAAAATTTAAGTTATTGGGTTACATTATTTAATAAAATAACAAATAGCGTGTTATTTTTGGCTTTGGTTTTCACCAGAGCGCATCCCTACAATTTATTTAATGTTTACAAAATTATTAAAATTACACTGTTATTGTAGTTTGATTTTAGAGTATATAAAAGTATAGACTATACTACCTGACAAAAGTCTTGTTGCCTTTGCAAGTTTTAGGAACAACAAATAATAACTTGACTTCTAGTTGATCATTTGGTATCAGAAGTGGCTTTTATGAAAGGCAAAGGACTCTAGATTACACTTATTTTACCTAAATAAAATATGAACAGTCTTCGTTTTTATTTATATAATTAAGACGGTAAGGTCTGACTTAGCTTAGACAGAAGTCTTGTCACTTAACAGAAATAATGTACAGTGAAGAATATAAAGTCATGTTGCAGTGGAAAAAGAATTAATATTGTGTTTGACTTTCATGAGCTTGGATGATTGCATCCATACATCTTTGCAATGATTCAAATAACTTATTAATAAAGTCATCTGGATTGGCAAAGAAAGCATTCTTGCAGGAGTTCATCAAGATTATTTGGTTCACTTTCAATGCCTCCATCTTGCCCCAGACATGCTCAATAATGTTTGTCTGGTGACTGGGCTTGCCAATCCAGGAGCACCTTGACATTCTTTGCTGTCATGAACTTTGATGTGGAATTTGCCCTCTCCTGTGGTTTTTAATGTACAGTAATAGGCAGTACACATCATGATACCTCAGGCTGTTGATGTAGCCATTCACTGAATGTATAACATAAATGCAACCCTAAATCATGATTTTCCTTCACCAAACCTGACTGACTTCTGTAAGAATCTTGGCTCCATGCAGGTTCCAATAGGTCTACTGCAGTATTTACGATGATTGGGATGCAGTTCAACAGATGATTCATCAGAAAAATCTACCTTCTACCACTTTTCCAAATGATCAACTAGAAGTTATTATTATTTGTTGATCTTATAACTGGGATCAACGACAAGACTTTTGTCAGGTAGTGTACATGCAACTGGCTAAGTCAGAGTATACTTTGTAAAAATAGATTACTTAAAAATGGATTAAACACACTGTAACTTGGAACTGTTATGTTGACTTTTGATTTTAATACAGCAATTTACTCACCTTTTAAAGTAAAGTCAACTAATTGCTTAAAAAGAAAAGTGAGTAAATCCATTGCTTTTAAAGTAGTCAACTTTATGCTTTTTACAGTGCAGCTTGATGTGACTCTTGGTAGTATATAAAAATATCTCAAAGGTCTTCACATAAAAAAAGTGGTGTACATAAATTCATAGAAAACCTATGAAGTCCACTATATGTCTTTTTTTGTTTAAAATTTCATTACAAGCTGTTCAAATAAGAAATTTAAGAATAAACATATTACATTAAGCCCCTTTAAAGAACCAGGTGAACATTGGCCAGATCATCTCATAAATCCTGTGAATCTTCACAGTATTTTTTTTACCCCCAAAATGTAATAAACCAGTGGTTCTCAAACTGTGATACACTGTACCACTAGTGGTATATAAAGCTTCCTTCTAGTGGTACGCGGAGGAATCTCTAAATAATTAAAGTATAAAAAATGAACACACTTTTAAGCCTTTAATGCGTACGATAATTTACCGATGTGATCAGTAAATTGATTTTAATAGGCTTAACCTTTTATTTAAGGGGCTGACAATAATAAATATTCTTAATTAGAGGAATTAATCTGCCTTGTTTTTGAACTGTGCAGTACTATAGCTGCTTCATTAGGCCTACTATGCTACTGTACTTCAATACCGGTTATTATGGTGGTTCTTGGAGAGACAATTTTTTTCTGAGGTGGTACTTGGTGAAAAAAGCTTGAGAACCACTGTACTAAACAATTACTACTAAAACAAATCCCACAATACCTCAGTATGAATCCAGAACTGGTACAGCAGGTTGAACTGTACATGCACCGCGAACACTGAGGGAGGAATCATCAGCGCCAAGGGAGTGTAAAATATCTGATAACACACATCGAATATTATCATGTCATAACAGATCATTAGCTACCAGCTTGAGCTCATTAACTAACAACTGTTATTTGATCAACCATGTATTGTGGCAAAAAACGATCATAAATGTACGAGACAGATGCAGGTGTTTCATACCCATGAGGAAAGCTGCTGTGTGACAGACTGGCGCAGAGCTGTCGACAGATTGTAGTATTCAGAACTGTGATGAACCTGATGGCCCGCCCAGAGGATGTTCAACTCTGAAACCACAAGATGAACGAGAGAATTTATTCAGTTTTTGACTAACATTAATAATATAAGCAACATAAGCAACACACAAATGCTCTACATTTGACCTGTGCTGGATCTGGCTTTATATTTTGCTCTTTCTGAACATATTAATCTATTTTATTTACTATTTTACCTACTACTACTATTTTTATATTTACTTACTTTATTTCAGGGTTGTAACCACTATAGTGACTAAGTAGTGGACAAGATTATTGCAGTAATTAGTTGGATTAGTGCATTAATTATAGACTTTATTTACTTCTGAAATGGACATTAAAAGGTTAAATGTTTATACCGTTGTGTGCCTCAGTCTGTCTAATAGCACTCATCAGTGTCTAAATGACTGAGGTACGTTTCTTCGCATATTACATATTCTTTATAACATTTCCTTAAGTTCATAAAACATTTACTGCACCTCAAATTTAGATGGAGAGAGTGCTGTTTAAAAAATTAAAGGGAGCCATTTTCAGACCATTCATTTATTTTTAGGAAATCTGCATCTTGAATCTCAGGACAGAGAAACTTCCCCCGCAAAAAAATAAATAAAATAAAGGGAGAAAAAAACTAATTAAAAATATATAATAAAATAAACTTAAGAGCCATTTTCAGACCACAAATTAATTTTTAGGAATGTGTTAATGTCTGTGTGCAACTTGAATGTTATAAATCTTATTAATCTTAGGACAATGAAATTCCAAATAATCAAATAAAATGAAATAAATAAATAAACAAAACAATTAAATGTAAAAATTAAAATTAAAAAATTAAATTAAATTAAATAACAAAATTAAATAACTGTAAAAAATAAAATAAAAAAGGCCATTTTCAGACCACTCATTTTTAGGAATGTGTTCATTCATCTGTCTGTATCTTGAATCTTAGGACACAGAAACAAAAATAAATGCATAAATAATAATAAATAATATAAAAAAAAAAATAAAAAATAAAAATAAAAAAATAAAAATAAAAATAAAATAAAATAAAATAAAATAAAATAAAATAAAAATAAAATAAAATAAAATAAAATAAAATAAAATAAAATAAAATAAAATAAAATAAAATAAAATAAAATAAAATAAAATAAAATAAAATAAAATAAAATAAAATAAAAATAAAAATAATTAAATTAAATTAAATTAAATTAAAATAATAATAAAAGAACTGCATTTTTTTCTTAACATTTAAAAAAAGAAGAAAAAAAATCTTCATTACATTCTGTTCCCTTAAAACAGCTCATGTTCCTGCTTTAGTGAAAGTCTATGCGATTGATATACCAAGCACCACTAACAAGGTTGCAAACACTGTCAACTCTCTTTAGGATTTTTCTCTGAGATAGTGGCTAAGGCCTTGTGCAAGTGTGAGGTCCATCAAATCTAAGAGCTGGTGAAGTTCCCAGTGAAACGCTGTGATCCAGCTGAAAAAACAGAGCGTGATGCTAGCAGAAGAAGGAAACTGTGCACTTTGCCAGTGAGGCTCTGCTGAGATGCTGGACTCACCAGGCAGAGCAGTCAAAGCTCTCCACTGAGAAAACAACATCAACCAGTCCACTTAATCCAGATAACAGGACCAGGAGGAGACGCTGTCAGCTTTTACGGCCTCTGCCTTTTCAATGCATTTTAAAAGCAACTGAATTTTAAAGCACATTTAATAAGCAGAGTATAAAATTCTAAATACTGTAGGATATTTGCGGCATTTGGTGGCTCAATGGTTAGCACTGTTGCCTCACAGCCAAAAAGTGGCTGGTATGTGCTGGGCCAGTTCTGTGAGTAGTTTGCATGTTCTCCCCTGTACATGTGCTCCGGCTTCCTGCACAGTCCAAAGCAGGGCTCACAAAACTGCTCCCTTAAAAGTCCCGAGGCTATTATGTTTTCCATTAGGTAAACCAAAAATGAAGGGAGAAAAAAAAATGTAACCTATTTGAATGTTTGTGCATACTCACAAATTGAGTCATTTTGTTGTATGTAATTTTCATGCATCAAAGACCTAATATCAATGTGTTTAAATTTGCATTTATGCTAACTGGTGTTGTCAAAAGAACTGGTGCTACGTTGATAAAAAAAATATAAAACAATAAAATCAGGCCTACCAGGATTTCAAATCCTTTTGAAGAATGAAAAATAAATAAATAAAAAGGTAATAAATTTGGTCATTTTCAAAAATATATACAGTATCTAGCCTAAAACAAATGCTATCCAAACCTTTTATTTAGTAAATAAATGTATTTCTTTTGATTTAGTAAATAATATATTTTTTATTCGGGTCACTTGTATTTATTTCGGGTTACCAAAAACTGAAGGCTACCAGGGATTTAGAAATTTTGCGAGGCCTGAAAAGACATGCGGTATAGGTGAATTAGGTTAACTAAGGCCCTGTTTACACTAATACATTTGTTCTAAAATGGCGTTTTAGAATGGAAACGATCCACGTCCACACTGCCGTTTCACCCAGCGTTTCTGAACAGCTCTCAGTCCACACTACACCACTGAAAACGCACATCACGTGACCATACACACACTCTGGCATTCGCTGCAGCGCATGCGTGCATTTGAGCTCCAGGCAGTCAGCGGGTGCTTTGAGCACAGAACCCCAGGTGAGAGCTGTGCACATCTGAATGCTCATCAAGGATCTACCTGCTGAATCAAATCTCACTATATTTGATAAACGTGATTTTTAATTCATCTTTTTGTCTATATTTAATGACATATTCCCTGACTTTGGTCTGTTGAATCTACTCCTTGTTCTGAGGTAACATGTTTTGGCTAAGCACAAAGATAAGCTAATATTTTGTAACCGCGTACACTGATTCTGCACATATGACATGCATTTGCTTTTCTTTTTTTTTTTTTTTATAATTATTTTTTAAGGGCTTTCACCTTTATTGGATAGCACAGTACACTCTCAGAAATAAAGGTACACGAGTTGTCACTGGGGTGGTACCTTTTCAAGAGGTACACATTTGTACCTAATGGGTCCATATTAATACCTCAAGGGTACATATTAGAACCTAAAAAGTACAAAAGTGTTCCTCTTAAAAATTTAAGGTACTAATATATACTTTTGAGGTACCAATATGGACCCTTTAGGTACAAATGTGTACCTCTTGAAAAGGTACCACCCCAGTGACAGCTCGTGTACCTTTATTTCTGAGAGTGTAGAGAGAATTGACAGGAAAGCATGGGAAGGAGAGAGAGGGGTAGGATCGGCATAGGACACGAGGCGAAATCGAACTCTGGTCGCCGTGAGCACCGGAGTGCATGTGTCGACCCACTAACCACTACACCACTGGCGCCGACCATTTTATTGTTAAGATGAAACAACCTAGCCATGATTATGGGAATGATGCTATAAAGTAGCCTACACTGTTCCCTTTGAGATTTACCTGACTTGTCCTCGGGAGTTTGTTGCCCATATCAAACTTGCGAAGGCACTGGGTTGAGGCCGGAAGGGCATCCACTGCATGAAACCTAAGCCAGAGTAATTGGCAGTTCATTCTGCTTTGGCGACCCCTCATAAATCAGGGACTAAGCCATTCTAACGAGACTAAAGACCCTCTGACAGAATGTTGTCCAGTTAAAGAGACACTTTCGGTCATAGAAAGGGAATTAAGATGGTCATTCAAAATCTGTAATATCTGCATATTAAAATCTTTATAAATGTCACTAACTCATTCAAGTGCACCAACAGACTGGTTGTCCATGAAGGACACAAAGAATAATATGTCAATAGGCAACCAGTTTAACGGTGAAGTTGGAATTGCAGGACTGTTTAGCATTAAACTGGGTATCTACAGTATCTGCATATAGTCTCTAAACATTTAAGAGAATTATGAATTATGATGAAGTTTGTTCCCCGCCACTGGCTTGTTTGGTTTGGGACTTATAGTGCACTTCGGTACAGTTGCTCTTCTGTGTTTAGGCTTCCAGGAGTAACATTTACTTTACACTGAACTGAACTAATCTGAACCGTAACAACTAAACTGAGGTGGTTTTAACTCACTAGTCATCGCGTGCTTCATCTATGTTAAGCTGCTTTGACAGAATCTACATTGTAAAAAGTGCTATAGAAATAAACATTAATTGAACTAAATTGAAAAAAAGGCTAGAAAAATCTTTGCTGAGGAGCATGTTGTGGGAAAAGAGAACTAGTTCATTTTGAAGAAGCTAAAACAGCCATTGAAATTTAAATTGTAACTAAAACAGCACTGTTAACAATTTCCTTTAGAATCTACAGTTCACTTACGAACAGTAGTTTGCCAGTAACTTACTGTAAATCATTCATTCATTCATTTACTTTTCATGTCTTTGGACTTGAGAGGGGAAACCAGAGCACCTGGAGGAAACCCACACCAACACAGGGAGAACATGCAAACTCCACACAGTAATGCCAACTGACCCAGCCGGGGTTCGAACCAGCAACCTTCTTGCTGTAAGGCGATTGTGCAACCAACTGCACCAGCGTGTACAGAAATTTCCCCAATGCAACTTAAAAAATACAGTAATACACCATATAACCGTAATACAGTAAAATACAGTTCATATTACAGTTAAATACGGTGTCATTTACAAAATTTGCAAACAGCGAGTGCTCTGATACTGCTGCATCTGCACATAAAATATGCATAAAATAATTATGCTGTTCAGCTTGAATTTTAAAACTTGAAATGAAGTATTGCAAAAGGAAGAATACTGCTTTGCTATAAACGACACTCTTCAGAGCTTCCTGCTTTGAATGAAGAGATGAAATCAGAGTGTTTTTTCTTAAAACGCACCCGCTGAGCTCCAGTCTTTGCTTGAGAGTGTGTGAGCCCATGCTTTCACCTCCTACGGCCGAGCAGCGTAAGATTGATGTGGGGTGTCACCGGTAGGAAGTATGTTCAGCTAGGCCTCATTGCAATCCATGTCCTCGTGCGCTGGCCTCCGCTGGAAGCCGCATAGTTTGGCAGGCAGAATTCAGAAGGGAAGAGCTTTAATGATGAGAACCTATGCCACAGAAAAGACTTTCCCATCATGCCTGAAGACCAAGGTCTGGTCAGGCACAGAGATCCTGTTCTTTTCTCAAGAACAGCAGCCATAAACAGGGTTTACTTGCAGAATTTAGTTGCTATAAAGTGTTGAGACCAAACTGTTGCTTTTATCTGTCAAAGAGAGATATCATAAAACCATATACAGGATTTTTTTTGGTGTTTGCACATGTTGTTAGCTAGCCAGTGAGTTGGCCTTCATTCATTTTCCTTCGGCTTAGTCCCTTTCATCAGGGGTCGCCACAGTGAAATGAACCGCCAGTTTATCCAACATATGTTTTATACAGTGGATGCCCTTCCGGCTGCAACCAAGTACTGGAAAACATCCATATACACTCCTTCACATACATACACTGTGGTCAATTTAGATTATTCAATTCACCTACAGCGCATGTCTTTGGACTATGGGGAAAATGGAGTACCTGGAGGAAACCCACGCCAAACCATGGCAGTGCTAACCACTGAGCCACTGTGTTGCCCTTTGTTACAATGTTAATTTGCTAAATTCAAATAATGATGAAAAGTGTGTGTTGCTTATAGCCTGAAACAGAAACGAGACAGGTCCTGTGTGTTAGTAATGTGAATGAAAGCTTTGAGTCTGCACGCTCTGATCTGTGGGGGTGAGTGGATCGATCCAAAAGTGTCGATATTTTAGATACAAAATATCGACAATAGAAGTTGCTTTTTTTTTTTTTCATATAATAAGTGATCAATGAGTGATTTTAGAATAGTAATAATGATAATCGCCACAGAGTATATAAATATTAACATAAATAGGAACATAAATGGAAACTATAATATTCTTCGGCTGCATCATGGCTACAGGGTCAGTGTTGGTTCTCAGACACACACTTTCAAAGCACACACGCCAAGCGCAGGTTTTTACTGCAACTCTGCTGCGGTCATCATGACCAAATGAAAAAGCATCCATAATCTGGAGTACTTGTCACAAAACAGTTTGCTACTTAAAAAAAAAAAGAAAAAAAAAAAAGAAAAAAAAGTGAGTCAGTCATTTCTCATTAAAAAAATAAATTAAATTAAAGAAAAAAAAAGAAAAAAAGGAGATTTTTTTTAACACCCAATTTTTGTTTAATAGTTCTCTAATTTTAATTGCAATAAATTAATAATACTGCAGGTGATTTTAAAAAAAAAACATTAAGATAAAGCAACAATACTCAAGCTGTGGCATGCTCTATATATTTATATATATGAATCATACCACATTGGCCGTGATGGCATTGTTACTTTCATCATAACACATTATTATGTTCTAACATTATTCATTGAATTAATTTAAGAACAATTTAATGCAATGTATGTTCAGGGACCATTGTACTAGAAACAGTTCTTATCTATAAACTCTAGTATGATTGCAAAGTACAGGCTTGGAAAGGTACAAACTCACATAAAATTACCACCACGTTAACAGTATGTACTGTATGTAACAGTAATACTCCTTCAGTTCACACAAGCCCATACAACGATGAGTGAAACTAACAAAACACACTGACTATGGCACTGCAGAATAAAATGCACTGCACTCTCTACTTATAGATATGTTAATGTGTTTTTAATGTGCTAAAACATCATTTAAAAGCCAATAAAGGACAGAGAGCACTTGGCAGTCACATTCTATTCATCACACGCATTAAATTATTTTTTTTTTCCCTTTCATCTATCAAGCAAATGCCTCCTCAGATCTAGCGCCACCCTGACACCCGCTCCTGCATGATGCCACGAGTCTCGGCGTGGCGAGAGACCGCATGCCATGTCACTCAGGTTATCAATGAACTGTGAATGTCAGGGCAGAGTGGACAAGCGCATATGAGAAGCCAACAAAAACAGTCGGCCGAGGCAACCGAACCCACGTCTGTCACCACAATACTTCACAATGTCTCCACACACAGTCAAAACTGCCGCTTGAAACAACTGAAAGAGTGGTATATTGTGAATTACGCTGCACATGAATAATCATGGTTGATATTTGTGATTGTGAGTGTGATATTGCTTCTATGCAATAGCTTGATGTACAGTTGTTAGTCCTGACTTACATTTTAGATAAAATATTTTGATCAATTCAAACTCAGCACACATGAAGAAACAACAGGTGCGTAGGAGATAAATCGCCATGTTAAAGTGTGTAAAAAGCAAACAATCTCGCACCCTATCAATACTTGCTCAAAAAAAATTGACTCTCGCCCTTCATCAGACAAATATGGGTATATATGACATAACAGTGTTTGTGGACCAATTAAATGAGCTCACACAGTGGGTGCATCTGACATCACTTTCTGATGAGGCACTTATTTTAAATAATTCATTTGTGACTGTTAAAATAGTGTGTCGCATTTGCTAATGTTTCTGAATACTAAAAAGTAAAGGAATTGGTTAAAATTAGTCATTTGTTCGAGTCAGACTACACTGTTTGTATTATATATGCACACCCTGAACAGACAATGCAAGAGAAAGGCACACTTTTTTCTAGTAATAGTTGCTTGACATTTTTTAATCTTAAAATCTTTCATATGCACTGCAAATTTTGGCAGTCAAAAAACAAATTATTTTTATTTAAAACGATAAATTATAAAAAAAAAAATAAAGAACTATTGAATTATTTATATAAAAATTAAAATGTGATTAAAATAATTAAACATTATAACAAACCATAATATTAATATACATTACAATTTAATACACTAACAATTAATTAAAAAATTACAAAAATTTATTATAATAGGATTATATTGATTAAGATTCAAATGCAAACATCTGAATATAATAAACACATATTACACTAAAACAAACAACAACAACAACAACAACAATAATAATAAAAACAAATATAAAATTTGATTGAAATTTAAATGTGAATAAAAAAGTACATAAATGCATTACTATGATAATGAGAATAAACAAATATTATTTGTAACAAATAAATTTTTTAAAATTATTAATATTATTTAGAAAATAACATTTTCAGTGTCATATTAAAAATTATGCTTTTATAAACAACACCCCTTTAAATTTAAGTACATTTTAGAACTACATCCAGTTTAATTTTCAGGGTCCCTTGCATGAGAACGATTGTATCTGGTCCCAAAAGCCTCTAAAATGCAGCGCTGCAAAATTTGCCCCTTGAAAAGTTTACACATTTTGTGTTCATGTTTGTGTCAAATTTGAATGCAACAAAACTTTGGGGATTAACCTAAACTCCCCTGATCAGCACTGAATTCATTAAAAGAAATTTAAATTTAATCAGATTTAAATGCAATGCCATTGATTGGACTTTTTATTTCAGTTCCATCAGCTGTAATAGATTTACTTTAAATGCATATGTTGGAGACAGACTCCTATCTTGAAGGAAGAAATCTCCAACACCGAGAGACATCCCTCAGACTGCCTCGTCCAAAACACACACGCTCGCCTACAAACACAAGTGGCTGATTTGCTGGACATTGTTGATATTATTGCAGGGTCCCGGGGGTGCTCGTTTTGAGCCCTGGCTTCACATCCTGGCCGCTTCGATTCTTTTGTACGCCCTCCAACCTGCGCGGCCGGGGACTTCCAGAGGCAGGAGAAGATTTATGAAGCCCCTGTGGCCTGGGGTTAAACCCCGCCGCCTTCCACCAAGAGGATTCCTTTTGAAAACAATAACATCCAGTCTCAGCCTCCTCTGGGACGCCCCACAGCGCTGTTGACGTGATCTGTTTGTCTTGACAACAGCCGCCGTCTGCGTAAACGCTAAACGTGTGCCACTACTGTATACTGAACCTGATATTGAGCATGCACATGTGCAAACACGCAAATATGTTAGGTTTGTTTCTTTAACCAGGTAAAAAGATCTAATTTACAAGGGTGACCTGGCCAAGAGGTCTGCAGCACGCAACTTTATGGAAAAAAAAAGAAAGAAAGAAAGAATAATAATAATAATAATAATAATAATAATAATAATAATAATAATAATAATAATAATAGAAAAATACAGTTTTATACTTTCAGCAATACCAAGTATGATATATTGCACCAAAATATATCGCGATAAACTATATTATCGTCATTTTAGCCCACTCGTATAATAGCATCATAACCAAGTACACTCTTCAAAAGAACACATCATATTTTGTTCTTAAGAATATTTAGTCATTTTAATAATTTAATGATTAGGCATTGGAATCAGAATGTGAAAACGCATATCCTAAACAAATAATAAATGTTAACAAAAAAACAAAAAAAAAAGCAAGGTAAAAAGTAACAGAGGCTGCGATATCTGCTACCAGATCTATTTTCAGTTGTCAGGCACCTACCTCAAAATATACTTTAGTCATTTATGGTAAATACTAGTGTTTTTGAACCATACTGACACTGACACCTCCAATAGAGATAGAGAGGTTGTGCAATCAGCTAAAATGTTGCAAGAATTGCTTTTTACGTATGGGCGATATATATTGCATTACCAAAAATTATGATGTCATGTCCATGTATTGTGCGATAAGTCGATATATTGATTATTGTGACAGGCATACTTTTTTGTCAGATTTCCTCCAACATCATCCAGGCAAAAAATATGTTTAATTAGATGCAAGCAGAACATCTGTAGTATGTTCACATTTTTCTAAAGAGCCCCTATTTTGCATTAAAAAAAGGTTATATTTTGGTTTTGGGGGTCTCCAACAACAGGCTAATATGCGTGCAAGGTCAAAAAACATATTAATTGTCTTATAATATGCATTTATTTTTACCTTATTCACCAGCGACTCCCATATGATTTGTTCAGTGATTCATTTGTTCCCAAACCCCTACTTAGCACGGAGCTTATCTGCGCTGATTGGTCCGATGACCCAGTCTGTTGTGATTGGTTGACTGCGTTCAGCGCAAGACAGAGAGAAATGTCCACAATGGCTACAGTATGAAGTAGCAGAAAGTATAAGATAAAGCATGAAATAAACCAATGCAGTTAAACACCAGCATATTACGCTATTCTTAAACCCAACCCCAAGTAATAAAGACAAACATTCGGTATTAATCCACACTGTGGCAAGAATTGAAATATTTTGAAAATTGACCTCACAGCGTGTGTGAGGAACAGCTGATGGTGGCCATAGTAGGCATGGGACAATAACCGTTTTCAAGGTATACCGTGGTATGGACAAGGTTAACATCAACAGCTATACTTCTGCTATACCGTTCCTAAGGTATGTGTAAGATATTTTATTTACTTTTTTAGGTGTAAATTGTAAAGAAATCTGTGTTTTCGAAACAAAAAAGACAACAGAAGTCAATGATTCATTTGAATTATTTAGCCTGACATGTTTACTGCTCGAAATATTTTAAATGTTTCTCAAAATAAAATATATTGTGTTCAAAGTTGAAAAAGATTTTGTTTTTTAGTCAGACATTTAAAAAGAATATATTTTAGAGCAGTAAACACAATACCGTCATACCGTGAAACCGTGATATGTTTATCCAAGGTTATCATACCGTCAGAATCTTATACCGGCCCATGCCTAGGCCATAGCAAAGACAAACACCAGCGGATAATGAGTTCAAAAACGCATTTAAACCAGTAAAGGAAGTGTGCATCACATTTTTAATGTAGTTTTGGACGGGATGTGTGAACAGCCCCATAAAGATTTATCCCGAGAGATACAGTATAAAAACTGATCTACAATATATACATGTAATTGCACTGCGCGGCTTGTAACCAACTCATTACACAGAATTAAACACGTATTTTGCAAACTACACAAAACAGGGCAACAATTTTTATTACACTTACATGTTATGATCCAGAGGAAGAAGAAACTGGTCCATTTGAACTGTAAAAATTACTGACAAAGTCCCTGCCAAAGTCTGACAAAGCCCCATAGTCTCTGTTACTCCTTCATTACCAAGCGACCGGCGAATCTCATGTTGCAGCGTAGGTTATTGTATCAACCATCAGAAAAACGCAGGAACAAACACAGCACTAGGTTGGCTATACTGTGGTATTGCTGTGAAAATGAACTTTAACCCTTTATTCCCTGTAGCCATATCTACATCTGTCAGTGATCGTCATCTTCACATCATGATCAGTCCCGTGATCCCCGCTAGTGTCTGAAGGGAAAGCGCGTTCACATTTTACCGGAACTGGAACTACATATTTGGTAATGTAGTGTCGACACCGATTCGATCAAGCAAAAGATCTGAACTCAACTCGATTCATTTATTCGACTCTGCGTCAATTATTTCACTAAAAAAAATCAATAGTTGAAACAGTGCACTTTCAGATTTAAACCTCAGCTGGATGTTTTTATTCACATAGAGCTGTGTTAGACACTGCATGGAAGCTCATTTTCAAAAATCCATAATAGGGGCTCTTTAACTCATTTTTTCTCAATGGTGACAGCTACAAAACGTTATTTCTAACACGACAAAAGTTTACTTTTGGCTTACAAAGTACCATAAACACCTTTCCTATTGTAAAACAATAAAAGGGGTGAGGTGACAAAGAATGTGGCATTACGTACTGCCGTCCATAACTTGTTTATAGTTTTTCTCCGGCTTTATGACCCGTGTCTAAACCTATAACATCTAACCCCGACCAAACCTCAAAGAATGACACAATATGACAGTTCTGCTGTATGTTACATCAGAAAAAAAGTCTTACAAACACCCAGACAATATCCTCCTACAAAAGGAGCAAAAGTTTCCCAAAGAATCATTATTCAAATGTCTATGTGACTCTGGTGAATGAAAAGAAGAGGGAATTGGGGACCTGAATTGCATGTTGCTTTACAAAAGTTGGGCTTACGAGTGGGTCTCCTGATCCAAAGACCTGCAGGACTTGTAATTAATCTAAAGACGTCATGCTACACATCTATGAGGAACAGAATGCAACCTTAGGCCAAACTAATCACCAAAACCAAGGTTATTTAAGCGAGTCTGCCATCAAAAGCACTCCAACCTGAGAGAATTACTCAAGGAAAATCAATCTTCGGCGACTTTTGTACATCCAATGAAGTATTTATTTAATAAAGGAGTGAAAAAAAATGTGAAAATACTAAAAATGTTCTGCTTGCATTTAATTAAACACATTTTACATTGAACCGTACAATAATCTGATTAAAAATCTAAATGAACATAATTTCTGCATATTTGGTTTGTCTCTTTTGAACAAACCACAAATGCGATGACTGTGATCTCCAGCATGATATTTCAGACAGATCCAAAGATCATCTTGTGCTTCATTTGAAACTCTTTGCCTGAAACAGTGCAGGATCTTCATTTCCTTTTCGATTGTCCTCATTTACTTCAACATTTCTTTGCCTTAGTTTGTTAGCCTGTCAGTGTCACTTAGAAAACTCATCCATAAAGCTTTCGTCTTGTGAAAAATGTTATGAAACTGGACATTGTGTTACCACTAGCATTGTATTTTAAATTCTTTTAGCAGGTTTGAAGTACATTTTTGTGACATCAAGTCTAAATTTGGAGCAAATTATTCAGTAAAACATATTTTGTATGAAATAAAGTTTAGTTAAGTACATTTACCTAACATTAAACAGCTCATTTTAACTTCCTTAAGGCCTGTTCACACAAAGCATGATAACTAAAAAGATAACGATAAAGATAGAGTTCTGTAAGTCCTTAACACAACAGAGATCAGACCACAACTATAAAAATAAAGATTGAGAAACAATAATGTTAGGATCACTTTCAGAATTTTTCTCAGCTAATAAACGATAAAACACTGACAGATAGTCAGAATACATTGAAATATAAAAGACTTAAGGCTACAATTGTGGAGAATGTTTGCAATCCCTCTTTTTGAAGATTTTTCAAGATAATGATTACCTAGAAAACAACTGGCTATTTGAGAAAGAATGATGATGAACATACACGGAAGTTATGCAAGTCATGCTAGCAAATTAAAGTACAAAAACAAGAATTTCCTCAGGCATTTAGCACTATTTTCAGCATCTTTGTTTTGCATCCTTTGAAAATGGTAAGGGAAAATATGTTGAGGTTTTATTCCACTACAATTACTGCGATCCCTAAAGAGGTTTGTTTAGATTAATACAGTCCGAGATATAGATTTTCTGGTCAGGTGTGCTAGTAAGGCTGCACGATACTAGTGTTGCGATAACGAGATTTCTTACGATATAACAAACTTGCAAAACGCTACTTTATTTATGTAAAGATCATAATAAAATAAACAGGTAATAGATATTTTTGCCTGAACTAATTAAATAAATGTCAAGGTGCAAACATTTAGACATTAAAACACAACAAACGACTGAAAGTCTGATTGTTATTGGCTTTTGTCCTTTATCTACTGGCATTAGTATTTATTTGCAGCTCTAGATCTAGGAAAGAAAACAGTAATGACCTCATCTGATTGGTCAAATTTAGATAAATAATCTATTCCTGCAGCATACAAATGCTTGGCACATAAACCCAATTTATCAAACAAATTTATTGCACTTCTCTGTGATATGGATATCACGTATATTATTATATTATCGCAATATATTGTGCAGCCCTACTATTACTGCAGCACACTAAGTGACTGGTGAGAAGGAGGTAATGCTGAATGAAAAGCATAAACTAATCGGAATAAACTGATTTCTATAATTTGTCAGTGTAATGTAAATATATTTATCTTTATATTCATAGCTATCATGCCTGGTGATAAACAGACCTTTACACTTTAAATTTATTGTAGTACTTTCACTGCAAAAATAACCTGCCGAGTTTAAAAAAAAAAGGCCTTAGGGCAGTATTTTAAAAAAAATTATGTAAATTATATACATAGAGTATTTCCATGTCTATAAAAATATAAAATAATACAAAAAAAAAAATCCCAAGACTTTATTTCCAGCTTTATTAACCCAGATTCCAAATCTCAGCTTTCCAATGTGGTCTCAGACTTCTGGAGCCCACCGTACATCTTTCATTGCTCATGACTCATGAGACAGAGAAATGAAAGACTAACTTGATGAAGCCCCAATGCAGCGGCAGCCACCGTGGCCTTCCTGTCAAAAGCCCATTGGGTTCCTGAGCTGAGGGCTGAGCTGAGGTTTTGGTGGAGCTTTTTGGAAATAGCATATGGGGACCAGAATCACAGTTGGTCTGCGTGCGTGCACGAGAGCAAACAGACCTACCACTGCTGTCAGCAAACCGGCCACATCTCATCTTACTGGTTGCACTGAGTGCCTATGATTGTGTTTACCAACCCTACACTAGTAAAACTCACTGAGCAAACAGTGTAAACGCAACTAAGACTTTAAATCTTTATTTCATTATTATTTACTTTTACATGTGTATATATTTGTATGGCTCTGTGGGGTATAGGTTGGGTGTTCCTGGGTTGGTGGTTGGTTACTAATACAACATATATGTACGTTTTGAAACAACGAAAGATATCTGCAAACAATAACACACACAAAAATTAATTAATTAATTAATCTATTGCAAAATAAGTGCTGCACAAAATATTGGTCCAGCATCGATATCATGATGTGAGCATTTAATAATAATAATAATAATAATAATAATAATAATAATAATAATAATAATAATAATAATTTAATTTGCAAAAGTCACATTGCAAGATTGGCAATGTTGAGTCTGGATTATAAATGATTCTTTTGCAAGTGTTTTTTGAAGCCTGTGACCATTTTAAAAGCATTAATAGTGAAGAAATTGTACCGTTTGCTAATTTAATAATGATTAATTGTATTGAACTGTTTATACAACGAAGACTACAGAGTATTATTTTACATTGGATTATTAAATATGCCTAAATAGTGTTAAAGGGCCCCTTTTTTACCCCTTTTTCAAGATGCAAGATAAGCCTTCGGTGTCTCCAGAATGTGTCTGTAAAGTTTCAGCTCAAAAAACTCATCAGATTATTTATTATAGCCTCCAGAAGTTGCCCATGTTGGTGTCTAAATATATTGTACAGTAGCTGTTTTTGTAGCCTTTAGCTTTAAATCCAAATGAGCTGCTTCTCCCTGCCCACCGTTCCCACGTGCATGTCTGCTTCTGCCTTACATCAGATGAACAGCAGTCAGTGATAAAGGACACAGACTAGCTAAAAAAACTCACTAGTCAAAAATAATAAGTTTATTTCATGTATTTGTGGTGAAGTTTATTGAAGCCGTTCTAAAACAATGAGTCACACACAAATGTCGCTTGCAGTACAGTACACAAACACACACACACACACACACGTGTGCGTTTAATGACACCATGCGGCCGTGGTATCAGCACTCCTACGTTACGTTGGGCCTCAAAAATCACACCCTGCGCTCGTTACAGCAGCAAACCGATCGCGAAAAGTACACACTTAGGCTACTAATACGTCTTAGTTTTAAAATGGTATTTTAGAATAAAAACGATCCACATCCACACCGGCGCTGGCACACCACAACAGCCCTCAGTCCACACTACATCGCTGAAAATGCACATCACCTGACCATACACACACAGAGACACAAACTCTGTCATGAACTCCAGGCAGTCAGCGGGTGCTTTGAGCACAAAACCCCAGAGAGCAGTGCACGTCAGACGGTTTATCAATAATGTACTGCTGGATTGCGTCTCACTATAGTTGTTAAGCGTAATATTTAATTAATCCTGTTTCTATTTAACGACTCCTCAGTCTTTGAATCTATCAGGTAGCATGTCACAGCACCCGTACACTGCTTCAATCTTACGCTTTCACGCTTGTTAGTAATTTTAGCAAAAACCTCAGATACTGTTGGTTGGTTCCTGTTGCTTGTGCACTTTTTTTACCAACCAAGTTTGTTGACGCTATTATAACGACACAGATCATTCTGCCTACTCATGCCAGAGTCCCATGGAAAAAGCGATTGACAGGTGGTCATTTGTGTGTAACTTTATTTAAGATTTGTTTAAGGGTAAAAACAAAGACCATGCGGGTCAGGTAGTTGAAATTGTATAGGCTACAAATAATTAATACCTAATGAATTAATTAATTATTAATAAATAATCAGTTCACCACCACCTATGAGGACAATGCCATCGTTCATCATAATGTTTTACATTAGACATCGTAGGATGCAAAATTGGTCGACATCGCCCAACCCAAACTTACACAACAATTTTCCTAATTACCCTAATTTGCCTAATTAACCTAGTTAAACTTTTAAATGTCACTTTAAGCTGAATACTAGTATCTAGAAAAATATCTAGTAAAATATTCTGTTCTGTCATCATGGCAAAGATGATAGAAATCAGTTATTAGAAATTAGTTATTAAAATTATGTTTAGAAATGAGTTGGAAAAAAAAATCTCTCCATTAAACAGAAATTTAACAGGACAAAAATATACAGGGAGCTAACAATTTAGGAAGGCTAATAATTCTGACTTTTATGTCAGTATATCAACTGTATATCGCAAATTTATAAAAATATATAAATATATCTATATCACAATGTTAGATTTTTCTAGCCCTATGCTAGCTTAACACTGAAAAATCAACTACACAATCAAAACAGCATCAAATATCCCCTTCAAATCCAAAGCACATCTTGTAGACAGTGCAGTTGAGCATATTTCCTATATTGCACGTTTGGGACCGCAGCTATTTTAATGCACTTCTCTGTCTACGGATTAAAAAAAGAAAAAAAAGGCTTGGTGTGTAAAAAGATCCAGAAGACCATTAACCTAGTCCGGGCTAAACCATAAACCTCGTCTGGCCCACGTTGCCAAAACCGAGCATGCGGTCGGAAAGCCAGCCCTGCGACAGTGGAGTGTGGCATCGCAATAGAGAAAGACATGGAAAGGCCAAACACCAGCAAGAGTCGCAATAAAGGTTTGCAGGCAACTGGAAAATAAGGCAGCATGTGGAAAAAATGCGACAGGGAATGACAGAAGAGAGCAGAACGGACACATACAAATAGCTCACGCAGACGCCTGGACAATATCAAACACTGAACGTAGCTTTTGATTTAAGACATGGATTTATTTTTATTTATATACAGTACTGGTCAAAGTTTTAGGCACTTGTGTAAAAATGCTGTAAAATTAAAATGATGCTTTCACAAATAATGCATAAATACATTTTATTTATGAACTACATCGACTAAGCATTTGGTATGAGCACAATTTGTAAGAAACGGTGACAAGCGTATGAATAACCATCCATAATTCAACACTACTGTGTCATTGCACTAAATGTGCTTTATAGCAAGTTGTTTAATTCGTCCTTGCCTTTCAAAATAAACCGCGATGTACAGCAATGAATGCACGCGTGTCTTGTTATTATGATGATAAATGTATGTACTCAACTGTGTACCCCTTAGACAAATCTAGCAAATACATTATGTATAAGGTTTCCATTAAAAGACAACTACAATCGGTGCTTGAGGGTTGTAGTTTTATATTATTGACGTATAGTTTGTCAAGCCTACTTGTGTTCTTTTTGGTGTAATCTATTCGTAAACACTGACATGTGCTGACGCTGACTAAGAGGTGAAAACACTTGCCCATAGTTTTTCCAGGTAGGTTTTCTGAACCATCTTATAGATGTTACCAACGTTTTTCTGGATTTAGTTTGTCTCAGTTTGTTCTGTTTCTCCATATCGTTCCAGACAGACTGGATGATGATTAGATCAGATCTCTGTGTGGAGCACTGGCTGTTACATTCATTCATTCATTTTCCTTTGGCTTAGTCACTTATTTATCAGGGGTCACCACAGCAGAATGAACCACCAACTATTCTGGCATACGTTTTATGCAGCAGATGCCCTTCCAACCACAACACCCATACACTCTCGCATTCACACACTACAACCAATTTAGTTTACCCAATACACCTATGGTGCATGTCTTTGGACTGTGGGGGAAACCGGAGCACCTGGAGGAAACGCATACATGCAGGGAGAACATGGAAACTCCACAAAGAAATGCCAACTGGCCCAGCCAGGACTCAAACCAGTGACCTTTTTGCTGTAAAGAGACAGTGCTAACCACTGAGCCACCGTGCTGCCCATTGTATTATTATAATTAATGAAAAAAAAATAATGTTTAGAAATGTAAATTGATATTTCAAACTGACATGTCACAGAAAATTATATAGAAATAACCAACTTTAAAAAAAATTTTGGCGAAAAAACTAGTGGCCTAAGACTTTTGCACAGTGCTGCATATGTATGCTTTATTAGACAAAGATATGTAAAAAATAAATCTGGAAAATATACAGTAAAAAAACGGCAGCTGTGGTTGCAGTATTTTACAGTTAAAAATACAGTACAAACCAAAAATTTCTCATTTTTACAGTATTTCATTAATTTATAGAGGTAATATGTCTGTATTTAGAATAACCAACATCTACTAGCTATTTTCAGGTGGTGATGTGAAAGTTACATAATGAACCAATGCTCATCACAAACAACTTTTCCCACAAGCAGAAAAGTGTATCAGTGTAAAGAAGGTACAGGTAAAGTAGGTGAATGAAGTGTCATTCACACAGCTACTAAACACCAGTATGGTTTAAAATTGAAGTCATGAAATAAACATTGTTTATCAACATTAAATGTAACATAAATCTCTAATTTACATTACCGATGGGGAAACAACCAAAAAATCCATAGTAATGTCAACAAAAAGCATAAAAAGTGATGTGCCATGAAGGGAATTCTGGGAAAGTCAATTTATGGTTAGTCGCCATTTATATTACTGTTCACCAGGTTACGGATCTTTACTGTAGCATGTTTACATTTTTTTTCCAGTAGAAATCACAGCCATTTTTTACGGTTTATGATATAAAAAAACTTAATTAATTAAATAAAAAATAAAATCAAAGAACAATACAAAGAGGAAGCATTTTTCCCTTTTGTTTTATGCCCGAGTTCAAGTTGGAACTCACCAACATTAGGACAATATATTAAATGTTGCTACTTTATAAATCGTTGTCAAGTTTAAGCTTGAATGTATTATTAAACTGCATGTCATTCAAGCAGGCTGTTATAAATTATATAACAATTGGGTTGCTACGGATATTATATTACCAATATAACAGGCAATTTGAACAAATCTGAGCATGCCTGTAGTGTCCACAAAGGGATTTTCTCCTTTATGTTTTTGACCCGCTGCGGGGAAAATTAAATTCATAAAATGATTTTTAAAAATCTGATTTTACAATAGAGCTAATTAGGGTCAGTACAGTTTTATAGTGGTCATATTTCTGCTTCTATTCCCCTAAAATTGTTTTTTTTTTATGCTAGAATAATGATTTACAGCTTACAAGTCCCAAAAGAATGGAGCTTTAGATAAAAGCTTCTGCGCTCAAACTGAACCAAAATGGAGTATAAAAACTATTCATGGATCATTAGCTAGACCAGCTGTTAACCTCTCAAGTCAGTGGTCAAGTTGGACGTGTGGTTTGGAAAGAGTTCACAGGTTTCTGGTTATTGAAAATAATCAATGACATCTTTCACAATCAATGTTCAAATTTAAAAGGTTTATAATATACATGCATATTTATTTCACTTTAAAGAAAAACATAAAAACAAGACATACAGTACAATATAAGTACCAAGGTCACAGTCTTATTTACATTCATAACTATTTATTTTTGATCAGATCTTGCCGTACAGTATAAAGTTCTGTTAAGAGTTACATAAAGACAAAAACTCTGAGTTTAAAGTAATAATTTAAATTATTTTCATATCAATAAGTGGCTTTTATGAATTATAATATACATTATCTAGATATCTTAGACAGTAACGAAACAGAAAACTAGACAAAAAATGCTTTAATAAATAAACTACATGAATAATATGAATCTATTTGAATTGAATGCATTGACAAATGAGTCGGTTTTACATGAAGCGATTAAGTGATTACAGAATCATTCAAGCTGGATCAGAACCATAGGATTTATTATGACTCCCATAACTACATCTATCACATTTTTAATATTCTCTCAGTAAAATTCTCTAAAGACAAAAGACAAAAAACATCATGTCTGGGTCTTAATATTATTTAATATTATTACCTTAATTTTATTATTTGAACCAATAAACATTGACTCTTTTGAATCAGTTCTTAATTAAATGGTCAAACAATTCATGGCCAAACTAAACCAGAACCATTAGATCCCTTATGATTCCTTTTAGCTATTTTAGTCAATTTAAAGTCCCAATGAACCGGAAGCTGCGGTCATTATTTATTTTTATTTTTTTGTATTGTGACAGTTCATAGAAAAACGTAATGTTAAGTGACAGAACAAAGGGCCCAGCAGGGAGCTGATTGGATGTTGTATAGAAGGCAAAGAAGGCATTTCATTTAGAAAGATGGGGGAAAGGGTTTGGGGAGAGTTATTAAAACCTAACAGACACGTCCTGCTTACCATTTCGGTTTGTTGTCAAAACCAAGTGGTTCAACTGTCAGTTAAGTATGTTAGCCATACCCATCACCTCAAAATCAAGCAATCTGAGAATTTAACTGAAAACAAACAGGAAGTGCATTTTCAGATTTCAATCAAAGATTAGAAGGGCAAATCTTTTTTTTTTCTTAACAACATGCACAGATGAATTGTTCACAAAATCATAGGGTTTGTATTGATTTCTTGGGGACTTTAATGCATAATACACAATACTCAAAAGATTATGTTTTTTGGAAAAAAATACTCAAACAAACGATACAAAACCTTCAACAATAACTATTTGAATCAGTTCAATGTAATTAAATTTTCAAACGGCAAATGGAAAATCATGCCAAACTTAACCAGAACCATTATATCCCTTGTGATTCCCACTTGCTCTTTCGGTCACATTTAACACGTATAAAAAAATAACCAAAAGATAATATTTATCGAGAAAGTACTTGTAAAAATTAACCCCAACTCGAACATATTAACGCTAACCTAACCTTAGCACAATAACCAAACTATAATACTTTATGGAAAAACTACTAGTAATTTAATAATTATTTATTATTAAACTAAATTCACTATGCCATCACTAAATTGTCCATAGTGTATGTGTGTGAATGAGAATGTATGGATGTGTTTCCCAGAGATGGGTTGTGGCTGGAAGGGCATCCGCTGCGTAAAACAAATGCCGGATAAGTTGGCGGTTCATTCCGCTGTGGCGACCCCGGATTAATAAAGGGACTAAGCCGAAAAAGAAAATGAATGAATGAATATTATTTATAGTGCTTATAGTTGTAATTGACATTTAATATCTCGTTCAAATACATTATTAAGAGCAGCTAAGCTAATTATTTGCTTTGTTCTCTATTTACACCTGGTGATATTCATCCCGAGATGATCCAAGACTTAATGATGCCAACCATCAAGGACAACACATACACTTAATACACTTCATTAAACCTGCACACAGACATCACCTACTTGCTATAAAATTGCAGGTTAATGATGTCTGTATATAATAACTTATATTTGATTGTAACTTTATCTTAATTTGATTGTAATGCAATAACGTGCACCTTTTATAAAGCTGCATTAAAACAGTAAATATTGTGAAAAGAGCTATACAAATAATTTTAAATGAATTCAATTGAACTTCATCGAGGAATTACTTGTATAAATTAACCCTAACCATAACCTAATCTAGCCTAAACTAACCTAACCCTAACACAATATACAAAAGAAACTATTTTATGGAGAAATTGATTGTATACATTATTATTTGAATCAATTATTAATGATTCTTTTGAATTGATTCGATATAATTAAATGCTCCTACGACTGATAAATCATTCCAAACAGAACCTGAACCATTCAATCCCTTCAGATTTCTAATTCTTTTCTCAGTTGCATTCCTGCAAAGGTATACAGGGTAACAGCTAAACTACAGTAACACACAAAAAAGGCCATGTCTGGGACTGATGTATTAGAACCATACGACATCCAAAAGAAGCCATCTTGGACGGTGATGGAACAGAAAACCAGACAAATAATTTCCTCTGAATTTCGATTAAAAAAAAAAATAATAAAAAAAAGTACAAATTGGGCACTGGAGACTTCAGACATAAATGACATATCCGACTCGGAGCAGGAACTCGGGACAATGGAAAACATAACGTGACAGCCACAAGCACCTCATCTCTTTATTTGGGGGTCCAAGTGAAGTCTGCAGCGATGTACTATTAAATAATAAAAACGTCCTGCCATTGCATCAACATTAAATCTCAAATGGACGTAATTGGTGCACCATATGGTAAGCATACCTAAAAACTGAAGTACGTTTTTACCTTTCCCACTCTAAGTCAATGGCCTGGCTTCTGACCCACTGCGGATGTTTACTTGTGTAATAAAAGAGGACATGGGGCAAAGTATTGAGCAATGCACATATGAGACAACAAAACAGCCTGTAACGTCGTATTTTGGTAAACCAAGCAGAGGGATTATGCTTTATGTGAAGTGTAGAGTTGCTTCCAAGGACAAGATCCAATGTCTCAATACAGAACTGTTGAGAAGCAGATTTACAATCTATGGTAATGAAAAAATGTTTACTGGCAATGCGACGGCCGCGATTGAAGGAAGAAGAAAAACACTGCAGCGCTCAAAGATTACAGCTGTGACAATGTTCTCCTCTGTTTGGACACATGTCTCACGGCTCTCAGTCCGAACTCTCATGCTACGCAAACATAAATGTCTTTTGCAATCGCACACTTCTTGACAGATTGATATTTCAAAACGCGCTGCCAGATAGAAAGTTTCACTTTAGATGCATTTTCCACATCTGGATGGCTGACAGATAATACTGCGTTTAAATGTGTTTACTGAAATATGAAAAGAAAAGAAGGTATATATTCGGTATGAGGTAAATCATGCAAGAACAGTCAGCAGCTACTTGCTTTTCCAAGTTATGAGCTCTCGAAAGTTGCAAGACACACAATCCTTGAAGACACAGGGGTCAAAACAACAGCATCATGAAACTAAACCGGCCATTGTGGGAATAAAACAAAGCCAAGATCTGTAAGATTTGAGCTTAGAAACAAATGTTTACTTGGCAGTTTAAAGGGATAGTCCACTCACTATTTACTCACCCTCAAGTGGTTTTAAACCTCACTTACTTTCTTCTGCTGAACACAAAGGAAGATTTTTGGAAGAACGTTAAAAACTTGTTACCATTGACTTCCATAGTAGGAAAAACGAATTCTCTGGAAGTCCAGCTTTCTTCCAAATATCTTCTTTTGAGAGAAGACAGACACTCATAAAGGTTTGGCTCAAACGAAGGGAGAGTAAATGATGACAATTTTCATTTTTGGGTGAACTATCCCTTTATAGTTGTAAAGGCTATTTTAAAAGGATGAAAAGCTAGGTGTTGAATTATTTCTGGATCTGAATGATTTGCGTCTCGTCCCAAAAATACTTAGAGAAAATTGTTGGGGTGACATGATGACATGAACTTCTGAACTCCACAGTTGCTTTGAGGGTCATTTCACAGGCTTTTTACCATTACGTGAGGAATACTATTGTCATGTCTTGTAAAGCACAGACACAAATGCATTTTCACACAACAAACCAACCTCAAATTAAACAGTTTAAGTAAAAATGAAAATGTTGTCCCTAATTACTCATCCTCATGTTGTGCCAATCCCCTGAGACCTTCGTTCGTCTTCTGAACACAAATTAAGACATTTTAGATTAAATCCACAAGCTCCCCCATAAAAAAGCAATGGTACGAAGATGTTTAAAGAAAAACAAATTGTAAAACACTTTCCATCTTACTTCAGTGGTTTTAACTGTAATCATTTGAAGCTCCAAAAACACTTTAACGTGACAAAAAATAAAATAAATAAATAAATAAATAAATCTGGGAAACTCCAACTCCATGCAGATGTCAACCTTGCCATGAAAAGTTCTCTCCAAAATAGCAAAACCCGTTCTAAATCTTTTGTGTAGGCTGTTGTATATACAGCAAACTTTTATCCTTTCGATTAGCATCATTTTGGGGGGCTGTGCAGTTTAATTCGCAGAATTTCAACAAAGTATGTTGTATAATGTAAACTGGCAAACTTTTTTGTGTCAATAACGCATGTTTATTTCCCTTTTTTAAAACATAAAACATGTTTACAGATTGATATATTTTCTGATCCCATAACTCTGTGGTTAGTTTTTTTGGAAAATATAAACAGACAATTTAATATAATGTTAACACATACTATGTGAATTTTTGTTTTAAGTTTTTACTGCAAATGTCGCATACATAACACTGGAATTGCTCATACATGATTTTTGTTGACATATTGCCATTGGAGTGAGCAGCACAACACACAATCCTCGCACTGCTTGTAGTAAATGCACCATGACTTGATGTGGAAGACAATGACAAAGTAAGTTGCTTTACAGTTTTTTGGTGCACAAAATTGATCATGCTCCTACACATTACGATATCACCACTAAAGTCACGAAATGTTTTGACAACGTGTTGGATTCACTTTTTTGACTGAAACATCTTGCGACTGTTGCTGCCTATGGGGATGAGAGAGCTCTCTAATTTCATTTAAAAAATTTTAACTTGTGTTTTGAAGATGAATGAAGGTCTCAGGAGTTTGAAACAACATGAGTCATTAAGTGACATATGCACTTCATTTAGTCATCTGCACTTCAGCAACTGTCTGGTTTAGCTCAGCTACCAAATCTGACCTTCGAAGACTATGTCGAATAGTTCAGACTGCTGAGCGAATCATTGGTACAACCCTCCCTACTCTCCAAGAACTGTACTTATTCAGAGTGAACAGAAGGGCTGCCAAAATCACTCTGGACCCCTCACACCCAGCACACTGCCTCTTTGAACTTTTACCTTCTGGTCGATGCTACAGAGCACTGCACACCAGAACAGCCCGACACAGAAACAGTTTATTCGCCCAGGCAATCCATCTCATGAACACTTGATGATGATGATGATAATAATCGTAGAACCAACATCACTACTTGCAATACACTTTTTACACACACATACACTTATTTAACAACACAATTTACAGGCCAATTTGCACATAACAGCTGCACATATACCAATGTATATAGTAATACACCTGTACATACACTTGTCCATCTGTATATTTGCATTTACACTTACTTCTATTTTTTGAATATTTATTATCTGTTTTTTGTCCTGTCTCTGTAATTCTGTTGCACTGTAGAAGCTGTCACGAAAACAAATTCCTCGTATGTGTGAACATACCTGGCAATAAAGCTCTTTCTGATTCTGATTCTAACAGAATTTAAATTTTGGGGTGAAATAATCCTTTAAAATCTTGGTTAAACTTGAAGAAATCGAGAGGCATTTAGTATTATTTTAAAGCCTATTGTAGTTCTCAAAGTAATAATATTTAAAACGATTCAACTTTACTTTTAATTTAGAATTTGTCATTTATTTTTTATTTATTCCTTATTTTTAGTTACACGATTGGTTTAAGTTTTAAAATGATTTTGAAAAAAAATAGAAAAAAATGTGAATTGGGACCCTTAAAAAAAATTTTAATGTTAAATTATTATTAAAACAGGTTTTGTGATTTACAGTACTACTGAAGTAACTACTTTAAAGTACTACTATACAGTAACTACTAAAACAGAACCCAGAAATATTAAAACAATAAACCTGATTTCACCAAAAAAAAATTAGATTTTATAAGAGCGTGCAAACCCAGACACAAGTTTTAAGAATTGTCAGGTGAATTATGCCAAAAATGTTGGTCTGTTTTCCATGAAAAAGTATTGAATGGCTTCTGAAGTCAGACCTACTTTAAATGGCAGTTTTTATATCACTATAAACTGTATGGAAAAATAGATTTAAAATGACTTTTTTAATAGTTTCTACTCCAGAAGGTGTAAAAATGTTATTAGTTCTAGATTAAAGCACCAAATAAATTACTAAATAATCTCAAAGAATTCACAAGAAGAGTACGGGACACCCTGTGAAAATGGGAATGCTACGATGTTTCATTTGTACATCCAGCGAACTCTTTTAAAGCAGATGGATCATAGATATGCTAGCAGTGCATTTGGCAGGACGTTCACATACCATGGGCGAATCGATGGAACCAGTAGTATCCCATGTCCACACCAAGAAACGCAAGCCACCAAGTCCAAGCCGAATCCCAGGGAAGCTCCAAAAAATGGAAGTTGTCCCAGATATAAATATAAGCGGACAGCTCTACACTTCTCATCATGAGCCTTGAGGAAAAACACCCAGAGAGCTAAAGTAAGTTATATGAGAAGAGCTCATCCGAAAATAAACATGTCATGAAGTCTATTTGATAGAAAATGCATAAAATAACATCAATGCTGTACTTGCAAAAATATCATTTAAGTAATGTTTTTTAAAGGTCAGGTGTGGGCTTTCAGTATGTTCTCATTTGTTCCCAACAAAATAAGTTTAAGACATGTCAGTTATTTTCTGTGAATCACAACTACTGTACAGCCAATTGACACTCAAAAAAAATCATTTTTGCTGCTTCAATACAATTTCTGAGTTTTTTTTACATAATTGTCTTAATTGGACTGAAAATTTGTAAACAAAATTAAGTTAACGTCAACTTGTGTTGGAAAAATATGATATAACTGTGTGAAACCAGTTATGAAAATGTGAATCTGACTTTTGGGAAGTTGTTTAATTATTAAATTAAATTAAATTAAATTAAATTAAATTAAATTAAATTAAAT
>CAIGQQ010004837.1:11773266-11784499 GCA_903798035.1 Danio albolineatus | reverse complement strand
TAAATTAAATTAAATTAAATTAAATTAAATTAAATTAAATTAAATTAGGAGGTTCATTCCGCTGTGGCGACCCCGGATTAATAAAGGGGCTGAGCCCAAAAGAAAATGAATGAATGAATTTAATTTAATTTAATTTAATTTAATTTAATTTAATTTAATAATTTTATTTTATTTTTTATTTTATTATTTTAAATTTAATTTAAAGTAACGTAATTTAACATAACGTATTTTAACGTAACGTAATTTTACTTAATTTATAGCAACACTGGCTATTTTAAAGGGGAAAAACAAAAGTTCCATTTCACCAGGCAAACAATATTATTTAAATAAAATATTTAACAAATTTTGTCCTGAAAATAGTCAACATATAAAATACACATTTACCCATAAAAAATAAGAAATAAACTGCGATAATATTAACAATTTTCACAAATAAAAATATTCCATTACTCCAGGAAAAATGTTTTCCAAAAATGTCCATTAGCTTGGAAAGTTGTTGTGGACTCACTGAGGCAGACGGGACATCATCCCTGCGGACAAAGACGTAATGAAGTCGTTGATCTTGATGTGAGGGCCATCTGTCTTTAACCAACCCAACACAATCTCCAATAATATCAAGCCAATGAAATATGGTGTGGCCTACAGCATAAAAAAAAACAGCATAAGTTACAGTATTAAATAAATATTACCGTAAAACCTTTCACTCTGGTAAATCAGACAGAACGAGACACATTATATTATAAAACATTGAGCTTTCTAAATATCACACATGACCTTCTTTAAGAGCCCAGCAATGCATGTCAAACTAAGCATAAAAATCTAATATACCAAGCGTCTGTCAGGAAATAAAGTGATTCTTTGTTTGCATAAGGATATGCATTGGTTCTGTAGCAAAGTCATGGGATAAATTCCTAGCAATGCAAGGTATACAAGCACACATCCTGTAGATGTTTACCAAAATTTTAATAGCAATCAGCTGATCCTTTTTTTATGTAATGCAAGAAAATTAATAAATGTCCCTGTCACAGTAGGACAGAGGAGTACACTGTGACTGTTACATACAAATATTGCACCCAAACACTAATGTGCATACACTTTCAAACATGGTCCGATTGCTGATGTTGTACCAAAAAACACACCCTAAAATGCACCCCTTCATAGAACTGAGGTAAAGTTGGTTTTATATTCTCACATTCTGTCTTTGTCCATAATAATATCATTTCAGAAAAGTATTCTTTGCAAACTCTAAATAGGGAAAACATATTAGCAGCCAATGACTTTCAAAGTACAACATGGTTAACAGTCAATTAAATAGTGCTGATGTTGTTTTGAAGACATACTTGCATGTGTTTTCAGATAATTCAGATAAATAATATAGAGACGAATGCTTGAACGTAAAACCAACTTTACCTCAATGTACATATACTTTCATTAGCATTCTCAGACTAAAGTTTATTAAAAAAATTATAAAATAAAAATGCCATAATTGATTAAAACGTATTATGATTATTATTTTAATGGATAAAGCAAGAACAAGTGAAACAATTTAAAACCCACCAGGTTTACAAATAAAATGTAAAATAAAATGATTAACTGACTGATGTAATGAGCTTGTTTCTAAAATTAGGCTTTTTGGTGAGCTTAAAACAAACGAAAAACATTAAATTGTTGTTGTTTTCAACTAAACCACACATTAAACAGTTCACTTCACTTAATCTCATGGTTATTGTATTTAATGTCAATCTATTTATTTATTTAAATACATATCTTCTGTAACGGTAGGGTTCCATTCATGAAGATCACCTCAGTCACTGTCATTAGTTGTGATAAGTCTATTATTATTAATTTTTTAAAATCAATTTAAGTTAATAGATGCACATTTCAGAGGGGGTGCATTTTACAGCAGGGGTGCAATTCTCTGCACAACACCAGTTATCACAACTAATGAGAGTGACTGAGGGGAGCTTCATGAACGCAACCCTACCCTCACAGAAGACATATATCAGGATCGTGAAATGAAAAAGCACCCACTATTTACTCCCTTCACTTGTTTTAAACCGGCTTGAGTTTATACTTTCTTTTTATTCTTTCTGTTAAACACAGATAAAGATATGTTGAAGAAAACGTTTTATGCTTAAAACAGAAAGAAACACAAACAGGTCTGAAATGAGTGAAGGATGAAAAAATAATGACATAATTTTCCAGTTTGAGTGAAATGTTTTTTGTCTTCTCTACCTCAGAGCTAAACTCATTCAGATTTTACAGGTAGCAGTAAGTTAGTTACATAAGAAATAATCCAAAATAACCACAAGGGAAAATTCTATTTATTTGATATACTCTGTAACATATTGGAATGTCTTTATAGCTGCAAAAATATATTGAGGTAAAGTTGGTTTTATATTCCCACATTCATTCAGTGACAACTTGAGACGTGCTCCCTGATTGTTTACCATGGTTCTTTGAATATTTGCTCTGAAATCACAGGTAAGTATGAGTTGAAAGCATTAGCACTATTTAATTGACTGTGAAGAATGTTGTACTTTGATAGTCACTGGCTGCTAGTATAGTTTCACTACTTAGAATTTGCAAAGAATATTTTGGTGAAATTATAATAGGAAGTCCGAATGTGTGAACATAAAACCAACTTTACCTCAATCAAAAATAACCTGAAACAATAACCTGAAACAATTTTTTGGTTATTTAAAAAAAGAATAATTAAATAAAAACTTTAAAAAGTTAAATACAAATTTGGTTATTTAAAATAATTAATATATAGACAACATCACCAATCTCGGTCCTGGAGGTCCAGTGTCCCTGCAGGGTTTAGCTCCAACTTGTCTAAAAACACCTGCCTGGATGTTTAAAGTATACCTAGTGAGAGCTTGATTAGCTTGTTCAGGTTTGTTTGATTAGGGTTGGAGCTCCAGGAACAAGTTTGGTGACCCCTGATATAGACCATTTCAATGTGGTCATGTCACTGGCCCATGAACATTTCCTGCTTGTTTTCAAACGATTTTATACAATAACTGTAACAAGAGGCAATTCAATCATAAGTTAATGTTAAATATGTGGCTCTTTTTGGATTCTCGGAAGCTATGGAAATAAAAAAAATGTAAAACAGGAAATATGTTGGAACCGTTGTTTCTGTTTACATCACTCAAAATGGTCTATAACCTATAACAAATGCCATTATATCTTTTTTATTTAGTAAATTTATGTTCTTGTTTGTATTTAATAAATAATGTATTACTTAAATTACTTACATTTAAATTCAAGCTACCAAAAGCTGTAGAGATGTAGCATTTTAATTCAAAACCAATTCAAACAACATCCCATATCGTATTTTCATAACACTTGAAAATAACCACAGACACATGTTCCTTTAAACATCATTAATTTAAAAAAACAAGCCATAGAAAGATTACATACACTCACCAGCATCCACTCCTCAGAACCAAACCTGTTCTGACTGCAACCTAGGACATTTATACAGTATTTTTCCATCATCCATTCAGAGCGGCCATTTTGGGGTGACATCATCAGGGTCACGACCTCATGGCTGGTGATAAAACCTATTGTTCTGTTGTTTATATTCCTATTGGTTATGTGTTGTGTTGCAACTCAAGTTATGTATACTTATTTACTTCTGTTAATTTATGTTTTGTTTAATGTCTTTTATATGTATATTTGTCTACCTATAACCATACCAAATGATAAAATGGTATAGTCCATGGGCGGGGCCAATTTTATAAAATGGCTTCCAAAAACTCACTCCGGGTGGGTAGTTGTAGGAGTAGTTTGTATTGTGTGGAGACACTGGAGCGAGTGTGTTTTGGCAGATTTTGTTCAGATCTTTTGATTTAGCTGAAAAAGCCTGTAAATATTGTACAGTTTATTTTTTCTTTGTTGTCATTTAATATAAGTGGCAGGCACTTCAGGCTCCCTCGGACAAAAACCAGCAGACTGAGGAACAGCTTTTCCCCCAGAGCTGTCTCTCTTTTGAACTCTGCCCCCCACTGACTCTTTTGCCCCCCACTCTCCTCATAACTTGTACTCCTCCTCACAATCACTGCACTATTTAACATTTGCACATTTAAAAATTGCACATATTCATTACATTGCATTCATTTATTTGAACTGTACATACCACTGTACATGTACATTTTTAATTATGTTTATCTATCTGCACACTTTTGATTATTAATAGCAACCTACATTGCACTGATTCATTTATTTGAACAGTACATACCCATACATGGTCATTTGTAATTATGTACACACCCACTGTACATATACATTTGTAATTGTTTATCTATCTGCACACTTCTGATTATTATTTAGGCTACAGTAAATAAATCATTGACCCTCATCAGCAGCTTCTGCATAGTGGTGGGCAGAGCAAGGCTTCTTGAAACGCTGAAACAGTCGAAGCAAATGTGTTGAAGTTTCGTAATGTTTGAAACCCCTCTCTACAGTTACACCTAGTGGTCATTTATGTATTGCTCTGGAACAGCTTCAGCAACGAAACAAGCAGTTATACAAATTGATAAATTATACCCCATGTCAGGGCTGCCGCTAGGGGGAGAAGTTAAGATGATTCTAAGGGCCCACACAAAACTGTTTTGGGGCCCCCAGAGATATTAGGGGCCCAAACGACCCCCCACCCCAATCCATGTGACCCCCAGATTTTATTGAACAGTCGATTTGTCCTACCTTGTCAGAATGTCCTTGCTGCATTTCAAAAAGTATGTAGCACATTTTTGATAATGATATTTTATATTGATAATATGCTACCCGTCAAATTGTGCTACCTGCGTAAATTTGATGTGGATTGCTGTAATATGAGGTTGTAAAATTACCCTAACCCACCCCCAATCCCTAACCCCAATCTTAGAACCATTCAGTCAGTGCAATAGAGTTCCGGTAGCATAATCTGACATGTACAGTAGGATTAAATATCAGGACACCCCACATATTCCAGATTTTCAAACAGTCGTTTCTCTGCTAAATATTCACCTGTCCTGACAAACCATACAACAATGAAAAGCTTAGTTATTAGGCTTTTATGTGTTGTATAAATCAATGTGTTGTATAAAACAAAAATTACACTTGCAACTTGGGCTTGTCTATATATATATATACGGTCTATAAATACATTGCATTTTGCCTAAAAAACGGCTGCAAAATGCATAAACTTCAATGCAAAGTATATGATGGATTTGGGCTATATGAAAAAGTACAGTTTCCATTCAAGCTGGACTCTCTAAGCAGTCAATAAACATGACTGTTGACTAATTATCCTGTAATCGCAGGTTTTGTATCTCAAACGCATATTTAACTTTGAAACCTAAAGGAGGGTTTTCAGGATTTCTTACACTTGAATTAGCCATCAAAACCTGGAGCAAATCACAAAAGACCAATTAAAAACTTAACAGATGTGGTGCTGGCAGTACTCTGGGTCACTCTTTGCAGTAAGAAACACGAGAATGACTTTCTCACATGCAAACACACACGCACACACACACACACACACACAAACACACTCACACACATGCACTGAACTGAACAACAGTATAGAGTAGATCTACAGGTGGAACGGGACACGTGTGTTTGAGTGAGGGTGTGTGTGTGTGTGTACATGTGTGAACTGAGGCAGCATTGACCACTAGGGAACTCCTATCACACGCAAACCTGGACACATCTGGCTGCCGATTACAGCGAACCACAAGCTGCCAATGCTATGAAAACATTCAAAAGCTACAAACGAGTGTTAATGTATATGAAATTCAACCTGATTACATAATTAATGACGCTATTTTTGATAACAAGTGTGCTTCGATTGTGAAATAAAGCTTGAAAACTACTTTATCGCCACGTTTTAACTGTACACACAAAAACAAAATGAAAACTACACTATTAGCCTTTGGAGTAACATATTTCAAGCTTACAAAAAATGTTGAAGGGCTCTTTAATAGTTGTGTATAAAAGCTGTGATTGTGGACTCAGATCTCACCATGGAAGAAGAAAAAAAAATACATTTGTGAAGCAGATGTGAGTATTTGGGGGGGGTTTTCAACAGCTTTCTTGGTCACATTCTGGACGGTTCATGTAACTTTACACAGAAAACAATCAAATCCCTTTATTACAAATCTACTGTCGGCTAGACTGTTTTTATAAACATTTCTAATACAGTACTATGGGTGTGTGTTTGTAAAATTAATTCGTTTTCTTGTGGCTTTGTCCCTTATTTATCAGGGGTCACCACAGCGGAATGAACTGCCAGATTATCAAGCATGTTTAACGCAGCGGATGCCCTTTCAGCTGCAACCCAGTACTGGGAAACACCCATACACACTCACACTTATACACTATGGCCAATTTGATTTATTCAATTCACCTACAGTGCATGTCTTTGGACTGTGGGGGAAACCAAAGCACCTGGAGGAAACTCACACCAACATGGGAAGAACATGCAAACTCCACACAGAAACACCAACTGGTCCAGCTGTGACTCGAACCAGCGACCTTCTCATTGCCATGCTAACCACTGATCCACCGTGCCAGCACAGCGATTGTTTGTTACGTATAGTTGTTCAAAAAGTATGCAAGTATACATTTAACTGTCATGTTTATTAACACAAATTCACACTACATACAGTACATTAGAGGTGTTAATTGGTTGCAGTTTTCTTTTTAAAAGGAACGTTCTCCCAAAAATAAACATTTCCTTGCCACATATATCACACTCAAATGTTTCTAAACTTTTATGAATAGCTTTCTTCTGTTAAAAAGCAAAACAAGATATTCTGAAGAACGCTAAAAAGATGTCCACTGACATCTATAGTAACAAAATGGAATAAGTCAATGGTTGTTTTTCCCAACATTTTTCAGTATATCTTCCTTTTGGATTTAGCAGAACAAAGAAACACAATCGGTTGGAACAAGTGGAGGATGAGTAAATAATGATGTTTCAGAATAATAGATTAAATAATGAGATTTATGCCCAACAAGTGGCTTCTCGAGATAGTATGTTGTTTTAATACAGCCACTGCCTTTATGAATAGCTTATATTGAATGATTAATACAAATGGTCTATTCAAAAACAGACTGATTCAGAAATGTTTGTTTATTTAAAAAATATATATATATTTTTGGCTTCCATGACACATTTTAGTGTTAAGTAAAGTTAAGTTAAGGGCGGCACAGTAGCTCAGTGGTTAGCACTGTGGCCTCACAGCAAGAAGGTCACTGGTTTGAGTCTTGGCTGGGCCAGTTGGCATTTCTGTGTGGAGTTTCTCGAGGTGCTGGAATTATTGGCGGTTCATGCCACTGTTCATTTACCACCCCTGATAAATAAGGGACTAAGCTGAAGGAAAATGAATGAATGTTTCAATGAATGTTGAAAGTTTCTTTATTTTAATTTTATCTATTTTTATTTCATTTTTTGCTAAATTAAGCAATTCAATAATGTCAGTTTACTTATTGTTCGAAATGGTATATAATCATATATATCATTTCAAATTGAATAAAATATTGAAAATATCGAACTGAAATTTTATATGAAAATTTTATATGAAATTGTATTGTTTAAGGGGCGCCACGGTGGCGCGTGAGTAGCACGTTCGCCTCACAGCAAGAAGGTCGCTGGTCGCAGGTCCCGGTTGGGCCAGTTGGCGTTTCTGTGTGGAGTTTGCATGTTCTCCCCGTGGTTGCGTGGGTTTCCTCCGGGTGCTCCGGTTTCCCCCACAGTCCAAAGACATGCAGTACAGGTGAATTGGGTAAGCTAAAATTGTCCATAGTGTATGTGTGTGAATGAGAATGTATGGATGTGTTTCCCAGAGATGGGTTGTGGCTGGAAGGGCATCCGCTGCGTAAAACAAATGCCGGATGAGTTGGCGGTTCATTCCGCTGTGGCGACCCCGGATTAATAAAGGGACTAAGCCGAAAAGAAAATGAATGAATGAATGAATGAATGTATTGTTTAAATCAACTTTTAATCAAAACACGCCGCAATGACAATTTTCAATTTATGCATATTAAAAAAAACTATTTTGAAAATGCTGAAACACAAGTCTATATTGTACGAGACCAGAAAACACAGAGAATTTCTATTGTCTCCTGCACCCACACACACACATAAAGCGACAGAAACTTTAAATAAAGTTGTGCAGAATGTTGAGGGAGGCAATTTAACAAGTGTTAAATTCACCTATAGTGCGTGTCTTTGGACTGTGGGGAAAACCAGAGCACATGGAGGAAACACACCAACATGGGGAGAACATGCAAACTCCACACAGCAACGCCAACTGGTCCAGCTGTGACTCGAACCAGCGACCTTCTTATTATGATGCTAACCACTGATCCACCGTGCCAGCACCGCGATTGTTTGTTACATGTAGTAGTTCAAAAAGTAGGCAAGTATACAGTTTACTGTCATGTTTATTAAAAGGAATGTTCTCCCAAAAATGAACATTTCCTCGCTATTTACTCACATTCAAGTGTTTCTAAACTTTTATGAATAGCTTTCTTCTGTTAAAAAGCAAAACAAGATATTCCGAAGAACGCTAAAAAGATGTCCACTGACATCTATAGTAACAAAATGGAATAAGTCAATGGTTGTTTTTCCCAACATTTTTCAGTATATCTTCCTTTTGGATTCAGCAAAACAAAGAGATGTACAGTGGCCGAGAAAGATTAACGCGCTGCAATTTAAGAAAGCACATGCAATAACAGAAAACACCAGCAAATTAAGATACAATTTTCATCAATTTGACAGCACACCTGTTACAAATTCTCACAACACAAACAACGGAAGAAACGCGCAGCATATTGGTCAAAAACACAAACAACAAAAGAAATGACCAGCAAATTGGTCAAAACACAACGGAAGAAAATGCGCAGCAAGTTATTCAAAACACATGCAAGATGGTGAATACACAACGGAAATGTTTCAAGAGGACCCAAAAACATGACGGACACCGCTGTTAAGATACGGATGTAGTTAATTTATTTAATAACGCAACATTTCAGTTGATCATTAATTACACTGATAATTTACAAAAGACAACGGAATCGTGTAATCAGGATATTACACCTTTCACAGACCACCAATCACGTCACTGAACAACAGTCACGGCGGGTCCGTATCAGCTGTGTCCGTCATGTTTTTGGGTCCTCTTGAAACATTTCCGTTGTGTATTCACCACTTGCTGCGCATTTTCTTCCGTTGTGTTTTCAATAACTTGCTGCGCATTTCTTTTGTTGTTTGTGTTTTGACCAATATGCTGCGCGTTTCTTCCGTTGTTTGTGTTGTGAGAATTTGTAACAGGTGTGCTGTCAAATTGATGAAAATCGTATCTTAATTTGCTGGTGTTTTCTGTTATTGCATGTGCTTTCTTAAATTGCAGCGCGTTAACCTTTCTCGGCCACCGTAGAGATGCAAGCAGGGTTGGAACAAGTGGAGGATGAGTAAATAATGATGTTTTTGAATAATACAGTAGATTAAATAATGAGATGAGTGGCGTAGTGAGTAGCACGTTCATCTCACAGCAAGAAGGTCGCTGGTTTGAGCCTCGGCTGGGTCAGTTGGCATTTCTGTGTGGAGTTTGCATGTTCTCCCCGTGGTTGCGTGGGTTTCCTCCGGGTGCTCCGGTTTCCCCCACGAGTCCAAAGACATGTGGTATAGGTGAATTGGGTGAGCTAAATTGTCTGTAGCGTATGAGTGTGAATGAGTGTGTATGGATGTTTCCCAGTAATGGGTAGCAGCTGGAAGGGCATCCGCTGTGTAAAAACAAATTCTGGATAAGTTGGCGGTTCATTCCGCTCTGACGACCCCAGATTAATAAAGAGACTAAGCCGAAAAGAAAATGAATGAATGAATGTATGCCTATTAAGTGGCTTCTCAAGAGAGTATGTTGTTTTAATACAGCCTTTATGAATAGCTTATTGAATGATTAATTCAAACGGTTTATACAAAAACAGACATATTCAGAAATGAATAAACACTGCAATATTTTTGGCTTCCATGACACATTTTAGTGTTAAGTTAAAAGTAAAGTAAAATAAAGTTAAGTGTTAAGTAAGTAAGTTAAGTAAGTTAAGTAAGTTAAGTTAAGTTAAGTTAAGTTAAGTTAAAGGGCACATACATGACCCCTTTTTTTATATTTAATATAAGTCTTTTGTGTCAGCAGAATTTGTCTGTAAAGTTTCAGCTCAAAATACTCATCAGATTATTAATTATAGCTGATTTAAGTCTCTGTATTATAGCCCTAAAGAGCTTTTTGCTGTTTTTGGGTCTGCGCCTTTAAGAATAGTCCTTCCCGTCCACCGTTCCCGTCAGCGTGCCTCAATCTCTGCCCTCGGCTGCGTCAGACAGAAAGACTTAACAGGAACAGATGTAGCAGGAAGCAAATCTCACTACGTTTGAGAAATACAACAGTAAAAACTTTACAAAAGACTGTTTAATGTGTTTGTTAAGGAGTTGCAACGATGAGTCACACACAATGCAGTAAGAGTTCGTTAACGCACGTTTGCGCGCGCGCGCACACACACACACACAGACAGACAGCGCGCGCGTTTGAGCTTTGCACTGCTTTGGCAAGCAAATGTGAAAGGATACAGGTTTATCCACTGCTGTATGGATATCTGTTCTGTCAATGTACACAATAAACCTGATTTAATGTCCACAAACAGAGATTGAAGCGTATTTTTTGCTGACACGCGGCTGTGCTGATGAAGTAAAGCTGAAGTAAATGGCTGTAACTCATTAACATGCACTGTTTTAAACACGTGTTAAACTTAAACTCACTCTTGATCACATTCGATGATGATTGATGACCTTCACGAACTGAACAGACCTTTTATTCCCGGTTGTTTTGCGCACGTCCTGTCTTGTTGATATGATTAGACGCGTTACTACGGAGACATGTTAATACGCAGCTGTCAATCAATTCGGTGGGCGGGGGGACCGCACTCCTACGTAGAGTTGCGGTCGATCTCAAAACCGCTCCAATTGGTCCACCGTTTTTATGCTGTTAAATTGAAAAAAAAGGACTGGGTGTGTTTATATCACCCCAAAATGACTGTCTATACACTATACCTACACATATGACTGTCCAAACAGCTTAAAAAGTAGATTTTTCATCAAAGGTGCCCTTTAAGTTAAGTTAAGTAAGTTAAGTTAAGTTAAGTAAAGTAAAGTAAAGTAAAGTAAAGTAAAGTAAAGTAAAGTAAA
>CAIGQQ010004837.1:11738216-11773256 GCA_903798035.1 Danio albolineatus | reverse complement strand
AAGTTAAGTTAAGTTAAGATAACCACTGAGCCACCGTGCCGCACTTAGCACTGTGGCCTCACAACAAAAAGGTTCTGGTTCGGTACTGGTTCGAGTCCCGGCTGGACCAGTTGGCATTTCCGTGTGGAGTTTCCTCACCCGGGAAAGCACCCGGTTTCCTCTACAGTCCAAAGACATGCACTTTAGGTGATCTGGATAAACTAAATTGGCAGTAGTGTATGAGAATGTGTATGGGTGTTTCCCAGGACAGGGTTGCGATTGGAAGGGCATCTGCCACGTAAAACTTATGCTGGAATAGTTGGCGGTTGATTCTGTTGTGGCGACCCCTGATAAATAAGGATCAATGAATTTCATTTCATTTCATTTCATTTCATTATTGAATTGAATTTTATTTTATTTTTGTAAACTGAGCAACACAATGTCAGTTTACTCATTGTTCAAAACAACTTTGAAATAGTATATAATCACATGGTATATAATTTCAAATTGAAAAAAATATTTAAAATATTGAACTGAAATTTTATATGAAAATTTACTAAGACATTATATTGTTTTAATCAACACACGCCGCAATGACAATTTTCAATTAATGCATATTCAAAAAAACCTTTTTCTAAAATGCTGAAACACAAGTCTGTATATTGTACGAGACCAGAAAACACAGAGAATTTCTATTGTCTCCTGCACCCACACACACATCAAGCGACAAAACTTCAAATAAAGTTGTGCAGAATGTTGAGGGAGGCAATTTAACAAGAGTGTGTTTGTGACAGAATTACAACAATTAGGATTCCTGCTGTGTGGTTAATTGCTATTTCTCTATTCATGTGTTTATGGAGGCCTGTAAAAATGTGAGTGTTTTACCTCAAATAACAAACATGTGTTGATTTGAGTGCAGCCAAACCCAAAAAACACACATATGGGTCTGTTAAAACGTGAGGAGCGAGCACCCCGCTGCAGGGCTTAAAAACCTGAGCAGGTGGCAGACTTATTTACTCGCTGTTTTCAGGCATGGTGCTTACTGTTTTAACACCTCCATGAAAATTAAGAAAACCACACTATTAAAAGGTGAAATATGCACTTACGCCACCATTTAAATGCTTAGATTTCGACTTGTTAGAAAACATGGGAGGAATGGCTGTTAAAGTCATAAAAAGAGCATCATGCATTTTAAAAACATTTGTAAATGCAGTATTATCAATTCTGAAGAAGCCCTGAAGAACAAAATTATGCTTTATAAATTGTGTAAAATAATAACATTATCCATAAAAAGTTTTTAATGTAATGAATAGACTTTATATTGTTTAATTTTATTTTCTAATCTAAATGTTAGGTGTATTTACATATTTATGTACTGTACAATATAAGTAGAAATGCTTGTCTTGTGGTATATACTAGCTTAATATACAGCACTGCGCAAAATTCTTCAATAGCTCTTCAAGCTAAATCTATGCTTAATGTGGCTTCACTTGGCTCCAAGCAAAGCTTGAACTGTTTTGTTCTAACTGTCCTGACATTTTCTGAAATAATGAGCTGTGTAATATCAGGCTTCTTTGAGCACTTTCCAGAATTCTTCTTTAGGCTTAGAGTGTCATATCTTTCTTTTTCTGCCCAGGTGATCTCATACAGCCCCAATAATATTCAGGTCTGGACCCTATGGAGGCCATTTCATGACTGTCTGTGTTTCATCAGCTGTTTTCTTTGTACAAATATGATTTCACTGCAATTAACGGAACATTATAGTGCTGAAAGTGAGAACTTTTACCACTGAAGTCCTTTCCAGAAGGAATGGTATAATGGATTAAAACCTATCTGTACTTTTCAATATTCACAATTCCATCAATTCAGACAACACTGGCAGAAATGCAGCTCAAACCAGGACAAACAGGCTCTCTCCAACACTGTCTTTCACATGTCTTAAACAATTAACGAAAAATAATTCAAACTCTAGCCTAACCTAACTCCTATCCTACCCTGCATCAGCTGAAAGATCATTTATTTATCCTGTATAAATCTCGATTTAAAAAAATGACAAAAAATGTACACTTATGACTGGTTTTGTGATAAATGGTCACATATATGTAATAGACCATCAGTAAAACAATAGATTTAATGTTGTTGGTCTAAAACTTTTGCACAGTACTGTATGTACCGTACAGTACTTTTCTTTATAATGTCATGAAATATTACATAACAGAAGGTGTTGTTATGCAAAGGGGGGGTTTAATGTAAAACAAAACAAAAAAAGTTGATCTTAAGAATTTTGACACAAAGAACACAAAGAAAGTTGCCACATGTGCTTAAACAGTGGTTATGGTGTAACTTCGGAGAATTTACAATGGTGTAAATATCAGTTTTAATTTCATTCATTCATTTTCTTGTCGGCTTAGTCCCTTTATTAATCGGGGATCGCCACAGCGGAATGAACCGCCAACTTATCCAGCATATTTTTTACGCAGCGGATGCCCTTCTAGCCGCAACCCATCTCTGGGAAACATCCATACACACATTCACACTCATACACTACGGACAATTTAGCTTACCCAATTCACTTATACCACATGTCTTTGGACTTGTGGGGGAAACCGGAGCACCCGGAGGAAACCCACGCAACCACGGGGAGAACATGCAAACTCCACACAGAACTGCCAACTGACCCAGCCGGGGCTCGAACCAGCGACCTTCTTGCTGTGAGGCGAACGTGCTACTCACGACGCCACCGTTGCGCCCCCAGTTTTAATTTAATCATCCAAATTTATCTGTGTGTTTACTTGCTTAATTTTTGTTTCTGCAATAAGCAAAGGTCTAAGGGTTGATTTGGAATTATTTTGTAAGACAAAGTATAAACATATCATCTTGTTGTGTCTATCATCAATATATAACATCTAGATATATCTGTATACTTAATTAGTTCATCATTTTTATGTCTGCAATGAAAGAAAACAGGCCTATAGATCAGTATTGTATAACCATACGTCAAATGACTTGTGCTAACATGCACAGCTCATATAACACAGAGATCTGTACTTTGCACTGTATAATGTCACATAATACTACATCTGCACTTCAAAGTCATGCATGCACGATGCTTTTAACACCATTTTCAACAAAAAGAAATTTGCTGCAAGAGCATAAACAGGAGGAGGAATATCTAATTCATATCCAAGGAAGAATATCTAATTTATTTGTGTTTGTTACTGATGTAATGTCTATTTATGTAATGTCTAATATTTTTTTGCAATAACAAAGGACTCTGGATCAATATTGCATAATCTTAGCAAGTGAACGTGCTTGTCATCATGTGTATAAAGTTTATGGAGCACAGAATTAAAGGGATAGTTCAGCCAAAAATGAAAATTTCCTCATCATTTACTCCATGTGGTTTACGACCTTTCTTTCTTCTGTTGAGCACAAAAGAAGATATTTTGAAGAATGCTGGGGGACTCATCAACTTACATAGTAGGAAAGAAAGTACTATGAAAGTCAGTGGGTACCATCCATCAGCATTCTTCAAAATATCTTATTTTGTGCTCAACAGAAGTAAAATCAAATAGGTTTTGAACAAGTGACGGGTGAGTAAATGATAACTGATTTTTGTTTATTTTTGGGTGATCCATCACTTTACTGTTTATTTTTTTGTTACTATATGTCACAGAATACAGTATAAGACTACATTTCTTGCAGGACAATGTTTTGAACTATAATTTTAGCACAAACATGGATTAATTTTGTGAAATTAGGCTATGCTATGAGTGTAAATACTTGAATTGTGTTTATTATCAAGATATTATTTGTAATTATGTGTAAAACTAGATTTTCTGTAATAAAAAAAAACTATTATGGATTTTGTATGTGAGTGAAAGTTGTGTAGCCGCCCTAAAGTACAATAGATCCAGTACAGATCATATAACACATATTTTTACTGTACAATGTCGTAGTATATCGCATTTAAAGGCATTGTTTATGTTTTCAACAACACTTTTAACAGTTTTGTAGCTGCTGTGCGTGATAAAACAGAGGAATGAGGACATATGTGGTCGAAAAAGAGACGTAAACATCCGATAAATCTCAGCTTGTGTATGTTCTGCAGCTTAAAAAAAACAAACACTTGTGTTGCTGACATGAATCCTGAACTTTCCGCAACTATTTTCAGTGAGCTCTGCAATGACGTCACGCTTACCTGATTGACATATTTCGGCACCTCTTCTACAGTCGCGAATGACGATTCCTCAGGCGTCATCAGGCTGAACAGCATCCGAAAGCCCTGAGAAACGGTCACATTGTTTGAGTCCACTTGCGCCATTGTGTTTGTGAAGCTAAAGCTCCTCTCAGCATTACTCGGATGTTGTTTATGAACACCTTCAGGCGCTCAGACCTTTGAACTTCACCATGACGAGGAGAGCGTATAAAGATGGATGACGGGATCACGTGACGCCAGACGAGCACTTTTACTTACTGAGATTATACAACTTTAACTATTGGCCTGCTTCAAGCTTATTGCACAAAGTTGGAGACTTTATAGATAAATACAGTATAGTAGATAAGTAGAAGATAGTTTGCATAAATTTATTAAATTACGTCATTTGACTTGAAAGGACTCTATTTATGTTAGATTTTAGTACACTATTTTCCCAAAATGAAACACTAAATCGTTTATTTTGCGTGTGAACTTACTGTTAAGTGTTTTGGGCTGACTTTTCCAGTTTTATGAAAAGATTTTTATTTACAAACTTTTGTATATTCCCAAAAAATTTATTCTTCGGTTAAACTCTGAACCTAGACCCCTCTCATTGTAAATGTATTATTTTACTTCTTTCTCTGGCTCAATTTTACATCCATAAATGTACATTATGAAAGAAACATCCTTACTTGTTTTAAATTTTCAGTTACATGTGAACTCCTTAAATGACTCTAATAGTTAGATTGCATGCAAAACTCTTTATTGGTGTAAATCTTTTAAACTTGTTTAATTTGCTTGTTTAATTTTATTTATGTAACCCTTTTTGTCTCTTTGTTCATATTGTGTCTGTAATTTTTCTTTCTTGCATAATTAAAAAAACTGTTAGATTTTAGCCAGTTTTTACTGTTATTTCTTGATACCTCATACATTTTAATCTCCACAATGCTTATCAGCTTTGAACAAAAATTCAAAAACTTTTTTTTTACTTTTCAAAAGTTTTGTTTTTCTTTGTTAATAGCACGCTTGTGCGAATTTGTTTAGTCTACATGCCTTTATGAACATGCATTTGAGTTTTTAACAAAAGAAATTAAATTAATTAGCACATTTTCTGCAGAGAATAGGCTTATTACCCAAACAAAGACATGACTCTCAATTAAACATGGTCAAAACATGGTTCCACAATGTCTTAGTGCATATTTTCACATGTTTGGGTTAAAACAACCCAACATTTTTAGATCAATATTGAATTAGTTTCATCTTTTCTGTGATGTAACACTGTTCATGTAACATTTTACTGTGTCCTCCAGAAAATTCTGGATGAATTCAGCCCAAATTTGTGCGAAATATTTTACAATTATTTTAATTACATTTTTAACCCCCAAGCATGTTAGTGTCATTCAGTGTTTGATTTGATAAACCAATAAATAGGCGTCACGGTGGCGCAGTGGGTAGCACGATTACCTCTCACAGCAAGAAGGTCGCTGGTTTGAGCCTCAGCTGGGCCAGTTAGCATTTCTGTGTGGAGTTTGCATGTTCTCCCCGTGTTTGTGTGGGGTTTCCTCCGGGTGCTCCGGATTCCCACACAAGTCCAAAGACATGTACAGTATAGGTGAATTGGGTAAGCTAAATTGTCTGTAGTGAATGAATGTGTATGGATGTTTCCCAGTGCTGGTTTGCAGCTGGAAGGGTATCCGCTGCATATATGCTGGATAAGTTGGCAGTTTTTTCCGCTGTGGCGATCCTAGATTAATAAAGGGACTTAGCCGGGAAAAAAAATGAATGAATGAATGAATATTTTATATTACAAGAAAGACACAATTCCTTCAAAGCGAAAACCTGCACCAACTCAACTGTAAATGTAACAATATGTTGGAAAAAGTTTGTAGTAACTGCTATTGTTTTTGTGTCTCCGACTACATCTAAAACAATGTAGCTTTTCCTGTCCAGCAGAAGGAACCCAAGGAGTCAAAGTGCAGAGAAAGTCTCAGATGTGAAGCCGAGAGTAGCATGACTTTGTGTGTGACCTCTCTATTCCATTGTGCAGCAAGTCTCCTTGGTGATACGAAAACAGTCAAACAAAATATCTTTTTGCGGTTTCTTCCGTCAAAAGCAGTAGAAGCCAAGACTGATTCTTTTGGCAGGACCCTCAGAATCGCTGGTCCTGGTGGGCAAACGTGTCTCCATTCTGCTGGCTTGCGTTACGAATTAGCATGCAGGCTCACTCTGTGGCGACACGAGACAATCTTTCAGACCTGATTTTGTAATAGAATATGATCCGTTTGCTCAGCCACCTCTCAAACTCAAGGCAGAAGTCCTGACCCTGCCTGGAGGAGAACCCAAATTTTAACATATTCCCCTGCTTCTTCCTTAATAACATATTCATGCAAGCTCCTCGCTCGGCCTTAGCATACGCTGGCCTCATAATCACGGTGATGAGTCGCAGACCCTCGCTGGGTTTCTCTATTGGAACATTCAGCTTGAGGCATTTGAAGTTGCTGAGGGTTAGAAAAATGTTCTTGACAAATTAGAGTCACAGCTGAATACACAACAACGGCAGTGTATCGGTACATAAGGTCCAGGCCAATTGAGTGCAATTAAGACGAACAATTTCAGCTTCTGTAAAGAGGTCTCTATAGCTCAATGTCAGTCAGGGCCAGACAGAATCTGCTTACTTTGGTGCTATTTCTGTATTAAATGTTGTATAAAAATTAAACATAAAACATATTAAGAGTTCAGAAGCAAAAACCTCTAAATGCCATCTGGAATTTTCTTCTAAAATGAGCATTTTTTTTTGCAAGCTCCTGCGTGTATGTTCAGCAAATCCACTTTTATGGCAAAAATAGGTTCTTTGTATTGCCTTTAAGGAGAAATAACTGAACAAAAACATTGGAGGCTGAGAAAAATGCCTAATTTTAGAAGAAAATTTCAGAGGTTTTTGCATCTGAACTCTTCATATTGGTGCTTATTTTAGAGTACTGTAAGCTGAAAACTACAAATAAAAATAAACTTTCATTTAAGGTTTACAATACAAATCCAATTAGATTTACATTTGTTTAGCAACAGTAGTTTCCCAGTTAGGGGTTGCAGCTGGAAGAGCATCCGCTGTGTAAAAAATATGCTGGATAAGTTGGCAGTTCATTCCGCTGTGGCGACCCCAGATTAATAAAGGGACTAAGCCGAAAAGAAAATGAATGAATAAATGAAACTGTATTGCATACATTGTATGCATGATTTTTTTCCTAATATAACAAAATATTTTTAAAAATTGAATAAATATATACAGTTGAAGTCAGAATTATTAGCCCCCCTGTATATATTTCCCCCAATTTCCATCTTGAAGGCATTTCACTTAAGGGGGGGCTAATAATATTGACCTTAAAATAAATACAAAAATTGAATTTTATTCTTTTATTCTAGCCAAAATGAAACAAATAATACCTTCTTCATAAGAAAAAATATTCTAGGAAATGTTGAAGAGAAATTGATGAGACACAAGGAGAAGAAACATTTGCATATTTTGCATAAATTTATGAAATTATATGACTTGAAAGGACTCTAGTTATGTTGAATTTTTGTACACTATATCCACCAAATGAAACACTATATTGTTTTTTTTTTGAGAGTGTGCTAACTGTAAATTATTTTGCGTTGACTTCTCCAATTTTATTAAAAGATTATTTTTTCCAAATTTGTACAGTATATTCCCAAAAATTGTATTCTTCGGTTACTCTCTGAACGTAGACCCCTGTCATTGAAAATTTATAATTAATTTATTACTTTATTCTTGCTAAGTTTTACATCCATAAATGTATCCTACATTTTCAAAAAAACACCCTTACTTTTTTATTTTCTGAAAGGACTTTTTATATTTTTATGATTTTATATGTGAACTCCTTAAAAGACTCGAATAATTATAAAGCATGTAAAACTCTTTTAAACTTGTGTAATTTGCTGGGATTTATTTATGTAACCCTTTTGTCTCTTTGTTCATATTGTTTCTTAATAATTTCTTTATTGTTTCTTGCATAATTAAAAAAGTTTTACTTTACAGTTGTTTCTTAATCTCAATAGTGCTTCAAATTCAAAAAACTTTTTTTTTACTATTAAAAGTTAGGTTTTTGTTTGCTAATAACAGGCCTGTGTGAATTTGTTTGCTTGAAAAAAAGAGTCTACATGCCTTGTGTATAAGCGCTTGTGACTAGTGAAAAATATAATGCTTGATGGGGGACAAAAAATATTAACATTAAAATTTTTTAAAAACTGCTTTTATCCTAGCTGAAATGAAACAAATAACACTTTTCCTTGCTCTGTTAAACATCATTTGGGAAATATAATTTTTTTTTTTAAATCATTTTTTCAGAAGGGTTAATAATGTTTAGGGCATGAGTCCACCAAAGCATTTTTCCCCCAGAGGGAAGTCTATTTTTCACCACCACTTTTTTTTACTACAGCAGTAGTGTGTCGATTGTCTGAACGTCCGTTTTATGCGAAGCAAACGCAAATGTTCCAACAGTTGGAGAAACACTCACAGCTGAGCATTTCTTTAGAAGAGCACTTGCATTTTCAGCTGCTTCGGTGGACACGTGCCCTTTAGACACAGTTACATAAGTAAATAAATAGATTGAACGACAAGTTTAACAATCTGATTTCTGCTGCACAGATTGTTTGTTAGAGACGAATTCTAACAGCTTCTAACCTACTAAATACTTCATGTAGGGATGTCCTGACCGAGTGTTATTCATCGCAAAATATTAGAATAGTCAGTAGTCGCAATCATATTTTTAGATGTACCTACTTTTTAGGAACATAAGATTATTCAAATCAAATTGTTCTCCTGACAACTACACTACCGCTCAAAGTTTGGGGTCAGTAGGATTTTTAGATGTTTTTAAAAAGAAGCTTATTCTGCCCCGCAAAGTTGTGTTTACGTCGTCAAAAAAAACAGTAAAAATTGTAAAACTGTGAAATGTTATTGCACGATAAAATCACTGTTCAAAAGTAGTTTATTACTTAATTTAATCATTCATTCCAGTGATTTTAATGATGAATTTTCAGTTTTATTACTCCAGTCTTCAGAGTCACATGATCCTTCACAAATCACTCTAATATTAATTATTATTATTATTATTATTATTATTATTATTATTATTATTATTATTGCGTCACGGTAGCGCAATTGAGTAAGCTTAATTGTCTGTAGTGTATGTGTGTGAATGAGAGGGCATGGATGTTTCCCAGTGATGGGATGCAGCTGGAAAGGCATCCGCTGCGTAAAACATATGCTGGATAAATTGGCGACCCCAGATTAATAAAGGGACTAAGCCGAAAAGAAAATGAATGATTTTCTTATTATTATTAATGGTAATGTTAATAAAAGAAATAATGACTGGAGCAATAATTTCATTTTAAACATACATTAAGAAAGCAGTTATTTAAAATTTTAATAAATAATTAACCTTTTTTTATAATAATTTTCTTTAAAAAATAATAATAATAATAATAATTTGACCGGTAGTGTAGCTCTGTATTTTGCTCTGTTAAACAAGATGTAATATTAGGCTCAGACGTTTCTATTAAATTTCAGTTCAACATTCTACACAGGTTATTTAGAGTGGAAGCAAAACACAGTTTTGTGTGTTTCTCTTTAAATGCAAATGAGCTGCTGGGCTCCACCCCAGCTTACAGCCTGTGTCTCATATAAACTACACTGCATCGGTATATCTGAAAAACATCAGTTTGGCTCTGATTATCAAGTCGATCATGCTCACGTGATAATGCAGTTCTTCATCAAAGTATATATTATATGCGTGTATAAGTCTTGTCAGTTAAATTCCTGATATACTATTTGCTGAGCACACAAACACAGAAGACAGCTGTAATATGGCGTAAGATGTTACATGAGTATTAAACCCAAGTTCTCTACTCTCTACATCTAATTGTGCAGTACATTATCTGAACAGTATTAGGCCAAATCCCAATTCTACCCCCTAGCCCTTCCCCTTACCCCTACCCCTCGTTTTGCGCGTTCATGTCAAGGGGTAGTGGTGTCCCAATTCTCTTTAGCTTGAAGGCGTAGGGCTTTACACCCCTTCGAACGAAGATTTTTCAGGACCACACTTAAAACAGAGGGGTAAGAAAATTACCCAGAATACACCTGCCACAACTGAACCCGGAAGTAAAGAGATCCACAAATTCTTATTTTTTGTCATTATTACGAATTTTTACGACAAACAAACATATGTTTTAATACATTCATAACCGCGTTCGTGTTTTACCGTCATGCTTAAAAAAAAAACGCAAAAAAAAAAACCCGCTAAATTTCGCGATCTATAATCCATAATCATAACTCCTGTACAGCCGCCCCAAAACATTCTGACACTCGAATACCCTGTCAGTAATGTCTAGTGTCTGGGAATGAGCTTTTACAGTGTCTGAGATAATGTTAATGTTGTTTTCCTGTGTTTACAGAGATGAGTATGGCCACATATTTTATTGCCACATTAGATCGTTATGATAACATGATATACGCCTTCAGTGATTTCTTGAAGATAAACACCAAAAAATGACACAACTGGAATAACTACAGCAGTCGTGATTGTCTGATCTCATATGAAGCAAGAGATCGATGACATATGATGACGTGTGCAGATGCTGTCCCAATTCTTAGGGGTAAGTTTTGAAGTCCTTCCCCTTAAACCTCGGTTGTAGGCCAAGGGGAAGGGGAAGGGGAAGAGGAAGGGGTAGGGGTACAAAACTAGAATTGGGATTGGGCCTAAATGTTTGTAATATTTTTAGTGTTTATTTATTTAGTTATACTTTATTTTTAGAGTTGTAAAGAACTGTTAGAAGCCAACATTTTAGTATAGCATGAAATATAGAAAAAGAAAATGCATAAACAAAGCCAGCCATTGGGTTAAAAAAGGTCATTTAAATATAATTGAAAAAAACAAAACAAAAAAAATGCATTGGGTTTGTCCACATTTGACCCAACGTTGTGTTAAAACAACCAAGTCTTTTTTAAGAATGTTTCATGTAAACAGTCCTTAAACAAATACAGAAACCCATTTGCTAGACAACTACAGAAAGACTAGATGTGTCATTGAATTGTTTTTAACCAAGACTAATTGAAAGGCTTTTCTGTAATCTACATGACGTAATGTTATTAAGGACCAAAATGTCACAGTAATTTCCAAAAGTTTTTCAAGCAAGCTTTTCAGTAGCTGCTGATCTCTAACACGAATCTTTTAGGATATTTATTGTATTGTACTATACATTTACCGTAGTTACTTATTGAGATGATCAATGTGAATTCAAGTGACGTGCGAAACAAATTTTGGAAAGAATATCAACAATAAAGCATAACTGAACTGAATTGAAAATCATACAGGCAACATATGAAAGTTTATTGTTGAAGCTTGTGTTATTGTGTGTACGATACAGCTGTCAAGATTTATATTTACATTTTTATTTATTTGACAATGTTTGACTCTCCTGTACGCTTGATTGATCATCATTTTGATCACAAATCGAAATTGTACAAAAACATACATTATCAATAAAGGCACAGTCAGTGCAAAACTAAAACCTTTTCAGTCCAATGGAATGTCATTATAGGCCAGATTTGACCAATCGTTTTTTTTAAGACCGCTACATTTTATTTTCAAGTAAAAGAGCAGAAGAATACCACTTTAAAGGTGCTGTGAGTGAGTATTTTATGGAATAGCATGCAGATAATTCCAATAAGACCTGACCAGAAGCCCTCAACCCTAAAAAATTGGCTTTGCTGACACGTCATATTTTGACAGCACCTCTAATGCATTTAAAGGAAGAGTTCTACCAACGGGCTACCAGTATCCAAAACGCTTGAAAGATGACATCGGATAAAATGTTTGAGTTTTGTGTTTAATTGGGTTTCTGTTGTGTCTTCCACCTCAGACAAGTCAAAAACAAGACATGCAACTTGTTGTTGTTTTTTTTTTTTTTTTTTTACTGTCTGAGTGTATTCATGTTTATAACTGACCTTCTTGAATTCTGTGCTGGTTTTCCCAATGAAATTTGGAAATTTGTACAATTTATTTCATACATTTTAGTACAATTTGCTCATACCCCAATGGCAGTTGGGTTTAGGGATGGGGATTGGTGCCTCCTTTTAAAAATCATTTTCAAATCAATCCACACAATTCTTAAAGTTTTTTTGGCACAACTTAATTGTTTTATGTTACATCCACTAAAATTAATAAGACAACTTAATTCCTTCATGTTATGCCAACACAAATCAATTGTATAGAACCCAGGATTTTTTTGGGTGTAGTTTATCCTTTACTTCTTTACACGTCTCCAAGAAATCTATGGACTCCTCCCACCGCGAAACAGATAACAAAACGACTAATATTAGTCCCTTTCGTTTCTCTACTCGTGTGATTCTGGCATATTTAATATAGAAATTGTGGTGGGTTGTGTTGGTCAATATCAAATGCCAACTTCAGTTCACTTGTGTTTACAATCCTATCATCATTCGTCATGTGCAGAGCTGTGATGCCAGCATGTGGTGCTGTAGTTTTCACACTGATCAACTGAGCATTGGTTTAATACAGCATTTGTTACTTTTCCATATGTCAGATGTTTGTTTGAATATATTTTTCATTGATAATGGCTGGCTGCATTGTCAAGCCATGATAAATAATACGCAACAGTTTTACAGCCCAGTGTGATCTCACATTTTGTCAGACAGAAGTCAGCAGAAGCTCAAGGATTGGTGAGCAGAAGCTCATTAGCATTTAAAGAGCCACAGAGTGAAACGACTCACTGTGGACTGAGGTGATTTTTGACCCTGTAAAAAGTGTTTATTTTCACTACCATTGAGAAATTTATCCAAAGTTATAATTTTTCATTAAGACTCTAAAGAATCATATCTACTTTTGTAAATGGGTATCTGATGTCACCTTTAAAAGAACATTCCTTTTGTGAATACGCTTATTTTAAAGTCACCTGAAGTCAAACAGTAGGATTATCAAATTTTTGCATCCATTCAGCCAATCTCCGAACCTTGTCATCGTACTATGGTTGCAGCAGGCACAATGATATTATGCCAGACTGAAAAATAATCCCCTAACAGTGTAATATGATTGTGCCTGCTATAGCCATGGTACAGCAGCAAAGTTCCTTGATTATTACACCGGAGTGAGAGAATACTGTAGACCCTAGCCATAGCCTGAAAGAAATGTAACTACAGAGGAGTCAAGCTTGAAATTATCGAAATTATTTTTGAAATTTTTTAGCGAGATGCTAACGGTCTAATCCGATACAATTATGCATGCTAAGCTAAGCTAAAAGTGCTTCTTCTAGACCAGGAGATCGGCTGAATGGATTAAAAAATGGTACTCAACTCAAACTCAACTCTTTAACTCTAGGGGAGCTGTAAAATGAGCCGATTCTCAAAATAAAGTGGGGTGTTTTTAAGACGATTTCAAACCATTTGAGGATGAGTATATGAGTATTTTTTGGGTGAACTTTCCCTTTAACTATATTTTCAAACGTGTAAACATTTCCATCAAACTAGCAAGGCATCTTTAAATTGTGAAAATGACACCTAAGTATCAGAAAGACTGCATATTCCAAAGGCACAACAGCATATTAGTCTGTATAGATTTTTTTTACAAGTTTAGAGAGGACTGTCACTATTTGGGGCGCAACAGGAACTGTCCTCATTGGCACCTGTTGTGCAGTATTCGTGTACTTTCAGTCTGTACTTTCAGTATGTACTGAACTTGATCTTGACCTCGGCTTGACCCCAGATAAGCTGTTAGTATCATAAGTGAGCGTGTTCAGAGCTCTGGTCGCTGTCGTGACTGTCCTCGTTGTTGAGAAGTGAGTCCGGCGTATGGAGTCCAGCAATGCCCGAAAACTCAGAGGGAAGCAACGTTCCCTTCTTTACATTAACAAGCTCTTTTTCTCTGGCTACCGCCCCCTGTTGGCCTCCTTTAACCCGCTTCCACTTCATCCGTCTGTTCTGAAACCACACTTTCACCTGGTGGGGCAGAAAGATACACAAGTTATATGCTGCACTTCTAAAAATTACATTTTTTTATGGCGTTTATGCTTCTGTGAAGTTCAAACAGCCACAAAACCTTTCTACAGTGTAAGTTATGTTCTTTATACTGGAAAAAGACACTTCAGAATATTACTCATTATTATTCAGATCTTTAAAAATATATATATATTGATCAACACGAGATGATCCGTTTCATCATAAAATAAAAATAAATAAACAGCTACCTGGGAGTTTTATCTCACAAATCTGTATTTTTTTTTCCTCAGTTGCAAGTTTCTTATGTTTTAAAAAAAAGTCAGAAATATCAAATAATTTTTGGAGGAAAAAAAGACAAATTTTCAGATGTTTAGAACAGAATTACTAAAATAATAATAATAAACAGTTTATGGAATGTAACATTCAGTACATTTACATGGACACCAATAATATGATTCTAATACGATTAAGAGAATACTTAAGAGTCTACTATGTAAACAGTGATTTTTGATTAATCCGATTAAAGGTCATAATCGAACTAAACAGAAATGGAATTAAGACGTAGAGTATGCTGATTTTACTCACATTATTGAAGAGCAGTACTGACATGTAAACACCTTAATCAAACTATTACCATTGTGTTACACACTGTTACACACGGCTGTTTATACACGACGGGCATGCATGAAATGTTTCTGAATGAATGTGAAAGTGCCAAACTGCAGTTAAAGTCAACAGATTAAAAAAGGAACCCCAGAAATTACCTGAAACCCCAGAGGAAATGTGGATGACGCGATGATGTTAATCGAATTATTGGGTGTAACATGTACAGTAAACAGGATCATGAAAGGAACATTCAAAAAGCAACTCATGTAAACACCTTAATCATATCATTGTCTTATTCAGATTAAGGTAAATAATTTGGTTACAGATGTCCATGTAAATGTAGTCAGTGAGACATACTGTAAACTCATTATGTCCGGTTTCACTCCACACATTGTATCGTTACTTCTGCCTATACACAGAACTCCCCATTGAGAACTCACCCAGTCATATTTACTATAGATACAGTTAGATGATGACTATGGCTGTTTTCTGTTGTCTGCATTTAAGGTACGACAGCTGATATATAAAAAAAAAACATAAAGATCAGCCAGATTTCCGTTTGATTGTGCAGGCTATTGCTTTGTGTTGCTGTCTTTACTGCAGATAACAATTAAAGGTGCAGTAGGTGATCTGCCAGAAGGCTAGCATTAGCACAATAGCTTGAAAATTGTACATCCCTCTCCTGCCGTACAAAAAGCCATGCCAAGTCATGAACACACAAACGCGCACTGAATAGGCGATCATCTGATGACGATAGACAACCTTCTATAACACTAGATCATGTCATTGACCAATTAGAAAACTCTATGGAGACACACACTTTGTCCAGCGTAGTTGTTGACAGGCCAGCGGGTGCAGGATTTACAGTTCCCTAAAACTGGCATTGGGGTTAAGTTGGTTTTATATTTGCACTTTCTGCCTTACTCCTCAATAATGTAATTTCAGAAAAGTATTGTTTGCACATTCTAAATACTGAATCATATAATCAGCCAATGACTATAAAATACAACATTGTTTACAGTCAATGAAATAGAGCTAATGTTGTTTTGAAGTCATTCCTACACACTATTTTAGACTGAATATTCAAAGTAACGTTAGAGTGGGAGCGTCACAGGCTGTCACTGTTCAAAAACGAACAAATCAAACTTCACCTCAGTAAAACTGGTACGGCGTGAGAGCACTATTTACTTTTATTTTGTTAATCAACTAAATAAAAATCAGAGTGCTAAAAACAGAAATATCCTGTCATCGTTTTACATTACCTTTACATTACCAAGACAACGAGTGACTTTTCATTTTCAATTGTGCCCGCTGATTCACGTACATCGATTGTTTTCATCTCCTTTTATACCTGAAAAGCTAAATTAATGCTTAGGTCTATTTATTCATTCATTCATTCATTCATTTTCTTTTCGGCTTAGTCCCTTTATTAATCCGGGGTCGCCACAGCGGAATGAACCGCCAACTTATCCAGCATTTGTTTTACGCAGCGGATGCCCTTCCAGCTGCAACCCATCTCTGGTAAACATCTATACATTCTAATTCACACTCATACACTACGGACAATTTAGCTTACCCAATTCACCTGTACCGCATGTCTTTGGACTGTGGGGGAAACCAGAGCACCCGGAGGAAATCCACGTGAACATGGGGAGAACATGCAAACTCCACACAGAAATGCCAACTGACCCAGCCGAGGCTCGAACCAGCGACCTTCTGCGTCTACCTATTGCGCCACTGCGTCACCCTCTTTTTAGTATCATATCTACTGCAAACTTTGGATCATATCTACTGTAAGGAGGGGTCCTTACAATATTTTACAGGGGAAAAGGGGGTCTCAGGCAAAAAAAAAATGTTGTGAACCACTGTGGAAAGAGATACAGTACCCCATGAACTTGAAAATAGTCAACCATTCAGACGTTTTTAGTGGCTAAAAACACCTTATAAACATATAAACCCATTCATAATCAAGAACAGAATCTCTGCGTGTTGGTGTGGGTTTCCTACAGGTGCTTTGGTTTTCTCCACAAGTCCAAAGACATGCGCTATAGGTGAATTGGGTAGGCTAAATTGTCCGTAGTTTATGAGTGTGAATGAGAGTGTATGGATGTTTCCCAGTGATGGTTTGAAGCTGGAAGGGCATCCGCTGCGTAAAACATATGCTGGATAAGTTGTTGGTTCATTCCGCTGTGGTGACCCTGGACTAATAAAGGGACTAAGCCGACAAGAAAACGAATGAAATAATGAATATTCTTTTAACAAAATTTTTATTTGACAATTATAAGTTGTAAACTCTCACAATTAGATTTTTTTCACCAAATGCATCTTACAATTCATTAAAAGAAAATCTAATTGCTAGAGTTCGTGATTCTAAAATATAAACTCATAAAGTCAGAATTGTGAGACAAGAATTCAATTTTTTGTGCGGCTTTTCTCTATAAGAAGGTCATTTGTCTTCATCAAACTAGTTTGCTTGTTGGCCCGCTGGTGCAGATGATCTGTTTACTGTGTGTGTGTTGGCAGAGTGATCGGAGAGCTGGATCAACCCATGACTCACCAAACTCCAGTAAACCAATATCCCTCCATCAGGTGCAAATGTGCTATTCTGAGGCCTGAGCCGCAAACTTTGGAATTATGTTTCTCTGACCAAGTCTGAAAAATAACATGCGCATATTTGCCAGTTATTTCCAAGTCGGCAATAATGGGAGCCCATCTGTTATGTGGCATCAGACAATTTCCGTCTTTTCCTTTTGCAAGTCAGAGCCCGTTTTTACGTTTCCCAGAATGATGATTTAGCTGTTTCTTAAACGGTCGCTAGTGAGGCTCGCTGAGGGACCGGGCCACCATACACTAACATTTATTTCTGGCGAGGTATAATGTTAGAGATGGTCACGTGGAATAGACGCTAATTCTTCATATGCAATCAGACTTGACGAACACCAGGCCCAAATCAGCTAAATGATGTCATTTGAAGTATGTTTTTCCTCTCTAAACGGCTATCAAACGTGATGGTTAAGATCAAAAGCACACTTGACATTCTAATTAGAGACACAATGATTCGTTTGGCTTATGTTTCAAGGAATATTTTGGGGATTTTAAGACGCTGCAGGCAAAACAGGCTTGCCATGAAGTGACTTTTAATTCAGTCTGATGTAAAGAAAATATCCAAAATACACTTTAAGCATTTTTTTGTCGTTCTTTAGTGATTTTTGTTCGTACATTTCCATTACATTATCTATTTTTAAAGGACATTTTTTCAAAGTTATTTTTTTTTATTGCATGAGCCATAAATCTCCACTTCAGCAGCTCTTTTTAATACACCAACCTTTACATTTTGGAGGGTTTCAAAGAGAGATTTGACCGTACACATTGTGCCTATAAGTCTATACATTTTATTCTACAAAAGACTTTTTTTCTGGCTCTTAGTAGTATTTTCTGAGTTCTGGAGTGAACAGGTTCATTTTTGGTTTGTCATAAAGTGACTTTTAATTCAGTCTAATGTAAAGAAAATATCCAAAATACACTTTTTTGTCGTTGCTTAGTGATTTGTATCCGTACATTTATTTACAGTACCTGATTTTAGAGGCCATTTTCTCATAATTATTGTTTTTTCTGAACTGAGCCATTAAAATTCAGCAGCTCTTTCATACACCAGTCTTCACAGTTTTATTCATATCTACTGTATATTTTTGAAGATTTTAAAGAGGCATTTTGTTCATACATATATCTACAAAAAAATAAAAGATTCCGTCTCTCCACAGCATTCTGAATTATGGTGTGATATAAAAAAAAGATTCCCAAAACCCCCATTGTAGAAACTTTGACTTTAATATTTCGAAATTATGTTTTATGTTCAGATTTTTGTTCTAGAATTGTATGCAAATTAGCTAATATTATTGAAATAATGCCTCATGTACATATTTAAATATGATTTCTTAGAAATCCTGTAATCAGTGTTGAGGAAAGTTATTTCTAAAAGTAATATGCAACTTTTTTTGGAAAAAGTAACTAAATCTGTTACTTAGTTACTTTTTAACGAAAGTAATGAGTTTTCAGGGTTTGTTTGTTTGTTTGTTTGTTTGTGTGTGTGTTTGTTTAATCTCAGCTGGGCCTAAGATTATGTAAAAATATGATTTCAATATGTTAAAAAAGATATTAAAACCCAACCCAGTGCAATGTTCAGATTTTTGTTCTGGAATTATATTCAAATAAGCTCATATTTATTAAAATTATGCCCCATTTGCATATTTAAATATGCAACTTTAAAAATCCTGTAATCAGCTTTGAAGAATGTTACTTTTAAAAGTAATGTGTTACTTTACTGGAAAAAGTACCTAAATGTTTTACTTTAACAGATGTACTTTAACAGTATGCATTTTGTGTGTGTGTGTGTGCGTGTGTGTGTGTGTGTGTGTGTGTGTGTGCGTGCGTGGGTGGGTGCGTGCGTGCATGTGTGTGCGTGTGTGTGGTTATTTATCTTGGTTGAGCTTAAGATTATGTAAAAATATGATTCTAAAATATGTGAAAGAAAATAAATTACAGTAATGAAAACCTGAACCAATCCAATGTTCAGTTTTTGGTTCTAGAAACGTATTCAAATTAGCTCATATTTATTCATGAATTTATTACGCATCATTTGCATATTTTCAATGTGATTTGTAATGTGTTTTCTGGGTGTGTTTGTATGTTTGTTTGTTTGTTTGTTTGTTTGTTTAATCTCTGCTGGGTTAAAGATTATGTAAAAACATGATTTTAATATGTTAAAAAAAAATTCAAACCCGACCTGATCTAATGTTCAGATTTTTGTTCTAGAAATGTATTCAAATTAGCTCATATTTATTAAAATAATTCATCAAGTGCATATTTTCACTGTGACATTTTTGAAACCATGAAATCAGTGTTGGGAAAAGGTACTTTTAAAAGTAATATATATATATATATTTTTTTTTTTTTCTTTGAAAAATGAACTAAATGTGTTAGTTACTGTTTAACGAAAGTAATGTGTTTTCTGGGTGTGTTTGGTTAATGTTGTTTAATTTCTGGGATGTGTTTGGTTAATTGTTTGTTTAATTTCTGCTGGGTTTAAGATTATGTAAAAATATGCTTTTAATATGCAAAAAAAAAAAAAATTCAAACCCGACCTGATTGAATGTTCATATTTTTGTTCTAGAAATGTATTCAAATTAGCTCATATTTATTAAAAATGAATGCCTCATGTGCGTATTTAAATATATGATATTTTAGAAACCTGTAATCAGTGTTGGGGAAAGTTACTTTTAAAAGTAGTATGTTACATTATTTTAAGCAACTAAATGTGTAACTTTGTTACTTTTTAATGAATGTAGAGCATTTTTTGTTTGTTTTTGTGTTTTTGTGTGCTTGTTTTTTTTTTTTTTTTGATTGATTTAATCTCAGCTGGGTTTAAGATTGTAATATATTACTTTTAAAAGTAACTTTTCCCAACACTGCCTGTAATAAAAAAAAAAAAAGTTTGCGTTTTTAATGAAGAATTCTGGCAATAACTGTTTTCTTCTTCCTTATTCACCTGCAGTGTCCTGCCTTCAGGTCTTCTATCTACAACTTACTGAATCAGCCACCCAAGTTCATTACTGTCAGCACTGTAAGACTGACACTCCTAAAATATATCTGCAGCGTTTGCAAATCTCCTCTCAACTTGAAAATGTCCTGTAAGATACTGTGTGCGCCGGTTAGTGCACGTCATTACACAGAAAATAGGCAAAATATAAAAAGGACACATGTATTTCATAAAAATATCATCACTCGCATGGCGCCGTTGGGATAAATTTAAAGCTGAAGACTGGTTGTGTGTAAATGAAATCAGAGCCACGTCACAGTTGTCATAAAACTCAGCGCACATCTTGATTTCTCCAGGTTGGTAGATGATTTTTGGTTTTGTTTTCAATTAAAAAAAAAGCAAGTGAGAAATGATAATGTTCTTTTTGTTTGTTTGTCTGAATGGAGTTTGTATGTTAATAGGCAAAATAAACAGTCTTTATAATGTTTGAGGAGTTTTAAATTGTTCATGCTAAACAATATTCTAATGATATCAAGTGAGTAAAGTGTTTATACAGTACTTAAAATTTCTGAAAACAAACACATTTAGAAACAAAACAGTTTAAATTAATAAATAAATAATACTTGTTTTTAACTAATTTAAATTAAATAAAATATTAGATATGAATATTAGATAATGAATCTGAAAATTTGTTTAAAAAAGTAAAGTTCAGACTGACTGTAGGAATTATATTAAGCCCTTGAATATTGAAGAATATAACTTTTTGAAGGAAAGTTCATTTAAAGTTTGAACATGTTTAATGTGATAAATTTGTATTTTTGTAATTTTTTTAGCCATTATGAATTTAATTATTGAATCACTGAATAATTTTCTTTACTATTTACATTTTTCTTTATATAAAATAAATAAATAAATAAATATAGGGCGCCACGGTGGCTGAGTGGTTAGCACGTTCGCCTCACAGCAAGAAGGTTGCTGGTTCGATCCCCGGCTGGGCCAGTTGGCATTTCTGTGTGGAGTTTGCATGTTCTCCCCGTGGTTGCGTGGGTTTCCTCCGGGTGCTCCGGTTTCCCCCACAGTCCAAAGACATGCATGTGTGTGAATGAGAATGTATGAATGTGTTTCCCAGAGATGGGTTGTGGCTGGAAGGGCATCCGCTGCGTAAAACAAATGCTGGATAAGTTGGCGGTTCATTCCGCTGTGGCGACCCCGGATTAATAAAGGGACTAAGCCGAAAAGAAAATGAATGAATGAATGAATGAAATAAATATATAAATGTATAAATATATAATGTGCAATAAACAATTAAATACAGTAATATCTACTAAATAATAAACATTCTATATAGAAATAAATAGCTAAATATACAATAAAAAAAATTGCCCTTCTGTGAAATTTGAATTCTTTTTTTAAAATATTCCCCAAATGATGTTTAACATAGGAGAACTTTCAACACATTTTGTAGCGGTACTTGGCCAATCAAATGGGTTGGGCGCCAGGGGTAGGAAAACCCCACTACAATTTCTCAAATAATTCAATTAAATACATAAAAAAATTATGTTTGAACAAATGTATGATTCAATCAAAAAAATCAAAATCAAATGTTCAATCAACCAAATCAATATATTAACAAAGGAGAAAACAAAATCAACAAAGCAAACAAGTTTTAACTTCAACACATTTTAGTTCAACTCATCATAAACCAAACAAACTTACATTTCCAGGCCCACGCAGGCACAATACCTATTAATGCCTTCTACAAAACAATCAACGGGTGATAAAATAAAAAACTAACCTTTCATACAGATATAAAACCAATATTAATCAAATTTACCCACAAACGAACAAACAAATAATAATAATAATAATAATAATTTAACGTCAAAATCACAATAAAGATAATAGTTTTAATAACTGATTTATAATTACTCATTTCATTTGTCTTTGCTATGATGGCAACAAAATGTTTTTACTAGTTGTTTTGCAAGATGCTAACATTCAGCTTAAAGTACAATTTAAAGGCCTAACTAGGTTAATTAATTAGTGTAACTAGGCAAGTTATGTAGACAAATATATATATAGGGGGCTGATAATATTGACCTTAAACATTGTTTTTAGTAGTTTTAGAGGTTTAATTCCAGCTAATAAGACTTCAAATAAAACAATAACGTAATAGGAAACACTGTGAAAAATGCCTTGCTCTGTTAAACATTACTTTGAAAATATTGAAAAGGACAGAGGGCTAATAATAATTTTGTGCTAAACTCAACCAAAGATAGTTTTAATTAGGTAGTGCAACATTACGATTATTATGCATTTATCGTGTGCAGAGCAGCGGTGGCCCTTCAGTCACAGTCCAGAGCTCCAGCAGGTTCACACAGGGATCACGTTGCAGGAGACGGATTTGCTTACTTGTCGTGTGGCAAGGTTTTTAATTCTAAGCCTTGGGAATGAATCCCCAGAGAATAAAAAACACAGGTGCCACTTCCTTATCTAAAAGGCAAAATACTACAACGTGTTGAGGTCAGAATTATTAGCCCTCCTGTTCAATTTTAATTCTTTTATATTTTTTTCTCAATTTCTGTTTAGCCAAGAGAAGACGGTTTTCAAAACTTTCTAAACATAATAGTTTTAATAACTCATTTCTAATTTAATAACCGATTTCTTTTATCTTTGCCATGACGACAGTACATAATATTTGGTCCCACTTTATATTAAGTGACCTTACAGTAACTAATATGTACTTACACCGAAATTAATAATTCGTTACAATGTACTTATTGTGTAAATACATGTTTTTACATCGTACTTATGTTTGATTAAATACCTGTATGTAATTACATCTGTAATTAATTTTTGTAATTACATTTGTAAATACACCGTTGACCACCCCTTACACCTTAACCCACCCTTAAACCTACCGATACCACCAAACTTGTCCTTAAACCTCCCGCTATCCCAACTTAAGAGCACCACAAGCGTTCTCAAATACATTATGAATACAGTAAGTACATTGTATATATTTTTTCGATGCAAGTACATAGTAGTTAAGGACACTTAATATAAAGTGGAACCTAATATTTTGCTAAATATTTTTCAAGATACTAGTAAACAGCTTAAAGTACAATTTAAAGGCTTAACTAGGTTAATTAGGCAAGGAAGGGTAATTAGGCAAGTCATTGTATAACAGTGGAAACAAATATTGCTTAAGGGAGCTAATAATATTGATAATAAAATTGACCTTAAAATAGTCTTAAAAAATTAAAAACTGCTTTTATTCTAGCAGAAATAAAACAAATTAGACTTTCTCCAGAAGAAAAAACATTATCGGAAATACTGTGAAAAATGCCTTGTTCTCTTAAACATGATTTAGGAATTCTTTGAAAAAGACCACAAAAAATACACAGGAGGGCTAATAATTTTTCAAATATGGAATTAAAAGCACTCGCACGGCTCATTGAGCAGTTAAAAATGTTATGAATGACCTGCCAATGATGTCATTTCCAAAACAGCAGGCATTATGTCATCTCATTTATGTCTGTAAGAGTCAATAAACTTCAATGGTTTAATAAGATTACATCGCTGTTTGGTTAAAACATCAAATAACTACAACAAGCCGTATTTCTCTGGCTCCAAATAAAGCGTCATGTGCTATTTATTTCACATGTGGCCGTAGGAAGCGCCTTCCCACGCACAGACTAATTTGTAAGATGGAGCGGCAAGGGCGGAAGTGGACAAAAACTTCCTTCGCCTCTCCCGTTACTTCACTGCAGCCAGAAAAACAGAGCTCGCAGAAACATCTGGAATACAATAGTCCCACTCCATGGCCACAGCTGGACAGAAAACCACTGAACACAGGAGGGGAAAAAAGCAGCGGTAGCTTCTGACAGAATGATTGATGAACAGGTAGGAGGTCGAGGTCGGTTTTCTCACCTGCCTTTCCGTGAGATCCAGGTTTACTGCGATTTCGTAACGCCTCAATCTGGTCAAATAGTTGTGATGGGCGAATTCGGCCTCCAGTTCCCGAATCTGCTCTTTGGTGAATGCTGTGCGCTCTTTCCTTGGCTTGCTGCTCACGTCCGATTTGTAATTCCCATCTTGGGACTCTTAAAAGAAACAACAAGAAGAAAACAGTTGATAGATGTCGATGGCTTTGAAATACCATCAGTTCATGCCTATAGCTTCAGTTCATTAGGTTAATTAGGCAAGTTAAGAGTAATTAGGCAAATCATTGTATAGCAGTGGTTTGTTCAGTAGACAATCGAAAACAAATATTGATTAAAGGGGTGGTCCAGAGTGTATTATTAAGGCTTGGTTGTGTTTATAGGGTGAGAAGAAATGTGTGCTCATGTTTCATTTGTAAAAAAATCACGTTATTTTTTCATATATCTTACTTTGATTATATACAGCTACTCAGCTAACATGAAAACGACCATCATATTTCTTAATTCCTCTGAAAGCCTGCCCTCAAGAGGCTCTGATTGGTCAGCTAACATAATGTCAGTGTCACACCTCTACTAGCACATGCTTTGCCTCTGCTGTGTAAATGACCCTTCTCATTTGTCAGAGAATAAATGCCCTAAGGGTCTCATCTAGTTTATCTATACTACGTTGTTACAGCTGATGGCTGATAATATTCGCAACGTAAAATCTAGATGGGAAAAAGACTTGGAGTGCTCATTCACAATGACGAATGGGAAACAGTTTTTTTGAGAAAGCTCAAACTTTTTCTATCAAAAGTCGCCATAAGCTCATCCAATTTAATGTGACACTAAGAGTTTACTATACTCCAGTTAGATTGCATTCCTTTAAAAGCTCCTATCCAGAGTTTTGCCCTAAATGTAAAGCAGACAGAGGGACTCTCCAACACATGCTGTGGTCTTGCCCTGAGTTAGAAGAATATTGGAACGAGGTCTTAGAGGTTATTGCCATAGTTGTGGAGAGCCTACTTACCCTCTTAGGAGATACAATATTACTTGATCAACATTGCATTAATCTGAGATTTGTAAGACTAGCTCTACCAGCAGCCATAAAATGTTTAACTTTGAGATAGAAGGATTTGCCTTTGGAAAAAAATTGTGTTTCGTTTGTAAAAGCGGCAAGACTTATTTGTCAAATATTGGAGCAGCTTTATTTCTTACTTGGGTATAACAGGACAGAATGCTTAGAATCAGATTTTTTTAATGTTTTATTCATGGTTTTTATTATTGGCCTATTTGTGGCATTATGGGTTGAAGGTTTGGGACATGTATAGGGCAGTATGTGTGGGGATGAAAGATCTATTTAGATTATTCTGTATTTTGTTGTACTTTGTGTTTAACTTTTAACTCAAATGCTAGAGCTGTGTCTTTTTTATGATTCTCTGGAACATAATTAAAGTACAATTGCAAGCACTTCTGTGTTTGTGTCGTGTCCTTTAGAAATCAGAAAGAGCTTTATTGCCAGGTATGTTCACACATACGAGGAATTTGTTTTCGTGGCAGAGCTTCTACAGTGCAACAGAATTACAGAGACAGGACAAAAAAACGATAATAAATATATTCAAAAAATAGAAGTGTTAAATGCAAATATACAAATGGACAAGTGTATGTACAGGCATATTACTATAGAAGCCCAAATACAGAAACAAAAGAAGCTCTGTGGAAATAGCAGCGTTTGGACGCCATTTTAGCTTTCTCTGTTAGCGCTTCTGACCACGCCCTTTTGCTGTGCAGCGTGTATGCTTGTAACCTGAAGGGTTTATGACATCATTAACCAGGATGTATTTTTTTTGTAGTCTTTCTCTAGGCTCTGCTAAGCTAACTCTGTAAAAGCTAGTGTCCCCCTTTGCATTTAACTTTGAGATTCTTACATTCAGAGATGTTGTTTGTGTTCACACAGCTACATTACACATCAACTAAAGTTTAAAAAATCATATTATAGTGGACCACCCCTTTGAGGGGGCAAAAAATATTGACCTTAAAATGGTTTTAAAAAATGTAAAACTGCTTTTATTCTAGCCGAAATAAAACAAATAAGACTTTCTCCAGAAGAAAAAATATTATAGCAAATACTGTGAAAATTTCCTTGCTCTCTTAAACATAATTTGGGAAATATTTGGAAAATCACAGGAGGGCTAATAATGTTGACTTCAACTGAATTTTGCAATATGAATATACTTTCACAAGATGACTTGGGTAAGTCTTGGAAAAAAATTGGACTGGGATGATTTTGTAGCATTTGCATAAAATACAAGAAATCATATAAAAGTATACACTAAAAAATAAAAAGCACAGACGAAAACAATAGATAGAGTTTACCAGTATTGACGAACAAGAAATTCAATTAATTTCAACTTACCTCAATCAAAACGACTACAAATATTAAGTTAAACTCTGTATAACTAAAAACAAATAGTAGAAACCTGATCCATTTATTAAAATAAGTTCAATTAACAAAAAAAAACTTTTGTTGTCATGACTTTTCATTGTATCCTTTTTTTTAAATATGAAATAACACTGTATAGTCTTCGTGTATAAATAGTTAAGCACAATTAATTTTTGTAGAGTGGAAAACTTTGCCATTTCTTGCACCCAAATAGTTTAATTTTGCTTAAAATCTTACAATCCCAGGCCTTAAAAACACATGCAAACCAAAATCTTTCACACTATCTGATTAGAGCTCATCTTTGACTTCACAAATCACACGCTTTGAACTGTGGTCCCGGGTTAATTATACCGCAATTTTGACATTTCAGATCCTGCGATGTGACTATTGCAAGAGTGCAGATTTCAAACTCTTATTTTATTTGTCACATAAACAGTCATGCACAGTATGACATGCAGTGAAATGCTTAGACAACCATTGCTGACCTTAAAATAACAACTAACATATAACACAGAACTCTGACTAGGACCAGTGCAAGAGAGTGCAAAACACCTATTTTGAAAAAAACTAACTGGCTTAAAATCCTCATGCTGACATACAAGGCCTTGAATGATCTAGCACCACAATATTTATCTGAGCTTTTAATCCCATACACCCCTAGATGTGCTTTGCGCTCGTCTGATTCTGGTCTTTTAACTGCTCAATCAGCACGGCTAAGGAGACCAGGCATTCTCTTTATTGGCACCTAAATTGTGGAACTCTTTACCCTCTGACAATCGCAATGCAGAATCCCTGAGTATTTTTAAATCATCGCTTAAAATGTACTTTTTTAGGTATGCTTTTATTACATTTTTAGATCTATTACTGTTATTATGGACGACACGGTGGTTCGCAATGCCACCTCACAGCAAGAAGGTCCTTGGTTTGAGTCCCGGCTTGGTCAGTTGACATTTCTGCGTGGAGTTTGCATGTTCCCCCCGTGTTCGTGTGGATTTCCTCCGGTTGCTCCGGATTCCCCCACAGTCCAAAGACATGTGCTGTAAGCGAATTGGGTAAGTGTATGTTCTGGTCTTCCAGGTTGGGGACTACGTGTTGGGTTAACAACCCACCTGATAAAAACTACATGCTACAAAACACCAATATGGTGTGACTAAATATCCACTTCAATATAAATGGCCCTGGGAGTAAGTAAATAAGTATTACTATTATTATATTTGATGTGTTTTGAATTATTTTTATTATTTCTTTTTCTTTTTTTGCATTCATCCTTGTAAGTATCTTTTACTGCTCCACATTTTATCAGAATCAGAATCAGAATCAGAATCAGTTTTATTGCCAAGTGTGCTTCACACACACAAGGAATTTGCTTTGGCTACAGAAGCTTCCAGTGTACATAAAGTGACAAGTGACAACACAGAATAAATATTATAAAAGACAATAGACATTAAACAGAGATGCAGTCCAACGATCTGGATGTTGAAATGTATGTACAGATTTGTTATAAATATACAGGTTATAAGGTGCTGTGTGCAAAAGAGTAAGTATTGCATTATATATTGTTATAAGGTGCTGTGTACAAATGCGTAAGGATAAGTATTGCATTGTATATTATTATTAGGTGCTGTGTACAAGTGCGTGTGAGAAAGTATTGCACATTTCTTGCACAATAGTAGAAATATTAACTGTTCATGAGGTAGATGGCCTGAGGAAAGAAACTTTTCCTGTGTCTGGCTGTTTTTGTGCTCGGTGCTCTATAGCGCCGGCCAGACGGTAACAGTTCAAACAGGAAGTGTGCTGGGTGTGAGGCGTCCAGGGTGATTTTGCGAGCCCTTTTACTCACTGTGGAAGAGTACAGTTCTTGAAGTGTAGGAAGGGTAGTGCCAGTTATTCGTTCAGCAGTCCGGACTATTCGCTGGAGTCTACGGAGGTCAGATTTGGCTGCTGAGCCGAACCAGACGGTGATTGAAGTGCAGAGGATGGACTGGATGACAGCTGAGTAGAACTGCACGAGCAGCTCCTGTGGCAGGTTGAACTTCCTCAGCTGACGGAGGAAGTACAGTCTCTGCTGGGCTTTCTTTACAATAGAGTCTATGTGAGTGTCCCACTTCAGATCCTGAGAGATGGTGGTGCCCAGGAACCTGAATGACTCCACTGCAGCCACAGTGCTGTCCATGATGGTGAGCGGGGGGAGTGCAGGGGGGTTTCTCCTGAAGTCCACTATCATCTCCACCGTTTTGAGCGTGTTCAGCTCCAGATTGTTGTATCTGCACCATAAAGCTAGCCGCTCCACCTCCTGTCTGTATGCAGACTCGTCACCGTTCCGGATGAGGCCGATAACAGTAGTGTCGTCCGCAAACTTCAGGAGCTTGACGGAGGGGTCTTTTGCTGTGCAGTCGTTGGTGTACAGGGAGAAGAGCAGTGGGGAGAGAACACATCCTTGGGGGGCACCAGTACTGATGGTGCGGCTGTCAGACATGATTATGTATGTAAAGTGCCTTGAAATGCTTATTTTAAAGGCGCTATATAAAAAAAAAAGTTTATTATTATTAACAAAAATAATAATAACAATAAGAATCTAAATTATGGAGAAATTGAAGTTACGCAATAGACTATATAAGCAAATATAACATTTAAAGACTTTAGATATTGAGTGTGTGGGTGTAGAAAAAAAAACTACAACGTATAAAATTATAAAAGAGCTTATCTGAACCAACAGAAATATAAAAGTGTTTCTAACAAAGTGCCTGTTGCATAAGAGAGGAAGGAGCGTATCCTACGATATCATCCGTTGCGATATTGAAGCTGAAAGGATTTATTATGCAGCCCAAATTTCAACGCGACCCAATTAAATCCAATCACTGCAGGGTTGACATTGCAGAAATGTCAGATATAAAACAGGAGAATAAGGAATACCGCCAGTTGTTTTTTTTACGATGGCGCGATTGTTCATGCCAGCTGTTTGTAAAAGTCAGCCCCAGCCGTGAGTTTTCATAAACCGCCACATCGATTCTCACAATGAGCTCTTTCCAAAGGCTTCGTTTTGACTCCCTTTTAATGGAATCCGCTGCCCTTGTAGTTTTAATATGGAACAAAACAGCACCGGAGGATGTGTAAAAATATATTTCCTTCGTTTTTATTTACCTCAAAATTTTTACGAGCGTCTTCCACTCACGGCTCGGGAGCTGCCAACTCGCTACAATTTTCAGTGGAGTGTTTCTTATTCCCTCACTCGCTCTATTGCTGTCAATTACAGTCAATTGCTTTCCCAAGTTTCAGATGTTTTTTTTTTTTGGAGTGACAGAACATGAGCGCATAAAAGCACATAAATATACAATTACATGTGGTTCTTGCGAGAGCTCAATTACGTCAAGTCTAATCTCGAATGGGAAACGTAAAAGGTCAGCGAGGAAATGTCAGATTACACCAGCAATCAATCCTAGCGAAGACACATGCAGTTCTGTTGTTTTGTCACAGGAGGAAGGAAATTTTATTCTTTTTTCTTAATGTAGGTTTTTTTATGGTGACTGCAAGCTGCTGTGACTCACTTGCTAAGCTTTCTGCTTCACTTACAGTATCTATGGGTGTGGAGTGAGCGCTAATCCATTTAGCAATCCAAAACCAAAGCTGTAAATAGAGTCTGTTTAATGAAATCTTATCAGTGAGTGGTAAGGCCTGTTATGCCACTTCAACAGATATTTCAAATGCATTTCATCTTAGTTGACTCAAAAATTTAAACGCAGTCATAGTACTCACTGTAATGCTGTTACACGATTCTGTTAAGGCAAAAATAACTTTTACTTACAGAATTTTTTAATGAGAGAGAGAGAAAAAAAGCTTCTCATTACCTTTTTTTCCTTGTACAGGTGAATAAAGAGATTTGTATTGTCCACTCAGCTGCCTTTAGTCAGCCAAAAATACAGCCTCGCCCCCAAGCCTACACCATTGGTGAGAAGGGTCTGGCTGCAGACTCGGTGCAGATGCAATCTGAGCTGCATCCAATGCTTTTTAATGGGCTCACCTAGCCCCACCCCTAACCCTACCCCTTACAGTGACGTCACTAGCTCCATTGAGTGCATTGTGTCTGACATTGCATCTCTGAGCGATGCAATCTCAGCTTGCATAATAAAGGTTGCATCCAGATACTGCACTAACGCCATTGGTTGAGGCACTGTTGATGTGTCAGGCTGGTCGAGTTCTCAAGCAAATCACAAATGAGTGTCACTGTCACTCATTTGGAGCTGTTGCTAGATGTCTATCTCCTAACCCAACTCTAAACCCAACCGTCACAGTACTGTAAAAACAGTAATTATACTGAGTATTATTCATATTATTTATTAAATTTCCCATTAAATTGTATTTTATTAATGTCTACCCCTACCACTGTATCCTATTTACTCTCATTTGGAGAGGACACATCAAACTTTTTTGATAGAGCAAGTATATTATCAGACTTTTATTTCTAGATTTAACCATTTTCGAACAGATTTTGACCAAAGCTCCTGTCGACTGCCATTGGTCTGCCAAACATATTGACCTTATTCTCCGCATATAAGCGGGAGCAGCCAGTCTTTTTGTCTCATAAACGCTCCATCTACTCCATGTGACAGGACAAAGTAATTAAAATATCCCCGTAAGTTACCTCTGGCTCATATCGTCTACCCACATTAACGGTAACTTTAGATGGGGCAATATGAGACCATCTGATCTTTTCAGGGAGGTTTCACCGTACTCCCAGCTCAAAACATTTACTGAACTAGCATTATATGCCATTTTTCTATAATTACAGCTAACTATACACTGTGTAATGACTTTCCGAAACAGTCATCTGATGTACTGTGTCAGCGTACCGGAAGTTGCATGACAAAATGCAGAAGAGCGAAGTATTAAAAATGGGCGGGGCAGAATAAGGTCAATAGCCCCGCTCCAAACTCAAACTATTGGTTGAGCCACTGTTGCATGTAAGCGTAAAGTCTAGATGGGATACAGCTATTTTTATTTATTTTTTTGTGACACTGTACAATATTTTTACATTACTGTGATGGCTCGGTGGCTAGCACTGTCACCTCACAGCAAGAAGGTCATTGGTTCGAGTCCCGGCTGGGTCAGTTGTCATTTCTGTGTGGAGTTTGCATGTTCTCCCCATGTTGGTTTGGGTTTTCTCTGAGTGCTCTGAATTCCCCCACAGTCCAAAGACATGCACTATAGGTGAACTGAATAAACTAAATTGTCCGTAGTGTATGAGTGTGAATGAGTGTGTACTGTATGTTTGTTACGGTTTAAAGCTGGAAAGGTATCCACTGTGTAAAACGTGCTGGATAAGTTGACCCCTGATGAATAAATGGACTAAGCTGAAGGAAAATGAATGTTGGTTGGGTTTAGGGCTGAGGTACAGCTAGATAGGTAATTTAAAAAATAATATAAATAATTCTCGTTAAGTTCCTGCCGCAGCTGTATCGCTTCTAGCAACCCAATGTCACGCTGGGCGATTTATCAAACAAATAAAACAATGTTGCCGTGACTGAATTGGAAAAGGAAAAGCTGCTGTCATTTATTCATGTTTTGTTTTTTAAAAATTGAAAAATTTTTAACAACAAGCACAGAACACATGCATGTATGTTGTTCAGACTCAAAAGGAAAACAATTTAATCCTTTTTCCCCTTTCTTTTTTCTTTTTTTGCAAGAAATGTGCATTGACCACAAGTTGCTGTGACTCACTTGCTAAGCTTTTTGCATCATTTACAGTATCTATGGGTGTGGAGTGAGCGCTAATCCAACTAGCAATCCAAAACCAAAGCTGTAAACCAAACAGAGTATACTTTAATGAGATACTTTTCACAAGAGGTGAGACCTGCTCTGACATTTGGGCACAAACTGAATTGTTTTTTAATACTTTTGTACCTTGTATCTTAAAGGGCCAGTTCACCTAAAAGTGAAAATTGGGAAATAATTACTCACCATTTTTTGGTCCGTTCAAGGCAAGTAAATAGCTATGTTTCCACCTAAAGTAGCAAATTAAACACACTTGTACAAAGTGTGAGACAATAAAATCATAAAATCTTCCGAGGAAATGAGTGTGATATAATCAATAATGAAAGGAAAGTTTATCCAATAAAGGAAACCCCTGTTGCTTTTTTCCCTTTAAAATAAATGAGTTGGCATCATAGATAATGCACATTTATTCTGATCCAAATCAACAAGTGAATCACAACATTGTACCACTTTGTTTTGACACAAATGCAGTACAGATATAAAAAAATTGACCAAACGGTAAAGGTATAAGACTGTATACTAAATATCTTTAATGCAACAAAGAACTACAATCCCACAAATCACTGTCAACAACAATATAGCTAAACAGTATAGCTAAATGTTTAACATTTGCATCAGTTACAGTGCTTTATAGTAGTGGGCGGAGCTAAATTTCTATTTTGGCATACTTTGCTCACTACGACTCTGATTGGTGGAAATTCTGTACCTGTCATTATGGGTAATGTAGTTTTTCTGCATATACTACAATTTCATTTACATTAATGCAAACAGATGGGGTCAACAAAGACAAAAACTGTACAACTCATAATATTAATTAATTAATTCCCCTGAATGAAAGAATGAATGAGCTTTTATCCATTCTTTATATTGGTTGTCATACCAATTCAGATTGAACAAAATACTTTCACCTTCTCTGCATGACGAAGTGGGATTGGCCAAAGCATTTAAAACGATTATAGTTTTAATATACCCATCGCCTGCAAGGTCTCAATGTGTGTGAATGTTCAGATGAAGTGTCAAATCTCTGCTGCGTCACAACGGCTATAAACACATGCCAGACGTGTTATTTACAGGTCGAGAACTGCAGAGGCTAAAGAATCAGGAATACTTTGAGTGATGATGATGATTTTGAAGGTTAGTGACTCGATCTGAAGAATTCATTATAAAAAAAATTGAAATTGTGTCATTTCTAGTGACCCCGTATAGAAATCTGATACTCATAAATATAAAAAATAAACGTCATAAATGCAAAATATTGGAAAATGTTCCACTTTGTTCAAATATATTAAATATTATATACAGGTATATGTTCATATACACTGTAAAATGTAATAAGTTCCCCTTAGAAAAATTGAGGAAACCGATTGCCTTAAAATTTCTAAGTAAAGTTGTGTATTAATTTGAAGTGAGCATAACTTAAAACAGTTTGTATTTACAACTTCTTAATAAAGTAAACTTCAGTAATAATGACTCAGAGTAATTAGTTGTGTCAACCTTTATATTAGTGTTCACATTACTATAGGAAAATATTAGGAAACTGACTGTCTTAAATTTATCGAGTAAGCTGAACTTAAACATTTAAGTAAAGACAAAAAACAATACCTCCACTTCTAAAACATTTTTATTGTCTAAATATTGTGCAGAAATCTTGCCCTTATTTATTTATGTATTCCTAATCATTAAAGGAACTATTGTGTTCATGTGTGATTGTAATTAACAGACAGCTTTTCACTGCATTAGTAACTAGACAGACATTTAAATAAAAGAAGATACAGATAACATTAGATACTCTCAGTTCATCTTGGACACATAGAGCCATATGAACTCATACAAGCTTGAAATTATTCCTAGCCCTGGAAAATTCTAACTCTCCATTTAATTCTAACTTTTACTGTTCTAATGTAAATAAAAGCTGAGAAATATATATTTTTTTCCACAATGATGCCTCTTGTGCATCGACTTACTATCTTTTGGGAGATGCTGGTCTAAAAAAATTGCTGGTTGAATAAACTTATAACTTAAAGTCAGAATTTTCATAGAGTATGAATCATATATATTTGTAATTCCAATGATTGAAAGAATATATATATATATATATATATATATATATATATATATATATATATACACAATTGATGTCAGAATTATTAGCCCCCCTGTTTATTTTTTTTTCTGTTTAACGGAGAAAATTTTTTTTTCAACACATTTCTATACATAATAGTTTTAATAAATCATCTTTAATAACTGATTTATTTTATCTTTGCCATGATGACAGTAAATAATATTTGACTAGATATTTTTCAAGACACTAGTATACAGCTTAAAGTGACATTTAAAGGCTTAACTAGGTTAATTATGGGCAGGTTAGGGCAAGTTATTGTATAATGATTGTTTGTTCTGTAGACTATTGAAAAAAATAACTTAAAGGGGCTGATAATTTAGACCTTAAAATGGTCTTAAAAAATGTAAAACTGCTTTTAATCTAATAAAACTTTCTCCAGACGAAAAAATATTAGACATACTGTGAAAATTTCCTTGCTCTGTTAAACATCATTT
>CAIGQQ010004837.1:11722182-11737816 GCA_903798035.1 Danio albolineatus | reverse complement strand
ATATATATATATATATATATATATATATATATATATATATATACACAATTGATGTCAGAATTATTAGCCCCCCTGTTTATTTTTTTTTCTGTTTAACGGAGAAAATATTTTTTTCAACACATTTCTATACATAATAGTTTTAATAAATCATCTTTAATAACTGATTTATTTTATCTTTGCCATGATGACAGTAAATAATATTTGACTAGATATTTTTCAAGACTCTTCTATACAGCTTAAAGTGACATTTAAAGGCTTAACTAGGTTAATTATTTTTGTATTTTTGTATTTTTGTATAATTATTTTATGTCCAACTATATAATTTGCATATATTGTCTGACATCACATTCCTATGTCAGACAGTTCATCAAATTGGCAATGACTGAACCAGTTTTTGTTGATTTCACCAGATGTTTGTAAAAGAGTTTGTCTGAATGTGGCTCTGATTAAAACAAGCACAGAAAGGCACATTTACAGCGGCCATAGTGGAGTGAGAAAAACCAACATGAGCTGTGTTTTGCGAATTGAGCTGCTCCAAGTTAAAGCAACTTTTCCCAGCTTCCCGACACGGCGGTTACACCACAGCAATTAGGCCTGCGCCTTAACTTTTATCTCTCCTTTAAAAAAAGAAAAGCACTGGGAGAAAAAAGCAGAAGGACGGCCTGAGCTTTCAAGGATGATTTTAAAAACTACAGCTACAATGAAAATTTAGACATCTCCTTTAATATTCTAGCTGGGACTGAGCTTTATTGGTGGAAAAAAAGAGAAACCAAAATGAATATCATGCAAAGCCACATGACAAAATACACGCTAGACTGCTGTCCTGCATCCAAACCAGGCATGTGCTGTTTTATTACAACAGCCACACATGTTTTTAATAAATCAAACAATATATCCTAAAATGAACATGTGTTTAAATTCATTTTAAAGTACGCTGACATTTTGATTATTAAATCAGCCCTTGTTGCACTGATCGGTGCTCATTATAAACATTCTATAAGGCAAACGTGCTTTTAGCATTTGCCTAAAAATGCGGAAATTATTAAGATGAGTCTTAGAAAACACATTCAAATATTTAAAGATAGCACAAATGCATCTAAACACATCCATGAGAAATTCTAATTAAGCTTTGTGTGCCAGTTAAATAAAGTCACACACCATTGAGTCCATGAAGGACAAAAAAAGTCATCAATTAATGATGATAAAAAACATCATCAATGTAGACTTAATTTAATGGTTCCAGGTCCAAGTTCACTGCCATGTGGCACCCTATATTAATTACTTCCAAAGCCAAATGTAATTGTAAGTGGACAAAATGATGCTGATGCTGTCACGTACGTTCTACTGATGTTGTTTTCATTTGCTCTCCTTTTTTTATTGTCTTCATTTATATGTACACAATGTTTTTAAGTATGCTGTGTTGTTAGTTATGCTGATTAGGGAATGTATGTTTTTTTTTGACTAATTAAATAAATACAAAAGGGGAAATTCATCATCAATGTAATGTAAGATGTTAAAAAGATTTTAGACGTTCATGTTTCATTATAGCATCAGACGTGATCATGACTAGCAACAATTCATAAATTTATTTGACCTATTGTCTAAATGTCTTTCAGTTTTTGTCTTGATTGTCCTGGGAGAAGCTAGTTTTTGAACAGGAATTGAGGGTGAAATAAATGTTATAAGATCAGTGAAAAGACACCTTTTTGCCAAAATATATTTCCGATAATTCTAATAATTAATTGTTTATTAGTAAATCTCATTTGCATTGCATCTAAAAAAAACAACAACCCACGACTGACAGCTGTTGTGTGAGTTTGTATTTGTGCTCAATCAAATATCATGCATGCAGAAAATGCTTCATATTCAAGTTTCATATTCTAGAGATATACGCACATTTATAGATATAACTAATGCAGATGTCCAACTCGGATAGAGATTTCTAGTAGTGAAACAATACACACTCATTCACACACACGCACTCATACACTATGGACAATTTAGTGTATTCAATTCACCTATAGCACATGTCCTTGGACTGTGGGGGAAACCGGAGCACCCATAGGAAACCCATGTGAACACAGGGAGTACATGCAAACTCCACACAGAAATGCCAACTGACCCAGCCAGAACTCGAACCAGCAACTTTCTTGCTGTGAGGCGACAGTGCTAACCACCGAGCCACCCTGCCGCCTTACTCCAGTTTGATTTAAATAAATTTAAACATATAGGTTTAAGACACCTTTTGGCAAAATATATTTCCAATAATTAATTGATTATTAGTAAATCTGATTTGCATTGCATCTGAAAAAGAAAAAAACAACAACCCACGACTGACTGCTATATTGTGCGAGTTTGAATTTGTGCTCATTCAAACATCCTGCATGCAGAAAATGTTTCATATTCATATTTCATGGTCTAGAAGATATACACACATTTATAGATATAACTAGCGCAGTTGTCTAACTCGGACAGAGATATCCAGTAGTGAAACAATACACACTCATTCACACACACACACACACACACTCAAGGACAATTTAGTGTATTCAATTCACCTATAGCGCATGTCTTTGGACTGTGGGGGAAACCGGAGCACCCATGTGAACATAAGGAGGACTTGCAAACTCCACACAGAAATGCCAACTGACAGCCAGAACTCGAACCTGCAACTTTCTTGCTGTATATGCTAACCACTGAGCCACCGTGCCGCCTTACTACAGTTTAATTTTAAAAAAAATTTAATATATTTTTTTTAACGATTCAACAGACATTATTTATTTAAGTGCATGAAGGAACATTTTTGCACTGTCATTCATACACTGCACAAAAAAGAAACAAAGCAAAATCACTAACGTTCTTAATTAGTATTTGTCTGATTATTCAATGTAATATCCAATGTTTAAACAGGCTGTTATTTTTGATATACATCTTATACAAGATTGCAAAGTTTGCAATATAATATAATATATTGAAATGATTTTATTCCCAGCAAATATGCATTTCTTTTATCAGAATATTTTTTACTTAGGACTGTAAAATTGTGACATTTTTACATGTTCTATATTTCTGTGTGAGTACAGCTGAATATAGTCATGAATAATGTCACTCCAGTTTAATTTGAATTCATTTAAACATACGGTGGGTTCAAGACACCTTTTTGCCAAAATACATTTCCAATAATGAATCGTTTATTAGTAAATCTGATTATTTGTGCTCATTCAAATATCATCCATACAGAAAATGTTTCATATCCATATTTCATATTCTAGAAGATATACACACATTTATAGATATAACTAGTGCAGATGTCCAACTCGGATAGAGATTTCCAGTAGTGGAACAAGTGTATTTATATGATGTTAATTTCGGGTTGGCGCAATTGTGAATAAATCTGCAGGGCTGTGCCTCTTGTGTGTCGACCTGAACTTTGTTTTAAAGTGCAGAAAGTAATTAAAACTCCCTTTGAAGTTAAAAGATCGTAAAAAATACATTTTATGATCCATTTTATGCAGTGTTAAAGTGATTTTTTTTTAAACTAGAGCAGCAACTATTCCAGACGACCCGATGATGCTCATCAGCTTCTTTCACAAACTTTTCAATTTCCTTCATATCGTTTAACCCATCAGCAAATCCAAAAATAAAGTAACAGTATATTCCCGTTCGGATTGCAATGTGCGAACGAACTATATTGAAAGAGAAAGCTGCTTAAAACGCTCCTGTCATCTAGCGTTTGGTTTTGAGTGTTAAACGCCAGCGCAGGCGTCCCTGTTCTCTTTCTCAGACCGTGGCATTAGTTGCTTTGCCACAAGCCTTATTTTCTGCTTGCCAAAAAAGTGAGGAGATGAAACAGATGAGACTAAACGTGAATCATGCTTGCTGTTAAATGCCCACACAAGAGTTACAATCTGCCCTCTGCTAGCCGAAATAATTGCTTCTGTGCGTGTCAGCCAAATCCTGAAAAACGCTCGCGCACAAAAAAACAAGGCTCCAAATCATTCTTAACAACACACGCACTGTTGCAGCTACAATCAAACACACTAAAATAACTTCATGATAAATGAAGAGTAAATATAGAAGTGAAAATATTATTGATTTTATCAAAGGGCATGATGTGTGTTTTAGCAATATGCAATAGGGAGAAAATGTCAGGCTTCTATAAGAACACCAGCCTTTTTGAAAACAAACAGCTTATTTTACAAATAAGTTTTATATGTACAGATAAACTTTGATGTTTTACTAACAAATAGTTGTTTATTAGTACACTTATATAAATAAATAAATATATAAATAAACAAATATGAAATATTTAATGGACAATTAAAATATAAACTACAAACAAAAATATATAATCACAAAAATAGAAAAATATATCTTTCTAAATATGTATTGAAAAATAATATATATGCTAATAATAATAAAAATATTTCTAAGTAGACATGAAAATGTTTATATATATTTCAAAACATTTTTCACGTTTAATATCATATTTATTCAATATGAACACTTTGTGTAAAAATAAAATACTATAATGTTCTATATAACTATATATAACTATAGTATATATATAAATATATACTGTATGTATATGTATAGTAATATGATACAATACTATACAATACAATACATAATATAATATAATATAATATAATATAATATAATATAATATAATATAATATAATATAATATAATATAATATAATATAATATAATATAAGAATATAATATAATATAATATAATATTAGATAAAAGACTTATTTTCCAAATTAGGGTTTGTCAATTTGATCAGTTACTAAAATATTATATACTATCTAATATACAGCAAACAAATGAGCAATTTTGCAAAAAAATAAACAAACTATAAGACACAGAAAATGACTTGCATATAAACTCATCTAAAATAAACAAACAAAAAACTTCCAGCTTTAAATTTAAGAGCAAGTTTAAAAAGTTTCATTCCTACCAGAGCTGTCGCTTCTCCTTTTACTATTCCTTTTCTCAGCCTCAGCCGGGGACATCGTATGCCGTCCGAAATCTCCTCCGGGGATGCACGAGGCACCCGAAGGCACTCCTGCGCCCAGACTCGGGGTGCTCGCGCAGAGACTGGGTCCTCCGGGACCCACATCTGAAGAGCCCGAATCGGGGCCCGAGATGCCCAGTCCAAGACGAACCCCGGCAGCAGTCGGAGAAGCGCTGGACGACTGCGGTATATGCCATCCACCCTGCTGTGCCAAATGATGATGATGATGGTGATGATGCTGCTGCTGGGACAAAGACAGCCCTCGCTGGTGACCTCCAAAAAGACCACCATCCTCCCCAGGATACCCGCTTACAATGCAGGTGGATGGAGGAGAGGAGCTGGAGAGATCCGGGTACGAGGAGAGGTGCTCGGGACGTCCGTGAAGAGCGAATGCAGGGTGTAGGGCCTGCGGAGGCGCGTGAGGGCTGCGCAAACAGCCGAAAAGAGTGTGATCCATCGCACACACACAAAAAAACCCGACTAAAAACTCAAGAAACACCAAACAATCCTTTGCTTCTCCTTGGAAAACTGCACAAGAAGTGTGTCCGTATGCATGTGTTTGTGTGGTAATCCCATGCAGGAACAGTTAAATCGGATTAAAAATGGACTGATAATGATGATGATGGTGATGAGAGATGAAGCTGGGTTGACAGTCAAGCACAGACTGCGGGCCGGCTGAGAGGGAAAGGTGCTTCCTAACAGTGTTTTTTTGGGTTGGGACTGAAGGAGGGGTGGGAGATGTTATAAATAGGGCTGTAATCTGAGAGGGAGGCTGGGTCACTGAAACACCCATCGCCACACACACACACACACACACACACACTGTCCACTCACTGCAACCCGTCCAGCTCTGCAGAACGGGGAGTTTGCTGGTGATTTGTGTTTTTAATGATGAGTCTGCGGAGGTCGGAGCGGGTCAGAGGGGTTACGAGTGTTAACAGGATGTTGATCTTTCTGCTTCTCTTGTTTTGAGAGGATGATTTAGAGGACGGTGGTTCAGTGCTGAATCACTAGAAGCAGAAGATCTAGTCCTGGTGGAGGGATGGCTACTGTATCGGAACGGTTTGTGTTGGTACAGTTTGGTTTTTGGTACAGTTCTTCTTCAAAAATAAATAAAAACAAATAAAACTACAACACCACATACAAAAGCAGGACATTTCTAATATAAACACACACACACACAGGACTTCTGAAGTGAGGAATTACTGCATTATATTGGCATTGTGTATAAATAAATATGATGAAATAATGAATAATGAAATTATTTTATTAAAACACTGAAATTGTAATTATTATTTTGAAGTAGAAACTATACTGTTCAAAGGTTTGGGGTTACTACAAAGTCTCTTTCTGCATTTAAAAACAAAAAAGAGTCAAAAATGAACAATAATGTGAACTAATGTAATTTATATTATATTATATTATATTATATTATATTATATTATATTATATTATATTATATTATATTATATTATATTATATTATATTATATTATATTATATTGTTCTAATGTGTTAATTTGGTTATTATTAAAAATGTTTGAAACTGTGGTGCTTAATCATCTGGTGCAAACAATGATACATTTTTTAATAAGCCAAAATTTGATTCATTTGAAACAAAAATCTTTTTTTCTTTTATCATAACACAAATTTTACAACCAATTAAATTACTTCCCACAGAATAAAAGCAAATATTATTTTATTTATTTTCATTATTTTATTTAAGATATTTGCATTTTACCACAGTAAAAAATATGCCTAAATCAGCAGTTTCCATATTTTGTGATTCATGTTTTTATTTGTTTATTTAGGCTTTTGAATTGCATTATGGGACCTTGATCTTTCCTCCAACAACTTTTAAGCTTGAAACGTTTAAAAAGGTGACTTTTATTAATATTTTGTAATAGTATAAAGTGATATATTGTCTGGACTGGTGTTGTATATTACACTACAAAAACATTGTAATAAGCTGCCAGTATTTCTGTTAAATTACAGACTCACATCTCTACACATTATTTCTTAAACAGTATATTACTTTAAATGACTAAAACGGCAATAAAATTCAATTTGTTCAACTGTAGAGTTGAATTTTCAACAACAAAAGTCGACAGAGCAGAGATCAACATCCCATAATGCAATTAACAACCATAAATAAACATAAAACACTTGTGAACCACTAAACAAGAAAACATTTAATTAACAGATATTTTTACATTGCACCACACATTTTATTAAACTTTAAAATATTAAAAACTTCTTCCTTATAAGATAAATCCTGACAATTTTGAACAACAGTACAAAAGTACGTGGACATAAAAGGACAATTAATTAGTACTTTAATCAGATTTAGACAGTATTTTAAAACACCATCAACTGATTATTAAATATGGCTAACAAGACTTTTAGTACATAAATTACTGCCACACTAAATGACATTTTAGTGGGAGTCTTCTCTAGATCCTGTTTAAAAACTAATGGTCATTATTTTCAGATCATTTAAATAGAACACAGTCTAATGCATTGGTAAAAAAGTAAAGCTATCAGTCTAGAAGATGTTTTAAAAACCCTTTCAATCATCTTACGCTCACAGCACTACCAGTTACAAATGAAGTTTACTGTATAATTATTTTAATCCAAGGATTTCTGAAGGATCATGTGATGCTAAAGACCGCAGTAGCAATGATGTTAAAAATTCACTACTAAATCACAGAAATAAATACAATTTTAAACTAAATTCAGTAAGAAAACTAATTAAATTGTAATAATATTTCACAATTTTACCTGTATTTTGATCAAACATTAAAACACTCGCCAATCCCAATCTTCTGACCACAAGTATTCAGTATTTATCTCACATAAATTCTATGTAATACATATACAGCATATATCATTTCTATGTAATATATATGAGCATTTTTTCCTCAGTCTCTTATGTTTATATGCTGTTATTTGACTTTAAATGCAATGAAAACAACCCATTCATCACCATAACGATGAAATATCTGAAACTACACAAAAAAAAATTGAAAAAAGTTAATTTAAGAAGATTTCTGATGGCATTTTGAGGCTTTTGCATCTGAACTCTTCATAAACAGCATAAATATTCAGTAAATATCCCATATAAATTCCACATAAACCGCTATCCACTAAAAATGAATAAAGGATATGTTATGGAATATCCATCAGCTGTAATTTGCGTTGGTGACCGTGTATCATGGTTTTAATCAGAGAAACAGTGCTCATCGCCGGCCCGCAGAAATAACAGCATCGCCATTCAACACGTCCCAAAGGCTTCAGATACAGACGCACAGCAAGGCCTTTCTCAGCTCGCGGGGAAGAGAAGCAGAGGAAATCAGATGCCTTGTTGAGGGAAATCACTTTAGCAGATGGAGAAAAAAAAAGATTCGAGGCCTTATTTAGAGAGAAGAGAAGACGAGCGACGGTCAGATTCATACAATCGCAGAGACTCGGTGAGTAGCACTTCCTCTCTCAACTCTTCGTTAATTGTAGCATTTAAATAAAAGCTCAATTTGCTAGTTTTTCTTTCCCATTTGAGTAGTTATATAGACCTATAAACAAAAATAAAAGCACCAAAACTAGTGTAAATGCATGCATATGAATAAACAATATGTGTTATTTGACTGTAGATTTGTACAGATTAACTTTCTTAAATTACTTAGTTTAAATGTTTATCCGGTTTGTTTTTAGTGAATTAATAGTTTTATTTTCTCCCTTGAGTTGTGAAACTCAGATTAATGCTGGTCTGTGCTACTTTTAATTCTTCGTTTGTAAAATTCAGCTTTAAAAGGGATTGAACTTCATAAAAAAAATTGAACTTCAATTAATATTATTATCCAGTATGCTTTTTGTCAAAATAACAGTATTTTTCCTCCACTGGATTGTGAAATTCATCTTTAGCCTAAATAAAAGCATTGACACTAAATTGAAACTAAAATACATGCATACAAATAAACAACATTTGTTATTTGATTGTCGAACTTTCTTAAATAACTTAATTTAAATGTTTATCCGGTTTGTTTTAGTGAATTAACTAGTTTTATCTTCTCCATTGGGTTGTGAAAGTTTGTGCCACTTTTAATTCTTGGTTTGTAAAATTCAGCTTTAAAGGGGATAAAACTTAATTACTTTTTCTTAGTCAAAATCACAGTGATTTTTGGGCGGGGGGGATGGGGGGGGATTCATTTTTAACCTAAATAAAAACATTGACACGAAATTTAAACTTAAATACAAGCATTCAAATAAACAATATGTGTTAATTAACTGTTGATTTGTACAGATTATAGTTGATTCATGGCACTTTTAATTCATGGTTTAAACTAAATTAAAACTTAAACTTAACCTCACTCTCTTAAATAACTTAACTTTCTTAAATAACTTAAGTCTAATTAACATTTTACCCCCTTGGGTTGTTAAATTGATATTTAATCAAAAAAAATCTGACACTAAATTTAAACAAACACAAGCGAACAAATATACAATATTGTGACAAAATAGTGTTGATGAACTTGATTTGAGCAACTTTAAATTCTTAATTTGTCTTTACCTTAACTGAACTTACACTGTAAAAAAAAATGGGTTCCACAGTCCCAACACAAATTGATTAACATAAACTTAACATAAACTTAACTTGACATAACTTAACTTAACTTAAAATGATTATCCTGATTGTTTTTAGTCAAATGAACATTTTCCCTGTTTCTTTGTGACGAAGAAACAAAGAAAAAATACACTAAATTTAAACCAACACAAGCAAATAAATAGACAACATGTGTTATTCAGCTTTAAAAGTGCTTCAAGTGTTTTCAAGTAATATATTTTAATTTCAGAACATAGTTAAATATAAATGTTTTTGATTAAAAGCTCAACTAAGAAATATTTGTTTTGACCCATGTAAGATTTTTATGTCATTCACACAGGCCAGCGCATGCGTATTACACAGAAACTCATGCATTCTTTCATGGACTAAAAAACATATTGCTTAAGGCAAATGATTTATTTTTTATTGGCTCAAGTGATCACATTGTGAACCATCACCCTACTTTTTTTTTTTGATTAGATAAATGAAAGTTTTTTAAAATGCAACTTGAACTTAACTTCTGTAAATGTTTATCTGGTTTGTGTGTAAATGAACAGGAGGCTGTTTTGAGATATGTGTGTGTGGCTGTTGTTGGTGTCAGGTTTGCTCTCATACAAGCGGTTGGACACACTCTCTCTCTTTCTTACAGCTGTGAGTTATACTGAGACCCGATCTAATCTCAGATGAAGCAGACAGAAAATGCTGTGATGCACAAGCTGACAAATAAGAGAAGAGCGCTATGTGGAAATGATGATGTGACATAAAAGCAAAGAGAAAAAACATGAGAAAAGCATGAGAAATAAAATAGGGATACGTTACCATCCTTTTCCAACAGTCCAACTTGTCTTGAGTTTTTTAGGAGAAATATTACAGGAGGACTTGAACTGGTTTTGTGGGAGATTCTTTGTCTTTTACTTTGTTAAACCTGCAAAATTGAAGTGACATAAATATAAATAATTAATATTATTCGCCCCTTTTTGATTTTTAAGTTCATTTTCAATTGGCTACAACAAACCACTTGCCTAAATAAACTACCTCACATAATATCGAAGTTAAGCCTTTAAATTGCACTTACTTTAGCTTAATAAAATATTTCTATAAGATTAAATTTTATTTATTAAAGATTAAATTAATTAAAGACTGATATAAAAATTCATTCTTTTTCCTTCGGCTTATTACTGCCTTTATTAATCTGTTGTCGCCACAGTGGAATAAATCAGCAACTTATCCAGCATGTTTTACACAGCAGATGCCCTTCCAGCTGCAACCCATCACAGGGAAACACCATTACACTCTTACATTCACACACATACACTACGACCAATTTAGTTCATTCAATTCACCTGTATCATCTGTGGACTGTGGGGGAAGCCGGAGCACCTGGAGGAAACATGGAGAGAGCATGAACTCCACACAGAAATGCCAACTGACCCACCCAGGACTCGAACCAGCAATGTTCTTGCTGTGAGGCAATGGTGCTAAACACTGCGCCACTGTGTTGCCCTAATATAAAAATATTAAATTCATTTTCAAAAAAGTGTCAATTAAACTGTTGATTTAGGCAGATTAAAGTAAATCTGAATGTTTTTTTTGTAATTCTTCAGTTGTAATATTCAACTATATGTAATAATAATATCTGTGCTAATTTAACACTGTTTAAACTACACTTTTTGATGTCCTAATTGTTGTTTAATGTTCTGGACGAGTAAACTTCAAAGATTTAAATTTAAATGTTCATTTAAACCATATATTATGTAATATACAAGTATTTATTAATACAATTTAATGTTTTTTATCAGTGTTTTCTAAAATACATTTTAACATAATATGTGTTAAACTGTTGACTTGAATAAATAAATAAATAAATAAATAAATAAATAAATAAATAAATAAATAAAAATAAAAACACGTACATTTCATCTGCATTTTAGCTGTGGATATGATTTGGAAAAGCCTCCATCAGATGTATAAATCGTAGATCATATAATGCAAAAGACAGAAGCGAGCTTTATGAGCCTTTTTGTACAAACAATTTCCCCACAGGGCACAGAAGATTTACAAACAGCTGAAAAGCAAGAATGAGTTTGTATACATTCAACTCTAATGTCAGCAGCTGTTGAGCAAACACGCACTCATTTTGAAAGTTTGTCAAAATCATCTGGACCGTAGACATTTGTTTTATGATTTAACTGAATTCTTAGAGAAGACAGAAGATTTACATAATGAATTAGGATGACATAACATTGATTTAAGAATCAACAGAATTGTCAATTTGTAGGTTTATTTACTGGTTTGCAAAAAATTATTTTAAATTTTATTTAAAAACACCACTTAAATAAATAATGCATTCAAAGATTTATGAACGCAAATACTGTGCTATCACAGTTGCTTCAGCTTTTGTTGAAAAATCAAGCACATATTTTTTTATTTAATTTAAATCTAAATTTTAATTTTGGATAAAAAAAATTCTAAATGAATAAATGAATGGGTAATTAGGTTTTTAAATTATTAAAAGTATCTAGGCATTTATAAATGCAATCAATGGCCAAAAAGGCCATTAAATGATTCAATTATTTTACTGTAGTACAATAACAGAATAAACACAAATATAAATATATTATGAATTATTAGACTACATATTACATTTATTTTCACATTTTACATTTACATATTACATTTTTTAAATAATTATCAGACAATTTAATATAACTTTATTTGATAAATAAAAAATAAATAAATAAACCTGAAATGTATGACTTTTCTGGGCTTCTTTAAAATGTACTAAAGTTCAACAAAAGCTCAAGAAAAATAAACATAGTATTAATGAAAAATCATAGTGAAAAATAATTAAATACATGATTAAATATTCTAAACATGTTAAGAATGGAAATCTTTTTGTAGTGAATATTTTAGTTTTAGTATTTAATATTTTACTAGTTAGATTTAATGTAATTAAACCCAGGCATATTGAAATTAAAATCTAATCTTTACAAACTTTTACCTAAACAAACAAATAAACAAAACAAAAAAATGTGCTAAAGAAATAGTAGATCTAATGAAGCATATGTTATTACCTAATTACATCCAGCCACTGGAAATAAAGAGGTAATAATAAAGCAAATAGTAGTAGTGTACACTTTCTGCTTTGAAATCAGTGTTGAAGGAAATTAAATACCTCATTACTTTAACTTAAATTGAGTAAGTCCACAGTACTCATATAGATTAGTTTAACTCAAATGGTTTGTAGCAATTGTTTTCCTCAAACAGTTTGAGTTGCATTAACTTATTAGGTTTTACAGTACTGTTGGTTTGAGTTCTCTTCATTTATTGAGTTTCACTGTGCTCAAATTGCTTCTTTACTCAAATAGATTCACAGTACTCATTAGGATTCGTTTTTGAACTTTAATGGTTTGTTGCAATCAGTTTTCTCAAATGGTTTGAGTTACCTTAACTTATTGGGTTTTACAGTGTAATAATGAAAAATAAAATCATAATTAACTGACCAATAAATCAATATAATCAATAAAATGATATAATGACAATTCTATAAACGACTAATGATCACGTGATTAAATAAAACAATCAAACAAAGAATAAATTAATACAAAGAAATGAAAATTAAACACTGATCTCCTCTGCAGCATTAAAATTAATCATATCCTGAGAGATGATCTGAGATTTGCGGTTAACAATCAGCACAATAAAACACCTCCAGCCCGTTCCTTCTGTTGGTGGTGCAATTAGCCTCTAACAAATCATAAAAAATCTTTGACTCTTTCTGCTGTTTGTCACACACTCCAATTAGTTTTGTCGCACCACAAATGCTTTCCAACCCTCCAACAGCCAAAAGCATCACTTTAAAAAAGTCTTTTGTGCCCCCCGGCCCACCATACTGTTTTAATAAATCCCTTCATTTCTAAAAGCAAAGTCAAGATTTTATGATTTAATGGCTTCCTTCTCGCTGTCGGTGCCAATGACGAAGGCCAAATCCCTGAGAGCCGGAGACTCCCTGTCCTTAATAGGGAGTTTGGGAGGTTTCTTCCTATAGCAGACTAATGGATTCTCAATGTGAGGCAGAACTTCATCAGGAATAAAACCCGCAGGCCATGCTGGACTCTGTCTTTAGATGCTGTGGCAGTCGAGCTGAAGAATGACGCAAATTAAAGGGCGACAATTTTGTCTCGTTATGATGCAAACAAAATCCCTGTGAAGTTTCTGCTTAAAATACCACACAGTTTGTTTAATACAGCCTGTCGATTTTTCCAATATTTGGGGGTGAAAACAAACATGTTCCTTTAAATGCAAATGAGCTGCTGCTTTCCAGAAAAGGGGCGGAGACTTTACACTTCACTGTAAAAAATGCTGGACTCCACACAATCGATTTGAGTTGGGACGACAATTATTAGTTCTTAAAATTTTAAGTGGATTAAACATAAAATAATTAAGTTGTCCCAAAAAAAATCAAGAATTGTGTTGTTACAGCTTATTTTAAATAAGTAGTTTGAACAAAAAGAAAGCTTTGTTTTTAGGTTGTTGGTTTTTTTTTTTGTGCGTATTCTGACACTCCAGAAACAACAAAACAGATGAATCTCTTGCAGACAAAGTGTGTTAAATGATCAGAAGTGAATCATTAAAGCCTTGTTTAAACATGTTTAAACCAGATTCAAACAATGACGGAGAGGACGAGTTTACTTCTAGAATGAACCAGGATGTTTCTAAATTGCTATTGGATATATTTATGGAGTTATTGTGGAGTAAAGTGGACTCAACTCATTGTTTTGACACTATTAGAGCAGTTCTCTTAGCTTCACAGATGTAAAAAAATAATAATTTGTCACCTGATTATACAAATTGTGCGAATACAGCCAGAGACAATGGTAACTTTAGGCACATTAGCATGTTAACAAACCCATTGAGAAACAAAATTTGGAAACGTCCTTAAAACATGCAGTTACATATTTGCTATGGATATGAAGTTAGAGGGCATTTTCCCATTTTCTACAAATTTTAACAAACACCCTAATTATATTGTGAAATATCTGAATTCTGTCTATCAAATATGTATGAGAACATGCACTGTGTCTTTTAAACTGAGTACGTTTACATGGACGCCAATAATTTGATTTTAATGCGATTAAGACAATACCCTGATTAAGAGTCTACCAAGTAAACAGCGATTTTTGATTAATTTAATCTGATTAAGGTCATAATCAAACTAATGGGGGGGCATGCATGAAATGTGCCTGAATGAAAGTGCCAAACTGCAGTTAAAGTCAACAAATTAAAAAAGAATTAACCGAAATTACACAAAACTCTGGAGGAAATGCGGATAGCACGGTGACGCAATGACATCATTCGAATTATGTGCTATAACATGTAAAACAGGATCATAAAAGGAACATTTAAAAAGCAACTTATGTAAACACCTTAATCTTATTTTTTATCTTAATTAGATTAAAGCAAATAATTTGATTACTGATGTCCATGTAAACGTAGTCACTGTTAAATCGATCATTTTTTTGATTATGATGACGCCATTTTAGTGGAGAGATTAAAGCTGCTGGATTTACAACATGTTAATTCATCAACTTCTCCCGAAATGCATAAAAATGGCTGTTTAACTGGGGGAAAAAATTGTGTAAACATTCTAGTAGGCTAAACAGTATCTATCTGATGTAAATAAAGCACACTGTCTGTTTATGTTTTAAAAAAAAACTTAATTTTGCCATCTCCATTGTCACCAGTGTGTATTTTACAAATCATAAATGTCATGTTTGCTAGTTCTCACCAGTATTCAGATTTAAAATAAACGTTAATAAATGTATAAATACACAGATTTTTTTTATTTTTATAACAAGCATCGCATGCATTTTCCTCCTAGTTAGTGCAAGTCATCACGGGAAAGCAGATTTGAATTTAACAGCTGATCATATGATGCAGTTGAATGTTTAATCACACCTGTGTGATTGTTTGTGTCAAACGATTAAAGCAATCCTGTCAATATATATATATATATAT
>CAIGQQ010004837.1:11702698-11721782 GCA_903798035.1 Danio albolineatus | reverse complement strand
AACTTATAACATAAAATAAGCTATATAACTAAATATATATATATATATTTAGTTAACATTCTACATCACTTGACACGATAATACACTTATTTAATTTATTTAGGAAATAACTAAACATCTGTAATGTTTTTTGCTTGTTTGTTTTTCTGACGCAGACGTAAATCTAAAAAAAAAGGGACAAAAAAGGAAATCTCCAGCTGCTACCATGAGTAAACTGAAATGTAATGTATGATTTATGAAGAAATAATATATAGTATGATAAGATCCCCTGTCTATGTCACTAGGGGATGAAATCTGAGCAACTGATTTGTTTATACATGCTTGCCAAAAAAGGAAACAAAGTTACAGTGTTGGGACCCGATTCCAGCACTTTAACAGAGAATAGTTCAGATTTTCATATCTTCCCTTTAAGCTGTAGTTTTGTCCTCAGTTCCTCTCATCACGCAATGTTAATTAGTCAGGATGCAGACTGTGATTAATGTGTGTATAGACTTGCTGACCTCTGCTGGTGTGTGTTACTGGTGTCAGTCGTCAGATTACACTGATTACAGTAATATGCCAGCTAGTTTATACAGTGAGTCCAATCTCAACTTTTACAATGGAGTGAAAATACAGGACTTTTTTATGAGGTATTGAAATAAAGACATATAATGATTTCAAATAAAATAAATTGTAGTTATAGATTGCTAAACAACAATGCTGGTCAAGAAAAAATATATGCATAAATAACAAACCTTTTAAAGCGAAACACAAACACACTCATTTTTACAAGTGTGATTAATTAAATATGTGTTTCTACTGGTAGAGCTAAGCTGATTAAATGTAAATAAATATTAATAATTTATAAATGACCACGAGATCCAAGTTTGAGCATTTTTTTAATATATTTATTTTTTAAACTATTTAAATTTATTTATATTTTTCCAGTTCATACCTAAATAATAAGAAATAAATATTGTAAAGAATATTTATGGCGCCACGGTGGCGCGTGAGTAGCACGTTCGCCTCACAGCAAGAAGGTCGCTGGTTCGATCCCCGGTTGGGGCAGGTCCCGGTTGGGCCAGTTGGCATTTCTGTGTGGAGTTTGCATGTTCTCCCCGTGGTTGCGTGGGTTTCCTCCGGGTGCTCCGGTTTCCCCCACAGTCCAAAGACATGCGGTAAAGGTGAATTGGGTAAGCTAAATTGTCCGTAGTGTATATGTGTGAATGAGAATGTATGAATGTGTTTCCCAGAGATGGGTTGTGGCTGGAAGGGCATCCGCTGCGTAAAACAAAAATGCCGGATAAGTTGGCGGTTCATTCCGCTGTGGCGACCCCGGATTAATAAAGGGACTAAGCCGAAAAGAAAATGAATGAATGAATGAATGAATATTTATATATTATATAGTTTAAATATAATAAAATATCACATAATATATCATTAAAATATTTAATAAACATATTTAAGAATAATATTATTTTTAGAATAAATATAATTTCTATTTAATTTTGTCATATAACTAACACACTCTCAGAAATAAAGCTACAGGAGCTGTCACTGGGGCAGTACCTTTTCAAAAGGTACATATTTGTACCTGAAGGGTCCATAATGGTACCTCAAAGGAACTTTTAGGTACATTTAGGCACTAATATGCACCTTTGAGGTACCACTGTGGACTCTTTGGGTACAAATATGTACCTTTTGAAAAGGTACTGCCTCATTGACAGCTCCTGTACCTTTATTTCTGAGAGTGTATGATTGCATCACCTTGTTCATAACTTACAATTTCTTTAACATAATAAAAAATAAACATTTATGTACAATATCTTCTACAATTTATTTTATTGTGGTTGACTTTTTAGGCACCATAAAATATCAAAAAACACTATGATATATATTGACAACATAATAATGTTTGTCCACAGCGGCGGCAATGGCACCACAAAATGCCTATTTTGGTGAAGCGAACATAATTTCCATTAAACAGACAAGAATCACCCGTCAGAAGAGAGCCAAGCTAAAATAGCAGGTTTACCTCTTTACGCTGTCAGTCATGCTGTGATCCAGGCCAGCAAAACTCAATGACCCCTGCATATTTCTCCTTACTAGGATCAAAACACACACACAAACAAAAACACAAATACACACATACACTGGATTTCTCGAGGGAGGCATTACTGCATTATTTTGGCTGTTCTTGGGAAGTGGAGCTCTTGAGCATTTCCCCATTTTGCTGCAGGACAATCCCATCATCCTCTAATCAAGCCTGCGGTTTAATCTCAATCCCGTCTCCATCCTCGTGACGCAGACTCGGGACAATAGAAGGATATTCAAACACTTCGGCATCCACTTGAAAGTCCCGACCGCTCCTGCCAGACCAGCGAGTGCCGTGTCGACTGTTAAGACATTGATGAAATAGTTTATATACAGACACAAATGATTAAAATAATAATAATCTACATTCATCATATACTCACTCTTATTCAAACATGAATGCTATACACTTTTATGGAAAGCAAATTAAGACAATTTGAGCTAAAAAAAAAAGGATAAAACGCGTGATTATAATAAAAAAAAATACTGAATGTTATTTCTTCATCGTGATCATGCTTTTTAATACTTTTTTCAAATTCTGAGTTATGCAAATACTCACATTATAATCAGGGCTTGACATTTTTGAACACCAGCCATTGTGGCTAGTAGTTTTCCAACTTTACTAGCTGCTCGCCATTTTCACTAGCCACAATTTTGTTGTTGGGAAAATATATTTTATGTGCATAAATTTGACTTTGGCATGCTAAAATTACTTGATTTTGACTTTGTGTTATGTCCACATGCCTCCTCATTCATTTCACTTTTCATTTGTGTATTACTCAAAGTGCATGAGCAAATGGGCTGTGGTTTCATAGTGTCGCATTGCAATTTATTTTTATTTCACAGGACTTTTCAGGGCTCAACACTATAAGGATTTACCAAATTCATCTCTGAGCACACCGAAAATAAATAATTATTTCTTAACCACAAATGTTAAATAATATGTCAAAATATACAAAATATAGCTGTATACATGCTCTTTTTATTCAACAAAACCTTTCTTAAAAAAAATTTAAAAAACAATGACATTTAAAAAAAATAATTATTGTCATGTATCTAAAACTATGCACAGTAGCCTAGTCTGTCCAGGCTAAAGGTCTCTCAGATCACTACTACACATACATGGGGAGTTAATCTCCTATTAAAGCAATGTTATTGTAAAAATGATCATTAACCATATTAACAAAAATAACCATAAGCAAAAGAAAGCAGGTGAAAAACATACCGTGTATGGTAATAGAAGGATGATCACATCCACACGGGTAACGTTAGGCCCATAATCTGTTTTGTTCAAAGAATAGTTAAAACAAAACCGGCAACCGCTGCTTAAAAAACTTATCTTAAAATTTTCCAGAGCTTTTGGAAGCTGCAGGATTGTGGATGCAAGAGCATCACTTTTTGCCCAGTATATTTCAAAGAGAACCAATTGCAGCAGTCGTGTTTACAGTCACGGTTGCTTCGCGCCTGGAAAAAGGGAGCGCGCATGCTTTTTAAACAGTCGTGCGCATCACATCACCTGTGTGCACGAGTGATCATCCGCTCATTCGGTATTCACCAGCTTTCTTTTGCTTGCGCGAATGCAATTTTTGTCGGTCATGCTGCTTCTCGATTCTAAGATGACCATTGCACGCATATTGGGCCATCTCTATTGTCGAATCCTGCTTTTAAGAAAAGTCTAAAATTTCAAAATGAACCTCAACCAGGGGCGACCCGGTGGCGCAGTAGGTAGTGCTGTCACCTCACAGCAAGAAGGTCGCTGGTTTGAGCCTCGGCTGGGTCAGTTCGCATTTCTGTGTGGAGTTTGCATGTTCTCCCCGTGTTCGCGTGGGTTTCCTCCGGGTGCTCCGGTTTCCCCCACAGTCCAAAAACATGCGGTATAGGTGAATTGGGTGAGCTAAATTGTCCGTAGTGTATGTGTGTGAATGAGAATGTATGGATGTTTCCCAGAGATGGGTTTCAGCTGGAAGGCATCCGCTGCATAAAACAAATGCTGGATAAGTTGGCGGTTCATTCCGCTGTGGCGACCCCGGATTAATAAAGGGACTAAGCCGAAAAGAAAATGAATGAATGAATGAACTTCAACCAGCCAAAGTGGCTAGTGGGAGTGTCTGTTTAACCCGCCACTGCTGAAATCTACCCGCATTTGGCGGGTGTTAATGTAAAGCCCTGATTATAATAGCTGTGTCACTTTTTGGGGTTTTGAGGGTTACCTTGCAGTTTTACATGCTGTGTGTTGTCAAATTAATAAAGATGTTTTCTCCGTTTGTTAGTGTTTTTCTATTTGCATATGTTTTCTTAACCTGCAGCACGTTAGAACTCTCTCAGCTATCGTGGTGACTCTCCTAAACACCTCTGCACTGTGAAAACAAGTTCTGGGCTCCACACAAACGATTTGTTTTAGGACAACATGAAGGAAATAAGTTAACTTGTTAGTTTTTATAAATATAAGTAGATTGAAGATAAAACAATTAGGTTGTCCCAAAACAACCCCCAAGAATTGTGTTTTCAGCTTATTTTAAATAAGTAGTTTGAACAACCAGCAAATATGTTTTTTTTGAGTGTTATTCGCCATTGCGTGAATAAGCTCCAAATAAACGTGTGTGATTGCTTACAAGGTTTATCTCTGTGCCATAAATCAGTTTGCACTTTCTCATTCATGTACTCTTACGCTCATTATAATCAAAGCAGCCACAGCATAGTTTAGTTTAGTGTGAGCACAATGTTAAATTTGGGGTGGCTTTGTTTAGGGATGTCCAGATCTGATCACATGATCGGAATTCAAGCCCGATCATGAGGTTTCAGACTCAATCGGAATCAGATGTTACCTCCGGATCAGGCCTCTAACATATACGCGCACATAATATATTCTGCTTATATTTTAACACATCTATGCGGTGGCACAGAGTTAGACCTCTTTCTTGACGTCACACAGAAACAGCAAAGCATGCGGCATAACCAAGTTATTGCAGAGACACTATGGGTTAAATGCCGGCAAAGTAGAACACTGAAGCAGTTTGAAGTGGAAAGCACGAGTAGGCTATGTGTGCAGTCTGGAGGTATTATAAAGTAGATGATGACAGCATTGCCATAGCAAACTGTGAGATACTGTATGTAAGTTGAGGTGCTATTTGATTTTATATTAGATTTTGTTATGTTTACGGTTGCACTATAGTCCAAAAGTGAAGAATTTAGGATATTTATTGCTTGATTGTTCAAGCTACCTCACAGAAGTGCTCTGTTTGTTAACAGAGTTGTTGAACGTTAAATAAGGTAAATTAAATAAAAAAATAATAATTAAAAAAAGAACATCCTGGTTCTGTTTCTTCGCTCTTCTTTATTCTTCGGATCGGATTGGGTATCAGATTAGGCTTTGGTATTGGTAGATACTCAAAATCAAATGACTCAGACTCAAGGGAAAAAAAACCTGATCGGCACATCCCTACTTTTTTTGGGCAAACATTTTACAGGATTCTAATACAAAACTGTACAGCATCCTCATCTCAATTTCTGCCGTATTATAGAACCATTCATGAAAAACAAGACATAATTAGCCAAGAGCTTAGTGGGAACCCGGCCTGATCTCACGAGGAAATGTAACTATTTGACGTTTTAGTCAATTTAGTGGCTAATTCATACAAATTCACATTTCAGAGTTCAGTTGAACAAAAAAGTAGATTTTTTTAAAAGTAGGCATGGCATCAAAATTCACCCCTTAACTCATTGAGGGATGAGCAAACGGTGATAAAATGTACCAATTGCATAATTCATACGTATTATATACTAAATAAAAAAAGTGATGACTTGGTGTGAAATACTGTTGGGGAACCACATGGGCTCCAAAATAGGTCAGTAAGGTCAAAGTACAGTAAATGGTTACAGTGTTACATTTTAAAGAACCCCACAGGTACACTTTTCCACTTTAAATTAAACAAATAATACTTTTTGATTTTGTCATAGCTTGAATTCAACATTTCATGAAAATTTTTATCAATGAACAATGTTTGCATTGAGAAAATAATAAGATTGCGAAATAAATAAAATGCTTGCAACTCACAAATATGCTTAAAATATTTGCAGCGATAGCTAACACGTGTTACTATGAGCTATTAGACATGCCTGTGTCATTAGACACAAACTCACACACACTCACGTACTCTCTGACTGCCTGCTTCAAAACATATAGATCTAACGTGTCGTAATTGGTGAATAATTGGTCAAATATTGTTCTGCCAAGAGTGTTACTGTTTTTACCTAATCTAAATCTCGGGATAATCAATGGCTTGCAATGAATTAAAAGATTTTAAATGAAAATTTGCAAATTTTTTACCTGAAAAACTGCACAAACCTTGTGCTGATAATTAATTGTCAGTCTATGACAGCCTTCAATAAAAGAAATTAGCCGTTTAAAATGTTAAAATTATTAACCATTTATAATAAAGATTTCAATTTTTACAGCATTGTTATTGTTGAAACATTTCTTATGCTTTCTTTTCCCTTGTCCCATGAATATACACAATGTATTTGAATGAGTATTAAGATTCTATGGCACAATTTTATTTAAAACAAACTAAACCTCACAATGTCCATTTGGATTGTGAGAATCCAATAAGATTCAACAGGATAATCTAACTCCAATTGGATTTTTAATTTTTTTTTTTACATTGGGTAGAAGCAATCTCAATGTATTGACAGCAAATGCCAATTACAAGTTCCCATAACAAAAAAAGACATGACATTGTGGATCTGTATATGCAAATAATCACAACCCCTGAAGATAGTGTTTTCAACACCCTTTTGCTTCATATTAGCATCAATATGACCACTCAGTCTTTTTTATGTACACACATGATGAATCTCAGACGAGTTTTACTGAGCGTATAAGGGTTACATAAGCAGGGCGGGTGAACGAAGCATAAGGTTTAAGCAGAACAGACAGATCCAGGTCCAGCCTCCATCCAAAACCTCTCCTGAGATTCATTACGGACAGAGAAACTTCCTGTCTGACCAACATCTGCCCGCCTGCTCCGACACACTGAAATTTCGGGGGGACAAAGAGAAAAGTCTTCATGAAACTTCATGATAATTGGTAATTTCCCAGCATGTTGCAGATGTGGATGACCATAAAAACGCAGTTCTTCACTGAGACATCCTTCATTGTCAGCTCGCTTGGCCGAGTTTTAACACAATAGATGATTTAGGGAACAATAGGGAGGTTTGTCAGACAGACAGGGGTGTAGAGTAACTTCTCGCCGGAAAGCCAAGCGTAGGACGATCTCAAAGGTATACGCGAGCGCTTCATTAGAATTGCATTATGAAACAATGAAACGAGATTCTCCACTTTCTCTGGAATCTGGAAATTCGAAGAGGCATTTGCCAAGCATGTGTTATAGTCCTCTTTCCACCGCAGAACAAAGCGAGAGAAATCAAAACTCTAGGTATTTTGACAGGAAATAAAGCCGACCGCATGTGGATGTAGCGGAAACGCCAGGGATCACAAAGCGTGTGTAAAAACGTTCACTCAAAAGTAAAAAGAAGCTATAAAGAGACTCCTGGCAAACACAGGGTGTAAATTTGAGCCCACAAGGACAGATTGGTGTAATTTGCTGAGACAGCCATGATAACAACTACTAGTTTTTTTTTTTTAAAGATATTATTAGTCTACTATTTTTCAAAAAAGATTTTAATAGTTAACTAAAGTGAAAGGTAGTTTTACAGCACATGACATAATTTCCAACAAAAAGAAATTAAATAAATGTAAATAAATGAGTATGTTTTGGACAGTTAGTTTGCTAAACATCTACATTTTGGGCCTGGGAATGCAAGTAGTGCAATGTTGCCAGGTTCTTGCTACAAAACTAGCCCAATAACAATAAGGCTGCTCATTTGTAAAGTACATATTTTACTGCACATCATGCATTATAAATGTTTTCTTCTTTATAAATAAACATATATTAGTACCATTAAGATAATAATTAGTAATTATAAAGATTCTGTTATCATTACAAAACACACATAAAAATGTAATGATAAAATACAACTCTGGTGGAAGTGAACGTACGCTGTTATATGGCTGTGCAATATGGACAAAATAATCATATTGCGATTTTTTGAACAAATACTGCGATTGCGATTTTCTTTGCGATTTTGGTAACTGTTTTTGCTTTTTCAAACAAGCTCCATACATGCATTCTAAACGTATTCAGTGCACGAGAAGTGCATAACAAAACATTTCACAATTAAATAACATAGCATTAAGTTTAATAAGTAAAACTGTAGTAATATTGTCTTTAAAACAGACAACATAAAATAAATGAAGATTAACTAACCTCAACTCAAGTTAAAAACATACTGTACACAGTAGTACTAACTGCTTGATAAACAAAACTGTAATAAAATGTCTTAAAAACAGACAACATGAACAAATAAAGACGAACTAACCTCAATTCCAGTCATAACAATAAATAAAAACGTAAATCAAAAGCACCTATTCGATTCTTCTGAATAGGAGGTCTGATTGGTTAACATATTTCTCCCGCTCAGTTTAGCTGTAATTGCTGGGTGTGCTGCGTCAGCTCTGATTGGTTAACATATTAAAATCATGCACACAATAACGTGAACAAAAATCTAAATAAAATAATAGATAAAATTGCAGCCTTAGAAGATTTAGAAATTGCATGTGATTAAATCGCGATTTTTTTTGTGATTGCAATTAATTGCACAGCCCTACTCTGTTAGTAAAAAAAATTAATTTTAAACAAATTATTATTATTGATTGAATTTAAATTTGGTCGAGTTAAAAAAAGTAAAGAAAATCATACAACTGAAAACTGTAAGTTAGATTGAAGTCAAACCATTAACTTATAAAATAAAAAAACAATCCTGGAAATGCTACTGAAAAAACACAAACATGGCAACCCTGAAGTAGTATGTCTTTAGTATTCCTTTACAAAGTAACATTGCCAACTACTGACCTGGCATGCATGTTTCGTTCTATAACAGGAACTTTGCTAATAGTAATTGGAAAACTTTATAGCTTCTATTACAGCACTGTTATGTAAACATGTCCCTAAACCAAACAAAACACAACATAAAATAATATTTACTGGCTAAATATGCATCTCGAAGCTGCATCTAGAAATGCTGTTGAACTTTTCTAAACTGCTCAAAGTTTAATGTTTTTAATATATTTAAAGATGTTTGTATAAATCAAACATTTCTTATTTTATATACGAGCAATATCACACAGGTAGTAGTGCGACATGGCTGTATCGCGGCACTGGTGTCGATATACAGCCATATCGTACTGCTACGAGTGTGATATTGGATTTATAGAACAGTTTGATGGCATAATCGTGTGTATAAAAAAGAAAAATCAAGAAAATCAAATCCCTTTAGTGTGAGTGTTACATGCCAGCTCAAGCACGCAACAAAATGAAGGGAACCAAACCAAGCTGAATGAAAAAATGCAAAGAAGATATTTATTTAAGGGTTACGAAATTAAATAATTAAATAAAGTGCAAAAAGGGTATCAAAAAAAAACAAATTAAATGTCTAACATAACATATAATGTTCAAAACAACAACAAATTACATGGGAGAAAAGTTCCAATATATATATATTTAAATCTCAAACCCATAACAGTGAGGAACTACTGTCTTCTGCCATTCACATCTGCAGCTGACCGTCAGAACAGCAGAAACCATGGCTAATTCACAAATGTCCCTTTAAAGCCAGTATTTGAATGATTCTTATAATGTCTAAATTGATGACAAAGTGGCATTTTAATCGCATTTTAAGATTATAAGGCTGAACGGCATGAAATGCCATTAGTATTTCACTGTTGCAATCCCGATTTCACAAAAATTAACTGCAAAAAAGGCAAAGCAGACACTACCAGAGTACTATAGTATAAATACAGCACTACAGCATACAAAGAGAGATCGAAGAATTATTATAATGTATTTTCATTTCTTTGCTCTGCTAAATATGACGGGCTGATGGCCGCTGACATGCTGAATCTCCCATATTACGCAAACATTCTTTAAAATAGGCACTATTCTTATAAATAAACTACATAGTTGCAATCTAAACAACTACATTCTCATCTAAAACAGCATCAAAAGTATATTTGTTGTCCAACAGCTGCTTGGCTTGGCACAGAGTAGTGGGCATAGTAATACACAAGGCAGAAGAGGCTGTACGAGTGCTGTTAATGACGTTAATGTGGTTAATTATAGGATATAGGTTAGTGCCAACAACAAAAGTAAAAAAAAAAAAAAATAAATAAAATTATATTTCATATAATACATTGTCTTATAATAAAAAAGATGAAAGTAAAAATGTTTATATTGTCACAATTAATGGGGTATGTATCAGATATAAATGATGCTCTCTTACACATTCTGTTAATCAAAGGGAAAAATATTAATGGTTCACAAAAAATTAAGTACCACAATTGTTTTCATGATAAGAACTATGAATGATTTTTCTGAAGGATCATGTGACACTGGAGACAAGACAAATAATGCTGAAACTTCAGCTTTGCCTAGCAGCGATAAGCTACATTTCCAAAACCAAAAGATTCACAGAATGCCAGCTTTGAATTTCCTGGATTCTTCATCTCAATCTGGCGTTCAGTTCCTGTGAGAGCAACAAACTGTGCTGACAGTGTCACAAATCAAGCGGATGAATTATTTACTCTCTCTCACACTTTCACATCAGTCACCGAGAGCACAAAGGCCAATCCTGTTGCTGTATAATCAAGACATCATTATCCTTCCACCTTCATAAATAAACAGTTTAAAAAGACGAGCGGAAGCAGATAATGAACGCGTCTCTGAGTGTGCGAGCGAATCCAACTCCGCCAAGACACGAAAGCCTCCATGCTCTTACCGCAGTTGTGGCGTGTTGTGTAAATAATGCTGATCAAACGGCTCACGCGCTGCTATTTTCGCTCTAAATGAAGTGTGTCGGGTTATCAAGCCTTTTGATTAGTCAAAATAAAATGTGCTTATCACAGTTTAGCATTTATCATCACAAGTTCTTAAAGGCATTGATGTTTACTTAAAGAACTTTTAACATCAACAGAGTCTTTATATTGCACAGAAAAAAAAATCTTCACACTAAGAAACAAATGATAAAATTTTACTTTTAGGTCAGGATCGCTTAGCATTTACACTTATTTTTCAAACCAAACCTTACTTTTCATCCAAAACTTTGCTGACTATTGAGCTGTACATGCTTGTTGTATGTTCAGGCATGATATTTTGAACAGTCGAGAGCTTATAAATTTGTAAATGAGTCAAAACAGCACCAGGATTTCTATCACAAACACAAATGAAAAGATCTACTGCATGGATACACTTTTTTTACACCCGTACTGAACTGCAATGCAATTTTGTGACTATGACACACATCGTAATGCATATTGTAGTGGAACGTCAACCTCAGGATGTCTTTGCTCTGCTCAATATGATGGGCTGATGGCCACCGACGTGCTGAATCCCCTAAATTACCCAAGCATACTTTAAAATAGGCACTATCCTTATAAATAAACTGCATAGTTGCAATCTAAACAACAATATTCTCATTTTAAAAAGCCTCAAAAGTACTTTATGTTGTTCCACAGCTGCAATATTTGTCAAAATGCAGTGAGTTAGTTTAGCTTGCTGCTTGGCACTCTATGTGGGCAGAGTAATACACAAAGGTGAAGTAGCTATAGGAGTGCTGTTGTTGTAAAATATTGCACAGCTATCAGCCAATCAGATTCGAGAAACAGACAGAACTGTTGTATAAATGTGTATATAAATGTATGCACACATACACAAAGTATGGTTTTTCAAAAAAAGAAGCATATTTTTTCACACACCCCGGTTTTTAGTTGACATGTCTGACATTTGCTCTGACATCGGATGAAATTCATGTCACTTTTGTTGATTATTTTAGTTATTTTTAGTATTTTAGTTTCTACCAGCTCAGACAAGCAGCTTCTTTACAGCAAGTAACAAAAAAGTTATGTAATACATTATATTATGATAATGATATGACAATGCCTGACAATAGTACCCAGCTAGGTAACTAGCACATGCTGACTGATTACCGCCCATCACATAAACAATTCTGCTGCAATGAGACAATCTGAAGCTGTAAAGACAATCCTGTGACTAAGACACACACACACAAAACAAAAAAACATGTATACTGAAAAGGAACACTCCAATTTTTCAATATGCTAATTTTTACAATTTTAGCCTACCCAATTCACCTATACCACGTCTTTGGACTTGTGGGGGAAACTGGAACATGTAAACTCCACACAAAAACGTACCCAGCCAAGGCTTGAACCAGCAACTGTCTTGCTGTGAGGCGATCAAGCTACCCACTGGCGCCCATTATTGAAACATATTAAGCAATACAGTATATTACTTTTAAAAAGTAACTTTCCCCAAAACTTTACACCAAAATTTCAGACAGCATCACTCACACATATTCAATAATCTGCCCAAAGAAAGCAATGGCAGCACAGTTCATTTTAATCTAAACAAATCTACACTCGACCAATGACTTTTGCTGCTTGTTCAAACTACTTATTTAAAATGAGTTGAAACAACACAATTCGTTTGTGTTATTTGGGGGACAACTAAATATTTTATGTTCAATTCACTTAAATTTGAAAAACTGGACAACATGAAGTAAATGTGTGGAACCCAGCATTTTTTTACAGTGTACTAAGTGTGAACACACTATTAATATTTCCTAAACACTATTTCACAGCTCTAACATGGTGAACATATTTAAAAAAACAACACACTGTCAAAAATGACTGCTGATATGATCATTTAAAAACTCAAAAACACAAATCCCTCAATACAACAAACTTGGGCTGAAGAAAACAAGGTCCTTTCCAGCTCAGATAATATCCTAAAGGACACAAACCTAAATTATTGGCTTTGACATTGCGGAGAGGGAGCGTAAGCTTCTGAGGTTAAGGCAGGGAAAGCAGCCGAGAATGTCTTGTGTTTTACAGTCCGTGCTGCATGTTTCTCTCGCAGAGTTTGGATTTATTTTAGTTTCTCAATAGCAGGACATAAATCACTCCTGTCTTACCCTCTTTCACTGTGTTTGTGCATCGCTTCTCGCTCGCTTTCTTTCACTATCCAGTCCCCTTTTCCCCCAGTTTTGCACTGTATTTAAAAATATTTCAAAATGATTAAGACTTCTAAAGGGTGAATTCATTTATTCTGAAGCATTCATTAATATTTACACTTTGGTTCAAAATAAAGATAATGATGATTGTCATGCATAAAAATATTTCAATAGGCATCAACCAAAAACATATTTTAAAACACTTGTGAAAAAGGAAGAAACATTTCAACAATAAGAGATGTACAGTAAATTGTATTAAAAACCTATGAATATTTTTTAACTTCTGAAATATTCATTCATTTTCTTGTCGGCTTAGTCCCTTTATTAATCTGGGGTCGCCACAGCGGAATGAACCGCCAACTTATCCAGCAATTGTTTTACGCAGCGGATGCCCTTCCAGCCGCAACCCATCTCTGGGAAAACTTCTGAAATATTTCTGCTTAATAAAAAATATATCTATAATTTAAAAAAATTCAACAAAAATCAAATAAACAACTTAAAATTAGCATTTAAGTCCATTATAACACAAGGATAAACATATTTCAGTTTGCTGTTTTTCCAATTTAAGTTAAATGCTAACCTATTAATGTTATAAATTTTTTCAAAGAAACTAATTGATTGTTAATTGATAAATAAAATGATTTTTAATTTAGCAAGAAAATAGCCTACCATAAATTGTATTGAATATTTTTTTCCTATTTATTATAATTAATATTTTAGAATACAATCTCAGTAATCATCTATTTAAACTGAATATATGTTGACCGAATACATTGTTTAAAGGCACACTAAAAATTATGACAAAAGTCATGACAATAAATAGTAAGTATATTAATATTAATAATAAGTCAAGTTTCAACAATTGTTTTGGTAACACTTTAGTTTAGGTCACAATTCACAGTATTAACAAACCATTAACTAACTCTACTAGCATAATAATCAACTTATTAGCTGTGTATTAATAACTAGTAAGCAAGAAGTCGGGTTTAGGTTTGGGTAGGATTAGGGATGCAGCATTAGATCATGCTTTATGAACAGTTAATATCTTAATAATAGGCAGGTAATAAGCCACTAGTTAATAACATGAATTGTGACCTATACTAAAGTGTTACCATTGTTTTACGTTGTTTTAACAAGTAATTCATGTATTCAGTTTGATTGATGTGATTTGAGACGACTAGAAAAGTTCATTTAATTCAACTAAAAATTTAAAACAGCATATATTTACGGTATATTTAGTCTCACTCTATTTCTTGTTTTATTAAAAGTAAAACTGATGCTCATTTATTCTGACTTTAATCATATAAACTATACTTCCTCAGGCTTCATTACTGGTGCCCGAAATTGCATACTTCCCTAATATACAGTACATTGAAACAGTATGTGAGCCGAGTCTGAATTCATAGTGTTCGAAAAACAGTATGCAAGGAGTACCCAGATGACCTAGTACTTCCGTCGAGATTATGTCTCACGTGTCTACGCTATCCTATGATTCCAAGCGAGAGAATTCTTGAATAGGAATGAAGCGTGACGTGGGCAAGTTACGTGATAATGACAAACAGTGGATGTAGTACGTCAGAAGTCATACTCACATTCATACTACGAGGATACTCATCCCGAGGCCTTTAGAGATTGTGCAGCACTATTGAAGTGATCCAAGTCCTGTGAAGATACCAACCATAGAAAACTTCTAGAGGTCTCCATAACCCTGGACCGAGCCGTATCCGTAGTGGTGAGCATGAGACTGATTCCTAAAAAAGACCCAGTGACAGACAAGTCTTGATCCCGAGGGCCAGCCTGTACACCCGCCTGTGACCAACTCACACCTGCAGCTTCTCCATGATGGACGTCCAGCGATCTCTCTGGCACCTGGACTGCAGCCCTGCACAAGAAGTTTGGCCAGAGGAGAAATAGTCGTTCATTTTCATTCACTTTCGTCAATTGGTGAAGTTTGATTCTTACCACTTTTGTCACTGGCTTGCTTGGTTTGGGACTTGTGGAGCTGCGCATCGATGGATTTGCTCTTCAGTGTTTGGACTTTCAGCAGTGAAATTTAAACCACACTGAACTGAATTAAACTGAACTTCAACTCTGAAAACTGGACTGACACAGTTTCAATTCAGCAGAACTTTCTTTGCTAAGCTGCTTTGACACAATCTAACCTGTAAAAGCACTATAGAAATAAAGATGAATTGAATTGAAATACTATATAGAACATACTTTTCTAATGATTGTGTAGTAAATTCAAATGTAGTACCTACTCGAGTAGTAGGCGATTTGGGACGCAGGCTCTGAGTCATGTGAGCAGGGATGTGTTTGTCGCCTCCAGGAAAGCTGCTGTTTTTCCTCATGAGGAAGAATTAACCTCTCAGACATTACCACAGCGAGTCTGCGGTGTGCAGCTCGGGGCCGAGTGTTTCCCAGCTGCACCACAGTCCTGCCCTCTAATTAGATTACCCAACATTCCCAGTTTCGTTGGGCTCCGCTCTGGGCAGCCCTCACCTTTAGAGAGCTGTAATACGGGGTCTTAAAGAGAGGAAATGACCTAAATGGCTGTCAGACAGGATTTTGTTACGCCCGATGGTGTGCTGACAAAATCACATCTGTGAAGTCACGGGCCCTTGTTAAAAACGTATAGCCTAGAAAAAGAAAAAAAAACTGGTGGACTGGTGCTTTGTGACTGGAAAAATAACATTGAGATGTTTTCGATAAATACACTGATGTTTTTATCCCATACTGTATAACAAACTCTGAGAAATATAAAGTAGAAATCTGAATTATTAGCCCCCTTTCACATTCCCAATTTCCCCCGAAATATTTTTTCCAACACGTTTCTAAACATAATGGTTTTAATAACTCATACAGTGGTTTGTTCTGTAGACGATTAGAAAAAAAAATTGCTTAAGAGGACTTATAATATCAACCTTAAAACATTTTTTTAAACTGCTTTTATTCTAGCTGAAATAAAACAAATAAGCTAAATAATGAAATTCTGTTTATGTAAGCTAATAATATTTAGGCGCTTGTGCTAATGATATGAAAAGCTCAGCCTCGCAACTGATTGATTAAATGTTTGATGGCATGCAGGAAAATACATTATTTAGATTTGATAGACAAAATATAGTTGAAGGCAAATTAAACCCTCCTATTAAATTATTATTTTCAAACATTTCCCGAGTGATGTTTAACAGAGCAAGGACATTTTCAACAGTATTTCATGTTTATCTTCTATAGAACACTTATTTCTTTTAGTTTGACTGTAATATAAAAAAATTGTAAAAAAAACATTGTCAATATTATTAGCTATGTTGAGAAATTCCTTTTTTTTAATTAGAAAATAAATCAAAGAGAAAGAATCAAATCTACCACAGCTATGCTGATGACACACAATCTACTTAGCCTTACTGCCTAATGTTTACAGCCCCATTGACTACCTCTGCCAATGCATTGATGAAATTAACAGTAGGATGTGCTTAACCATTCTTCAGTTAAACAAAGCGAAATTAAGTCATTGCGTTTGGGAACAGAGATGAGGTTCTCAAGGTGAATGCATACCTGGCTTCTACAGGTCAAACAAAAAATAAGGTCAAGAATATTGGTGTAATTCTGGAATCATGTGAGTTTCAGTAGTCATGTCAAAGCAGTAAGGAAATCAGCATCCTATCATCTCAAAAACAGTGCAAGAATTAGATACTTTGTTTTCAGTGAGAAACTTGTTCATGCTTTTATCAGCAACAGGGTGGATTACCGTAACAGCCTCCACATTGGCTCTCCCAAAAAGACAGTTGCAGCTCATCCAGAATACTGCTGCCAGGATTCTGACCAGAACTAGAAAATCAGAGCACATCACGAGTTCAGTCAAAGCAAGCTACCCACCCCATCTCTTTAGCTGGGCCTTTACTGAATGAGCACTGTGCTACTGTACGTCTGACAGAGAGCACTATTATGTCTTTCTGTGCTTTTTCATTCTTTTACACCTGATTTAACACATTTTATATGTTTTAAATCATTTTTATTATTTGTTTTTGTTTTCTCACGTGTCTCTTTTATTCCTGTTTATGTGAAGCACTTTGAATTGCCAGTGTACGACATGTGCTATATAAATAAACTTGCCTTGCCTTGCCTAATTAGCTACAGAACACTCCACCTTTGTCCAATCCTTTGACTAATTAACCTAACTTGTCTAATTAATCCAATTAATCCTAACATTAATTATGTTTAGCATTCTAAGTGCCTTCAATGTGAATTTAAAGTGAATACTTCTACCTTGCAAAATAATTGTTAAAATATTATATACTTTAATCATGGAAAAGACAAAAAAAAAAAGTTATTAGAAAATTGTTATTAAAACTATTGTTTAAAAATGTGTTGTAAAAAACTTCCTGAGGGCTTCACATTCTGTCTTTAACTGCAGACATGAAAAAAAAATCACCACAGGCAGTCTTTTAAAAAATCAAAGAAGAATAAACAAAATTATAGTATTTTAGTAATATTTCAAAGGGGAAAGGGGTATCTTTTTGTCAAACTGTTACAAAACTTGCTAATTCCTGTTGAAATAACTGGATTTTCTCTGCAAACTGGTAACATTAAATTTGTCTGTGCTTTTACATGCTGATGCCTACATCATTTAAAATCAGAGAAAACAATGAAACATTGCCAAAATATAAATCCTGTGGCTTCACAAAATGACAAGTTCACGTGTCGGGCATGAGAGCTGAATCTTAGGAGAGCTTGGCGAGGGTCTGTGTGATTAGACATGACGGAGGGGCTAAATTTGACTGATGTTCAGTCATTAATCATCTGTCTGGAACAGTAGGAGGTGATCAAGCAGAACACAAGGCATGTCCGAGGGAAGGTTCACCGCTCTTCACCACACGTTGATACCTTTTTATTCAGACAAGCATCTTTTTTTTTATTTATTAAAAAGTCATTATCTTAGTACAGGGTAATGTATAAAACAGTAAACAAGGCTGTATTTACAGTAAGTAAACAAAAACAATTATTATTATTATTTTTTAAACAATGTAGTTTTTTGTATGTAGTTGATGTAGTTTATTTTGCAATGTTGATTCAAAGCTGAATTGGGGGGTATTTGACACAAAATTAATATTTCTTATTATGATCCTTGTTCTAAACAACTGCTTAAGCGGAGTTATTATGCAAAAATCACTTTTATAGGGGTTTAAACAGGTGTGTGGCAACAGTGTGAGAATCTCTTTTTTATAACCACACTTCTGACAGTGTGCAGAAAGACTTTGATTTACATTCTCCCGTTGTACATGTCATCAGAGGGGGAAAACCCCACCCATTAGTGATGATCTCTCCCTTATCAGCATAGACAGTCCTAAGTAAGAAGCAGCCAAACAGAGTTTTCATCTGCTAAAGATAATGTCAGCGAATATGAAGCACTATAAATTATGAATTTTAGAATGCACAAATAAACATCGGATTTCCAATAGACTGCCTTCTTCTGAACCCCTTCTTTTGACATTTTCAAAAGAGTTATAAACAATTATTTGTGTGGTATTTTGAGCTGAAACTTCACACACACACTCCAGAGACATTAGAGACTTATTTTACATCATAATAGGCCCCCTTTAACATTTCTGTGTAAACAGTGACAAATTTTTCAGGACTCTTATAAAATATATATATAAAACAATGGTAAAAAATTAAGGTGACGTTTTACCTGTTCCAGCACTTACTATAGTAATTGTGCATAATTACTGAACATGTAAGTTAACCTAACCCACATTCTAACCCCAGTCATAGTAAGTATAAGAAATTAATAGTTAGATGAATACTTATCATCAAAATAAAAATCTATCTATCTATCTATCTATCTATCTATCTATCTATCTATCTA
>CAIGQQ010004837.1:11678194-11702185 GCA_903798035.1 Danio albolineatus | reverse complement strand
TATCTATCTATCTATCTATCTATCTATCTATCTATCTATCTATCTATCTATCTATCTATCTATCTATCTATCTGTCTGTCTGTCTGTCTGTCTGTCTGTCTGTCTGTCTGTCTGTCTATCTATCTATCTATTTATCTATCTATCAACAAATCTATCTATCAACAAATCTATCTATCTATAATGCAGTCACCTCTTTTTTCTCATAAACACATCATGAAACGCTTGATAATGGATAAATATTGCAATATCGTTTATTAATAAATGTGCACCTGATTTGTTCATTGGCATCGGTAAAGTCCATCTGTCCATTCATCCACCTGGAGGCCTGCAAATGCTCAAATGCATGCTGTTATTAAAACAAATAGGCACACATCAAACAACAACAGCAACAGCAACAACAACAACAACAACAACAACAACAACAACAACAACAACAATATAAATGCAATTCAATAAAATAACTTGTTATTAACAAATTACTAACCAAAATAATAAATGGAAGTCAGGTTTGGAGGTCTTCTTTTCCTATTAAACAGTTGCTTAAAACATGAGGAAAGAATTCAGGCTGTACAGGAAAAGACAAGTCAGAAAAATCTGCAACCAAACCATAAGAAACTGATAAAACAAGAGTCATGGATGGAGCAAACCCTGCCGTAAGCTCCCTCCACATGTATTTTACATGCTGCAGCTCCGCCAGAGGAAAACCAGTGAAACTCTCATGCATAAATATGGGGCGAGGGTTTACTGGACTGTTTCACAGCTGCTCCTGGTTAGTGGTTTTCTCAGAACGCTTCACACGAACCAGCAAATGAACATGAATCATATTGTCTAAAACTAAGCCAGACGTGCCATTGTACTCAGAGGGTGATCGTGTGTAATGCGGGTAAACTACATCAATCATACACACAAGAAATCAGGCGGATAAAATCAATATTACATTTGTCAGCAATACATCATTCATGAACTTCAGCAAATTGCAAGCAAGAAAGCTCTGTCTTCAGAAGTCAAAGTTATTAGTGAAATTTGTTTTCTTTTTAAAATATTTCCCAAGTGATGTTTAACAGAGCAAGGGAAATTTCACATTATTTCCTATATCTAATTTTCTTGTGGAGAAAGTCTTATTTCTTTTCATTTGACTGGGGAAAATTATGTTTTAATTTTAAGGTCTCAATGAATATTCCTTTTCGATTGGCTACTGTTATTTAATGATAAATGTTAAATTAACCCAACTTGCCTTGTTAACTTAATTAAGCTTTTAAATTGCACTAAGCAGTAATCTTATTATGCTGTAATAATTATATATACATAAAATATTATGTTGTCATCATAGCAAAGACTAAATAAATTAGGTATTAAAGCTGTTATGTAAAAAAAAAAAAAAAAAAACGTCGATTAAAAAAAAAAATTCCATTAAACAGCAATTTGTTTTATAATTGCTTTAAAAAGAATTCAAAAACGTAATAATTAAGATTGATCACATATTTATATATTTATACATGTCCTATTATTATTCAATAATTAATATTATTTATATTTATATAAAATAGAGAAATAAATTATTTTGAAATAAAAAAATATATAAATAACGCATATAATTTTATCTCCTGACTAAAAAGATTTTTTTGGTAAATTTACTCACAAAAAAAATACTTTTTTGTTTTAGTTTATTATATTTAAACAACTCTTGATATAGTTATGAATAAAATAAGACATGAAAAGAAAATCTATCATATATAAAAAGTATTTAATTGTGTTAAATTGTATCCATGAGGGAGAGTTTGCTATCTCTCTGGTGTAGCAAAAGAGTTAGAATGAGCCTATGTACGTTTCTTGAGACCGCACATTATGTGATCAGAGGTACATATGGCTGTGTTTCATATTTTAAACAAACGTTACGGGGCGGTATGACGCCGTTCCTTTTCACGCTTATGAGCTGATCGCTTGCCTCCGTGTGGACAACTTTACCGCTACAATCAGTTTTTCCCGTTAGCTCGCTGTGTTCGTTTGCAGACTTGAGACGCAGAGAGGAATTGATCACAACAACGGGGTTTGAGTTCCAGAAAGCAGGTAAGACAAAAACAGAATCAAAAAAATAAAATAAACCAGTAAATAACAGTGTGAGAATGTGGTAAAATCTGAAAACGTGGTAAAAAAAGACGAAGGCTTTTATTTTATTTTTTTATTGCTTTTTTGAAAATTGTTGGTTGGGTTTAGGGAGGTCTGTGGGTGGGTCAATCGATAAAAAATTTGGTTGGGTTTAGGGAAGGAGGAGGGTGGGTCAGTCGATTAGTCGGGTCAGTCAGTCAAACAGTCAGTTGACAGCGGCTTCTGGTGGGTTTACGCCCGAACAGCAGGCACGAACGGCACTTGCGAGAGACATTTTAGATCTCAAAAAGCATACACAGCGGCCTCTCGTGTATTCGCGAAAACAAAAAGTGCAAAAATACGTACCTACCAGGACGTATTTTGCGGCCTCCAGAAACGTATTTAGGTCTACGTTTTCTGAATGAGCCTGGGTTGCATAATACATTTACTTTTATATGTATTAAAATAACAACATTTATATTATCTGTAATAAAACTGCACAATATTACTGCATTTAAGAGACTTTAGCGAGTTGGCAAAACAAATAAATACTGAACTTGCTCTTGACATCATCCAGAAATATTGATATAGTCAGTTCCACTTTGTCCATGTAATCATATTGAACAGGACAGAGAATGTAAACCTGATCCTCACACTCTTAACTCTTTCCAGAAATGACTATGACATGTTGCTGAACATCTGAAAGGTTAATCCATCTCAGTCAAAACCTGAAGCTTCACACAGAGAGACGCTCTCAGTGTCCCGCTGACACCAAAAAAAACAAAAAAACATCACACTCACCTGCACATGTGTACAAGTCCTTATGAAAAATGTGAAACAAATAAACCACTACTTAAAAAAAAGGTGTGAAAAGTTATATAAGAGAAGATGACAGAAACTGTTTTAAGGGAGGAAACTAAAACAAATTATACACTAACAAAACTTTAAAAGGCAACATCAAGATAGAAAAAAGCTTGAAACAGTAAAAACCTCAAACAGGGATTATACAGGAATCAGAGAGTGAAATTCAATACCTTTTAAGAGCTTTTGTAAGACTATTTCTATACATTTTAAGACCTCGTCGCCACTTTAGGTTTCAATCGGTCACAATGGTGACATTTTACCTTATATTTATAATTTATTTACTATAAATTATACATTTTACCTTATAAATTATAATTTATTTACTAAATATTTATTGTAAGAAACTAATCCTAAACTAAAGCATTGTTGATATACTGAATATAAATAATCCAGCAGGTGGCGCCTATGAAACAATAGAATTTAGTGTTTCCTTGGTTACTGTAGTAAACAAAGCAGCGTGACGTCAAATCTAGCGGGATTTTATAGATTTCTTAAACTTCCAATGAATCGGAAGCTGCGATCGTTATATTTTACGTTTTGTGACAGTTCCTAGAGAAACAGAATATTAAATGTGATAGCAGTATGTTGTTTTTCTACCCTGGGCTGAATGGATGTAGTAAAGTAGATATTTGATTCAGAAAGACAGGAAAAGAGATTTTAGAATTGTTTATACAACCTAACTTCTGCTCATCATTTCTGTTTGTTGACAAAACTGACAGTTGGACCAGCTTGGTTAGGTATGTTAGCCATGCCCAATACCTCAAAATCACGGTCTGAAAATTTAACTGAAAACAAACAGGAAGTGCATTTTCAGATTTCAATTAAAGATAAAAAAGTTTTTTTTTTTAATAAATAAATAATTCTTAATAATATGCACAGATGAATTGTTCCCCACAAATCTGACAATGTGAGTAAATAAGATCATATGGTTAGTTTTGATTTCTGGTGGACTTTAAACTACACAGCATCCCAATATTCGCAGATTAAATACATTTATAGATTTTAAAATAAAAAAAGATAGAAAATTTAATGCCTTGTAAAATAGCATTTAGGACTAAGAAATAAGTCAGAAAAGTTTTTTAAAGGCCATCCAGCAAAAAAAAAAAAAAAAAAAATGAAATGGTAAAAAAATAAAATAATAAACCAGTAAATAACAGGGTGAGAATGTGGTAAAATCTGAAAATGTGGTGAAAATGAGATAAGGGCTTTTATTTTATTTTTTCTGGATTGCTTTTTTGAAAACATCAACATCAATAACATCAAGTCGGGGGGAAAAAAAAGAAATAAAAAAAGAAAAAGTCAGCAACAAGTTACAAAAAAAACCCTGAATAAATTGCATCAAGTGAGAAATATTTATGATTGTCAAACAGTCATGAAATGGAAACTGAAATGACAAAAACAAGCTCCTGAATGGTTTTGCCTGTAGCAGTGCCTTCAGTTTGGGCCACAACGCTGCAGGAAGTGACTTTTACAACCCACTGCAATTATTGCACACTCATTGAACAGGAAGCACAAGGCCATAATCAATTATCAATCTGTGGTGAACACAGCAGAAAGAGTCAGGACGCAAATTTAGGGGCTCGTCCGGGATCCAGTTTTTCTCAGACCAGGGTTAAACTATAAAAACAGCTACATTTATGAATGTGGTCACCGGGGCATTTCCAGATGAGTGGCCGTAAAGCTGCTTCATGGTACAAATTGGAAAGTTGATGACATGAATCGTATAAAGAGACAGGTAACATTTCAAAGTAACATTTTTTGCAGCAATGTCACATAGAGGAACCATTTTGGCTGACCAAAATACCTTTTAGTCAACAGTTCTTCACAGAAGCATTTTTTTCTTAGTGCAAAGGACAGTTTACCAATCGACAGAAACTTTTTCCATTATAAAGAAGCTTTCATGGAATAAAAGCCATACAGTTATCAACCTTTATGTAGTGAGTGTAATAAAAGCACAAGAAAAGAGCATTTATGACAACATTCGTGTTTAATATTTGAAGGCAGAAATATGTGGAGAAATAAATGTTTTTAGGGTTCTTCTTTGTAGAATTACAAGTGTGCATATTTTATTAATAGTTTAGAGTGGAATATTTTTGCTCACCAATCATGCATTCATTTGATTACAACTACAGTAAAATGGTTGTACTGAATGATGAAATATTATTAGAAAATATTATTATAAATATAAGTTTTTCATAAGAAAAAGTACTTAAAAACTATTTAAAGTACCTTATAATAAAGCTAGATTTGCATATAAAGATGCAACTTGTAGCTTGATTAATCTGGACCAAAAAAGAAATTCATACCATTACATTTCTATTATTGGTTCACTCCAAGGCTAAAATATATAAAAGAAATAGCTTTTATGGCATCTATTTTGGCATATTTTCTTCTTGAACGAATGTTTTGAGTATTCTGACCAGTTTAGGGTCTCACCTTTAGACATCAAGCCATGCTTTTTCAGCTTGTTTAGATATCTTTAGTCAGTTTTGCATTCATTTTTCAATCAAATACACATTTTAATCATATTTCAGTGAACTGAGACCAAAATGTGGATAAGATACTCCACAAACATTGATTAATTAACCTTTTTGGAGTTAAAACATTGCTTTCATGTTGTGTAAAAACAGTGATCATAATTGTTTTTTGTTGTTTAAAGGCAAATAAATGCTTAAAATTACTCAGGGTGCGAATTATAGTACATTGAAAATAGGGGAGGTCAAATTGTTCTGTAATGTTAGTTTATGTAGAACATGATTCAGTAAATTAAATATATGATTTTATTTAAATTACAGCTAATTTATTAAGTTTTCAATGTTTTAAGGCTTACTTAGTGTATTCTGAGCTACAGTAACCTCTGATTCGCTATTTCAAAGATTACTTTAGGTCAAACTATAAAAGCTATGCATCTAATTTGATATTACTTTTAGGCTAAATGTAGACACAAACACCTATTTTACTAGAAAAGTCACTTTTGAATACTTACAATGTTACAATAGGTGCTCTGAAATGCCAATTTCAGAGTGTTGAATGGTGTTTTTCTCGCATGGACTGATTGGTGCTATTATGTGTTCACAATGGTATGAACTGTTATGTGGTGGTCAACTGTATTTTTATATTATCTATTATTTTAATTAATGACATTATTATTTAAAATACAGATCAGAGAAAACTACTTCTCACTATTAAATGGCTGACCTCCCCATACATCTTGTTTTGACGTCGTTCAGGGGGATCAATCGTTAACTAGATGGATTAATCCCCCCAAACCCTTCCGTAATTCGCACCCTATGCTTTTAAAATGACTATAATATCATCAGTAGTTTACATAATAAAACAAAAATCCGGCTCTGTATTGAGAATTATAACGTGGTCCCCTTAATTCCTCCTCAAGTTTATTAAATGAATATGTAATATAAATTAAAAATAAATACATATTATATTAAGTTGTTGCTAAATCCTAAACATTGTGTATTTGAAGATCTGACAATAGGTTTCATTTGCGACAATAAGTACCGCTATAAAGTTTAACACCTTTCAAATGTAAACTAAAAGAAAACAAACTTTAACTTCAAGTGTGACGCACAAAAGTACATTTTCATAACCTGCCACAAGATGACAGCATTTCACTAAATATGGAGACCGTTTCAGTCTCAGACTTACAACCTGACTTACTTTTTTATTTAATGATATATAAAATTCAGCCACATTTTATTTTAATGTACAATTCATGCTATTAACAAACCATTAACTAAGACTGTTAGCCTAATAAACAACTAATTAGCTGCTTATAAATAGTAAGGCAGTTGGGTTTAGATATTAGGTAGGATTAGAGATGTAAAATAAGATCATACTTTAAAACTGATAATAAAAAGTTAATATTTTAACAATAGGCCAGTAGTAAATGGTGCGAACTGTTACCTAAACGTAAGTGTTAATAAAAAGAGAAATAAGGCCTTTGTTATCCAAAAGGATCAATAAAAGTAATAAGCTAAAAGCATAAATACTTTTTTTTATTAAACAACATTCATGTTTTTACATATAAAGATGGATCAAAGATTCAGTGTAGTGTTTGTAAATGTGCTGGAAACTAGCTTTGCATTTGAAACTGCTTACCTTGAAATTTAAAGAACATTATCAAGCTTTCAGTCCAAACGCTGAGGGTCTGACCTCATCACCATCACTCACAGTCTGTAGTTATACTGAAAAGGCGGATATCTGTGAGATGTTCTTTCAGCGCTGATATGGTGTGGTGCTGTGTGTGGACTGTATCAGCAGGTCTTCAGGCATGAAGCATCTGTCCAGCGAGAGCCATGTTTCTGTCTCTGATGAGGAAGAGTGTGATCTGACTGAGTCTCTCCACTGATCTCTGCCACTGCTCCAGCTCCTGAACACACACAACACAATGTTATTACAAATTTTGGGAAATGTTATCCATTTCTATTTAAGTTTAATTTCAATTCAGTTATGTTTTGTTTTAATTGTGCATCGCGTACTGTAAAACTATCATTACGTTTTTTATTTTGCATAGCTAATTTAAAAAATATATATTTAATTTTAGTTCTTATTTTCTATAGCTATATTTCAATATCTAAGCTTTTTACATTTTTTATTTTATTTTAGCTCTTATTATATTCCATAATTTATTTCTTATTGATAATCTTTTTTTTTTTAAGTTCACGATAAGCATTTCATTGCAAATTGTAATGTGTATGACCAATAAAACTTGAATTTGGGTATGCATTTTATACTGTACAGACTGTGTAAATATACAGTATATACAGTGCTCAGCATTTATGAGTACACCCCATTTTGAAAATGAATATTTCTATCCATTTCTCAGTGAATATGGGTTATATATATTGGTGCATTTGAACAAAACAGATTTATTAAACAGATATATTTATTAAAATAATATTTTAGTCACAGAACATCTTTAGAAATGGAAAGATAATACATTTAAATTCATGTGAAATATTGCAAAAAAATATATATATATATATATATTATTGTTTCTCTTGATTTTATTTAATATTTTCCTTAACATGTACATTTGGGCTACTAATTTTTGAACCATTATTGCAAGTTATTTTGTTAGATTAGCTCCAGATTTGCCTTCAGTACTGACTAAAGTAACGTATGTGCACAAATATAATATTAATTTTAATGAGAGACTTGTGGGGGGTGTACTTGTATATGCTGAGCACTGTATAAAGTCAGAATTATTAGCCCCCAATTTTAATTATTTTATACTTTTCCCCAGTTTCTGTTTAACATAGAGAATTTTTTTCAACTCATTTCTAAACATAATAGTACATAATTACATAATATTCATAATTAATTTCTAGTAACTGATTTCTTTTATTTTTGCCATGATGACAGTACATAATATTTTACTAAATATTTTTCAAGATACTAGTATTCAGCTTAAAGTGACATTTAAAGGCTTAAATAGGTTAATTAGGCAAGTTATGGTAATTAGGAAAGTTATTGTATAACAGTGATTAGACAATCGAAAAATAATATTGCTTAAGGGGGCTAATAATACTGACCTTAAAATGGGTTTTAAAAATTATAAACTGCTTTTATTCTAGCCGAAATAAAAATAAATAAGACTTTATCCAGAAGAAAAATAATATGGGAAATACTATTAAAAAATGTCCTTGCTTCATTAAATATGACTTGGGAAATATTTTAAAAAGAATAAACATTTCATAGGAGGGCGAATAATTTTGCCCTCAACTGTATATACACTTGCACCAACCATACCCCTGAACCCAACCCTCACACAAAACAATTACATTTTCAAATTCATCATTCTGTATGATTTATGAGCGGAAAAAACTAAAAGGACTGGTATTATTACACCTGAGGAGACATTTTTGGGTCCTCATAATAAAGGAAATGTCAGGTAACACACACACACAAAATCACGAAATGAATAAACACACTTAAATACATAAACAGATGTGTTCAAACTGTCAGATGAGTGTAGATCTTTGTTTTTTTTTCCCTCATCGTCAGCAGATGTAACATTCTTGGCCATTTACTGGCCGTGATATTTGGCAGTCTAAAGAAGAAAAAACTGCAGGCCTCCTATTGTGCTCATGGGGTTTCAGGTTATGTTTTCATATCTTTTGTCTAGGATTTTGGTGTCTGTTCCCTTAATATTTTTTATGGTTTTGTATAAGCGACTTACTATGAAAAAAATCTCTGAGTCGTCTCATCTTTGATAGGACTCTGTTAAGACAAAGAAAATCTGCTCTCATCAAAGCAAAATCTTGGTTGTTGTTAGCAAGTTGAAATATGTTCCTGAGTAAATTATATGTAAATCATTTTAATTGAAATATTTTAACATTGCAATTTTAAAAAAGTGATAAATAAAATAAAATAAAATAAAATAAAATAAATGAATAGATAAAATGTAACTTAAAATGTGATGCTTGTGGGATAGGGAAAAAAGTATTTAAAATATATTCAAATTATATATTTATTTACGTTAATTAAATAAATATATTCAATATAATTATGTCATAATCAATACACATTTTGTAATTATTATAAATGTACACTCACGTACACTCACCCGTCACTCACTTTATTAGTTACACCGGTCCAACTACTCTTTAACGCAAATTTCTAATCACCCAATCACATGGCTGAAACTCAATTCATTTAGGCATGTAAACATGGTCAAGACGATCTGCTGCAGTTCAAACAGAGCATCAGAATGGGGAAAAAAGGTGATTTAAGTAACTTTGAACGTGGCATGGTTATTGGTGCCAGACGGGCTGGACTGAGTATTTCAGAAACTGCTGATCTACTGAAATTTTTTCACGCACAACCATCTCTAGGGTTTACAGCGAATGATCTGAAAAAGAGAAAATATCCAGTGAGCGGCAGTTCTGTGGCCGCAAATTCCTTGTTGATGCCAGAGGTCAGAGGAGAATGGCCAGACTGGTTCCAGCTGATAAAAAGGCAACAGTAACTCAAATAAGCACTCATTACAACAGAGGTACTGTGTGCAGAAGAGCATCTCTGAATGCACCACAAGTCCAACCTTGAGGCGGGAATGGGTTACAGCAGCAGAAGACCACACCGGGTGCTATTCCTGTCAGTTAAGAACAGGAAACATCACCGTTGGGATGTGGTCGAACAGGAGATTCGCATTATGGATGTGCAGCCGACAAATCTGCAGCAACTGCGTGATGTTATAACATCAATACGAACCAAAATCTCCAAGGAAGATTTCAGTACCTTGTTGAATCTATGCCACAAAGGATTAAGGCAGTTTGAAGCCAAAAGGGGGTCCAACCCGGTACTAGTAAGGTGTACCTTATAAAGTGGCCAGTGATTGTATATTGTTTGGCTTGTATTGTTCTGTTTGACAGTGACTGTTGCTAAGACCTAGCATCTGGAAATAAAGTTGAATTAATTTAACTATTTATATTACATAAAGCGTTTCAATTTCTCAAGAAAAAGTATAAAACTGGCAGCTAAAAATACATTTAAAGACACAAAAACATGTATGATATGTTCAAATATTTCTAAAATATTTACAAAATAAACTAACAATTTAATGTCTTCATTATGTCTTTTACAACAAATTAATCCAATCATTTACAAATTAATTAATTTTTATTAAATAAATTCAGTTAATGCTACATTCTTGTCCTGATATATGTTCAACTACACTCTGCTGCTTGTTCTTGAGTTTTTTGGGGGACAATTTCATTTATTTGTTCAATCTACTTAAATTTGTAAAAAAAATAATTCAGCTAACTTAATCAATTTGTGTTGGGACAACATGAAGGAATTGTGTGCAACCTAGCTTTTTTTTACAGAGTGTATGGATACACAGGTACAGTATACATAGCTTATAATATTGATAGTTATACACTGTTTACCAACCGGGGCAGCTTGGTGGCTCAGAGGTTAGCACTGTCATCTCACAGCATGGTCGCTCGAGTACCGGCTGTGTCAGTTGGCATTTCTGTGTGGAGTTTGCATATTCTCCCTGTCTTTACGTGGGTTTCTTCCATGTGCTCCAGTTTCCCCCACAGTCCAAAGACATTGGCTATAGGTGAATTGAATAAACTAAAAAGGCAGTAGTGTGTGTGCGAATGTGAGAGTGGGTGTTTCCCAGTATTGGGTTGCCACTGCATAAAACATATGCTCACTCATACCAAACGCTCTGCTCACATAACCCCAATCTTGTATGACCTCCATTGGCTCCCAGTCGCTTACCGCATTAAATTCAAAAATCTCCTGCTTGTATTTAAATCCTTAAACAGCCTAGCCCCCTCTTACCTTTGCAACATGCTTGTCCCCTACATTCCTACTCGCTCACTACGCTCCTCTGGCCTTCTTGCTGTCCCTCGGTATCACCTCTCTTCAATGGGGGGCAGATCGTTTAGTGTCACTGCACCCAAACTCTGGAACTCTCTACCACATTCACTCCGCTCTGTAAAAAATATCTCAGAATTCAAATCATTACTTAAAACTCACTTGTTTTCTGAATGTCACTCTTCTGATTGCTAAACTGACTTTTTTTGACCCAACTTTACTCTACATATTTGTCTCTTAGGTCTTGTTTTGTATTTCCAGTTTGTTATTTTTGATTCCCTGTATGTTTGCAAACCTAATGTTGTCTCTACCTGTTTACTGTTTCTTTCAATGTCTGCTTGTACTATTTCTTTTGTCACATTCTTTGTAAAGTGCCCTTGAGCTCTGGAAAGGTGCTATATAAATAAAACTTATTATATGCTGGAAAAGTTGGCGGTTCATTCCGCTGTGGCGTCCCCTGATGAATAAAGGCACTAAGCCGAAGGAAAATTAAATAATGAATGTTTACCGCTTTGCCAAATTTTAAATCCATAAGTATAACAATGACCCACACTTTCCCCACACTCCCAGAACAAAATGGTACAATGTTGTACCAAAGAAGGTACAAACCCTTGTCACTGGGGCAGTACCTTTTTATGGGACAGAATTGTACCTTAAGAAAAGAAACACATTTGTACCTTTTAAGGTCATGATTTGTACTATGGGAAACCAAAATGTACCTTTGTTTTTAAAAACCTGCAGATACAATATTGTATACTTTGTGAAAGGTACCACCACAGTGACAAGACACTTTTTACCTTACCAGTGTCGAAAATGCTTACCAAACATTTATTAAAATGCCTTAAATGTTTAGTTTACGATACCTATAGTTTTATGTTTTACCAGTTATTTTGTATTACTGTGTTATAGAACTAAAAATGTATGTTTATAAGTATCTTTAAACATATACTTTTAAATGACAGTTCTTGTTTTAATATGGAAATTATTTATAAAAATCACTTTGCCTTTCCAGTCATATTTATTTTCATAGATACTGTAATAAAGAAGGAGTTGTTCAACACGTTTGTATTTTTTATATGAGGACAATTGTGTACCTTTATTTCAGCTGTACCATAAAAGGCACAGAACAGTATCATAAGAGGTCTTTTCAGTACCATATAAGGTACAATTTTTACAAAGGTACAAAACTGTTCCTCAAGGAACATTATTTGTACCATCGTGTACCTTTTTTCTGAGTGTGCAGATAAACACCACACAAGTCAATGTATATGCTGGAAAAAACAAGCCGATTTCAGAAAAAAAAACAAGCCCATGATTAATAGCATACTGCGCCTGATATTCAGCAGCTCTAGAGTACACAATGCTTCATACCAATCTTCATTTGGAGTCAATTTGAGAAAATAAAAAACGACCAAAAAGAAGAGGAGGCTTCCTGTTGTTCCTAGCATAACGCAGACACTATTGCTTTACTTAATTATGTGTACGGAACTCTACACAAGGAGCCAAAACATCTGCGAGCGGTCGACCTGAAATCCAGCTATAATTCACAGACAGACAGATTTCACACACAATTCAAAGTTAGCAAGAGCGTTTCTAGCACAAATTCCTCTATCAGTGTATCATCAGATAACACGCCGCCTGTTTGTTTGGTCAGGAAATGAAGAACAAATGTCCTCAACAACCTGATTGCCACCCACATTTGCAACACAAAATAGCAGCGTGTTTGTGGAGTGTTTACAAACGCAGAAAGACGAAAAGCTCGCCTACTTGACCGCAGCTAATGACAGCATTACTCATGTGGCCTGTTTGGTTGCTGGAGGGACACGACAGTCCTGTTGGGAAAGTAAAATATGGGCATTTTTCTCTTGTGAACAGAAGATCACCAACCAGGATCAAAGGTTTTTTTTTTAAGTCTGCGCAAGTCTCATGTTTTCAATGAGTATAGCAGAATGTGACTCGCTTTAATAGGAAAGCAGTGGATCAACAACTTATTTCTTGGCAGGATCCACTTAAGGATAAAACATCGTAGTGACACATGTGGGGAAAAACAAGATAATAATAGTGTTGAACTTGCGTCAACACAATGAGTTAATGTTTGTCTTACTCTGAAGTGTGTTACAGTCAGTGGTGTAAAGTAACTAATTACAAATACTCAGACTACTGTAATGGAGTAGTTTTTCTCAGGAATTGTAATTTACTGAGGGGTTTTAAAAATGTGTACTTTTACTTTCCCTTAAGTACATTTTTAGTGCAGTTTCGGTACTTTTACTCCACTACTTTCCTTCAACCAGCAGTCACTATATATTTCTTTCTTGTCTATGGTCATTGTCTAAAGTAGAAAAATCAGTTCTGTGATTCCTGTACAGTGAAATCACACATAGAAAGTAAATCTCATCATACTGAACAACCTCAAGACATGGGCGCGATATAATTGCAGCAAAACTTTTGGAAACATTAGAAATGTTCAAGAAGATGTCCAAAATCTGTACACGCAATGACCCAGAGACTTTCTATAGACTGCATGTCACTGAAAATGATGGATGTCGACTGCATGATGACTGAAATCACCAAACAGCCTTAAACAATCACTAAATGGAAAGAATGAAGAATGGAAGGAAGGGCCAAATATAAGGAAGGACCGAACAAGGAATGGAAGGAAGGATCGAAGAACCAAATAAATGAAGGAAGGATTCAAGGAACTAAACAAACTAAGAAAGGAAAGAAGGTAGGAACGAACGAACGAACAAAGGACCTAATGAGGGAGGGAACAAAAATATGAAAGAAAGAATGAGCGAACAAATGAAGGGAGGAAAGAAGGAAGGACCAAACGAATAAAGGAAGAATTCAAGCAAGGACTAAACAAACTAAGGAAGGAAGGAAGGAAGGAACGATCAAACGAATGAATGAAAAAAGGACCTAATGTAGGAAGGAACAAAAACGAGTGAACGAAGGAAGGAGGGAACAAACAAATGAATGAAGGAAGGAGAGAGCAAACAAATAATTGAAGGAAGGTTGGAAGGAACGAACGAAAATAGGAAGATCCCTTAATATAACGTAACATGTAAACGTAACATTCTGTAAATGCAACATTCTGTAAATGCATCGACTTTTCTACAGTATAATACTCACTACTCTTGAGTACTTTTAAAAGGTCTTTTTTTACTTTGAGTAATATTTACAACAGATACTTTTACTCTACTTGCGCTACAATTTTGGGCAAGTAATGGTACTTTTACTTGAGTATGATTCTTCAGTACTCTTTCCACCACTGGTTACAGTGCATTCAAAATCAATCCATAAAAATTGCACAAGAAGGACACAAATGCTAAGCATGTATACAGTTAAAACAAAATGATCATAAAAAATTGGTATTTTTATTATTATTATAAATGGTTATTATAATTAAATGTGTAAATCTTTTTTTTAATATTTCTCAAGTGCTGTTTAATGAAAAGATTTACTGTAATATTTTAGTAACAGTACGTAATATCTTATTAGTTATTTTGCAAGATGCTAGTATTCAGCTTAAAGTGCACTTTAAAGGCTAAACTAGCTTAAATAGGTAGATTAGGTTATGCTAATTAGGAAAGTCCTTTAACAACAATGGTTTGATCTGTAGCTAAATGAAAATGTATTTTGTAAGGGGGCTAAACATCTTGACCTTAACAGTAAAAAAAAAAAAAAAATTCTAAAAAAAAACACTAAAAGAAAAAGAAAATCCCCAAAAGAATGATATATTAGAAATTACTGTAAAGAAATGTCCTTGCTCTTCAAAAGGAGGGCTAATAATCTTATCTTAACCTGCATGTTAGAAAGTAAAAAATACAAGGGGTAACATTTTATTTCGATGGTCCATTTGAGTATTAAAAAGCTGTCTGCTTAATATCTGTTGATACTGACATTCAACAGACATTTAACTGACTATAAGAAACTTTGCAAGTACATGTCAACATACCCTAACCCCAACCTAACAGTCTATTTACAATCTAATGAGAATTAGTTGACATGTAGATGCAATGTAGCTTTAATTAAAAAAACGGACCATCGAAGCAAAGTGTGACCATACAGGGTATTGCATTTTGTATCTATTGTATTTATGTACGTTTAAAGAAAATCAGACAGGAGTAAATCGAGGTTCAGTGATTGATTCAAAGACACAAAAGTTTATATATGTCTAAAATATATTGTAAAATATGCTGTATATAATAATGAAAATACAATTACATAATTTAGTTGGACTACATTTTGTATTGAGATTACACTTAGTATATATATGCAGCTTTAGTATTGATGATTGTAGTTATTAATAAACATACACTTGTAATTTTTAGCCTATTTTTATTCAAGTTTGTTTTTCAATGCCACATTTCCTCGTGGCTGCTTAGAAAACTTAACCATGAATAATTTTACTACCATATGTCATTCATTCATTTCTTTTCTTTTCGGCTTAGTCCCTTTATTAATCTGGGGTCGCCACAGCGACACTTGTGGGGGAAACTTGTGGGGGAAACCATGCAAACTCCACACAGAAATGCCAACTAACCCAGCCCTGAACCAGCAACCTTCATGCTGTGAGGCGACAGCACTACCTACTGCGCCACCGTGTCGCCCCCACTACCATGTGTGTTCTATATAAATAAAACAAATTCTGGATCATGACAAATGGTAAACTCCTAAACTCATAGCAGTTTGAGAGATGGAGTTGATGTGGATTTTTATTATTTACTGTGAATGATATCGAGAGTATAGTTAAAAAATAAAAATAAAAATAAAAACATTAAAATTTATTCAATAAAAAGAATTGCTTTTAAACTTTTATTTAAGGTTTACAATGCAAATCCAATTAGTACCACCTGTTTGGTAAACACAGTAGTTTGTCATATAATAAATCAACTAAAAGACTGAAAATATTACTTTACAAACTACTGTACATAAACCATTAAAAAGTTTGAATAAGTAAATAAATAGACTGAATTGTTGAGCTTAAAAATCTGTGGATTTCTGCGCACACAGATTTCATATGGGACTAGTTAGTTATCTGCCACTTGGTGAGTACAACTCTTTAATTTACTCACCAATGGCATTTTTACATTTTTACTCATATTTGGCGCTTCACAAGAGTTAATTTGACACCTTAGATATATGTTTGATGATATGGTGGTCTTAATAAGCTTTTAACGCTTATTGGCAATAAAAAAAAAATTATAATCACTTCTAAAAAACGTTCAAAGAAACGATTAAATCTACTGTAGCTAAAAATAACTGAAGGTAACTGACGTTTAATCACAGTAATTTTTCATAATATTACATCACTTTTCCATTGCTGACAGCAGAAGGTTTACTAATGAGCTCTGTTCTGCCTCCATGTCATGGCCAACACTTAAAAGCACACATGGAACAGGAAATTTGACACTTGGAATTTTAATTTCTTGAAGTCTCGGATGGAACGGCTCTTCTTTTGTGACTGTAGGGATTTTCCAAGAGTTCCAGTGTCTTTTCCAGGCTTTTCTGGGATGGATAAAACATTTAGAGGAGCCTTGGGCCAGCCAGATTCACCTCTCTTTAAAGAAATGGATGCGACGGCGACGCTGTTTACTACACGTATAAAAAAAAAAAGCTTTCTTCCCAAGCCAATAGATCAAAGCTTCTTTAACACACAACAAAAGCAATCTGCCATTATCTTAATAGCACAATGGCAATCAAATACATTAGATCAATTAGGTCATTCAGAACGATATCCAAGAAAGCTGTTTGTGGAAAGAAAGAGCACAAATCAACAACGGAGAGGAAAAGAGCCAGTGGTTGTATTCTTACAATGGTAATTTAGTAGGGACAGACAGGTCAAATCAAAATCATGGACAGCAGACATGTGTCCGCTTTCTTTCCATTGTAAAATCTCTTCTTTTCTTACATTTGTTCCCCCTAATGACGGTCCCATTGGTGGGAAACTTTTCCAAAGATGTAAAATCATTTTTAAAAAGGCCATTCACACTCATTTTAACCTGAAATTGGCAGAACTGATGAAATTCTCTCTACTTGGCCTTGGGTTTCCACACGAGAGCCACTTGAGCTTTGGATGTCTTTTCGAACACTTAAATGTTTGTGAAATCTTTTTTTGTATTTATATTATTCAGTTATAAATATATTTAAAAGTCAAAAGTATTTTTTGAAATACAGCTAAAAACAGAAATTTATAGGGTTCGGGTGGTTTGAGGCCTTTAAGCACACATGTAAAAAGTTATTTTTTAATATCCAGCAATCTTGCAACCACCTAAATCAGTGATGAAATAGACATTTTAGCCATTTCAGGCCATTTCTCTCTAAAAATAAAAGTTCCAAAAAGGGGTTTTGAAGTGATATAATGGATAGAGAAATCATTCTAATGAGCACTTCAATGAGTACTCTATAAAGCAGTGTTTCTCAACTGGTGGGTCTCGACCCAAAAGTGGGTCGCAGGAACATTTTCAGTGGATAGCGGAGTGTGTGGTCAAAAAAACAACAAAAGTTTAATTTTTAACTTGTTTTGCGTATACCAGACTTTTATTTTGAAATGCGCGCACGACAACCGATCACTTTGGAATCGACGTGGAAAGCGTCACGTTGCTGAGCAACATAGAGAGTCAGCTGGTGGAGCTGTCATGTGATAAGACGCTGAAAAGGAAATTCAGTGAAGTAAACCTCTCCCAGTTTTCGCGATCTGAGAGTGCGATCAAACCCATCCCATTCAGAACTACGTATTTGTATGAAAGTGGCTTATCTTCCTTGGTGCAGCTTGACTCCAAGCAGAGAAACAGGTTGTACATAGAGCACGATCTTCGGGTAGCACTGTCTACCATCACTCCTGACTTTGAAACTCTTATCACATCAGTAAAGCACATCCTCAGTTATCTCATTATCTTCCCAAATTACTGTTAAGTGAAACAGATGTTTAGAATTGCTGTCATATTATGTAAAAATGATTATGGATGTTTTAATCATTTTACAATTTGCTGGTTTGTTCTGTTCAACAGGATCAGTGTTAATGTTTTATTAACAGTTCAGTTTTGTTTACGGTAACAACCTTTACTTACCCTAACCACTGTTTACAGTGTCATTTTTACTTTGTAATATTACTATAATTTGATACATTTTGTTAAATCTCAGCAATAAAATATTGTTTATTTGTAAGTCTTGCTGATTTTCTCATGATTTTTCTTTCACTACTTGTGTATGTTAACAAATAAATACAAATTAATTATAATTCCTAAAATTATATTACAGTTCCTAAAAATTTGGGTCGTGGCTTGATGACCATGTAAAATTGTGGGTCCCGTGGCCAAACCAGTTGAGAACCACTGCTATAAAGGATCAAGCAAATGAACAGTTCTTAAAAGAACCCCTTTTTATTAAGAGTGAAGAAGTATTTAATGATCTCCAGAACATTTAGACTTTTAAAGAACCTTTGTGGAATGAAAACACTCCATAGATGGTAAATGTCCTTCACGGAACCAACCATCACTGCCAATAAAGAACATTTATTAAAAAAATGTAAATATGGTGATTGTGTGTGTGCTCACATACTGTTTGAATTTCAAAGTCTTCTTTTAAGAATTGCAAGCATTTGGGTATCTTTGGCCCGGCCGTATGGTAAATGACCCTGTTTCAGCTGTGCATACAGTATGTAAAATTCCAACTTTTTTGATAATTATTGGTCTAGGCAGAGTCAAAAATCTTGAACTAGTACAGTATGCAAAAGCTTTTAAAATAAAATGATTTTTCTATAACTTTTCAAAACTGTTTAAAATGAGGGAATCAAACAAAATATTCTTGGGTATCTACGATACATTGTGGGATATAAAATGTGATTTTGCCGCCTTGTGGCTGAATCACAACACATTTCACACAGACTTCACCTAGTTTCACAAGAGTTTCATTCCAATCGATCTCCATTATTTTTGTCTAATCAATTGCTCAAATTGTATTTCAATAATTGATGGATGTCATGTTTTTTGATGCATGCTAGTGCCTTAATAGATATAAAAGTACACCTGCTAGAATCTTTGCTTGAAGCATTGGGAGCAGTGACAATGTACATATCTTATGGTCAACACAGGTTCTTTGGAAATATACTACAGGGTAGTATGAGGCAAACAACTATTGTTGCTTTTCACATTAATGATATTTACAGGGAAATAATAGTGACGGGCGGCACATTGGCTCAGTGGTTAGCATTGTCACTTCAGAGTAAACAAACAGGGTGCTGGTTCAAGTCCTGATTGGGCCAATTGGCATTTCTGTGTGGAGTTTGCATGTTCTCCCCATGTTCATTTTCCCCCCATAGTCCACAGTCCAAAGACGTGCTATAAGTGACCTGAATGAACTAAATTGGTTGAATTAAACTGAATGAACTAAACTGGCAGTAGTGTATGAGTGCAAGTGTGAATGCGAGGGTGTTTTCAAGTACTTGATTGTGGCTGTAAGTGCATCCGCTGCGTAAAACATATGCCAGAAAAGTTGGCGGTTCATTCCACTGTGGCAACCCCTGATAAATAAAGGACTAAGCTGACAGAAAATGAATAAATGAATATTAGCGACAGATAAAGGTTTTTAGAGACCGATACATATTAATAAGTTTACTGCACATTTCTATCTCCATAATCTGCAATAATCTGCACAACAATCTCAATCTCAACATGCATTTAAAACATATAATAGAATATGCCCTAAGTAACGATTTTCACATTCGCAAAAATGTAGACAGTACCCTCTTGTGGAATTGTCATCTGAAACGTGCAACAAAACGTACTCAGAGCAACGTATTTGACATTTTGCAAATTTCTATGCTGAGGCACGTATTTCCAACAAGCCTGGGTTTGTTATTGTTCATTAATCACAAAATAAATACACCAAACCAAAGTTCTTGCGTGTTTTTTCCTCAGTTCAGACTTGTGAAGTGCTAAAATGACAGCTTGCAAAGCAGCGGACCACACAGCGAGCCGTTCACTAACTGTCCTTGAAAAAAACTGCATATGCAGACAGAGTTTCCAGCAGCTCACATCAGCGGCCCTTTGAAGACGAGACTCGGCAATTAGGACTTTAACAATGACAATTTGCACCCTTCAGTCGTTTTCTTTCCAGACAGAAAGTAAATCTTATTCCACTACAGACTTGCCATCATCTCTCCATAATGACCTTCGTGAAAGCTTTGAAAGCCTGAACTAGAAAGAAAAAAGCCAGTATAGCACTGAAGCCAGATCAATAGGACAAGTACTAGACTTTTACTACCGACACTTTCAGCCAAAGTGAATTTCAAGGTGTGCGTTTTTAAAAAGCAATTTGATATTAAGGGAAGTCTGACGTTGATGTCCACCACAAGGGGGCAGGATAAAGGTTTTTACTAAAAGATGGCTAAGTTCACACAAAAATTACAATTCTGCCATTTATTCTCGCTTCCAAAACAGCTATGAGGGTTTATCTACAGAATACATATAAAAATATTTAGAATTAAATCTTGGATGTTTCTGTTCCTCCATTGAAAGTTCATTCAACTAAAACTCTGATGCTTTAAGTAGTTTCTTCAAGACGAGTTCGCTTTATATAGTGAACACATTTAATTTAAGCTTTTAATCGCATATAAGCATTGATCAGTAGAAAGAAAGTGAAGTTCAACTAAACCTACTTGACTTATGTGAACATACCTCATCAGAAACGCTCAAACAAGTCATTTGCCATATAAGTTCTAACATCAAGCAAATTTGCTTAAGCTTCTATGACCATGTTTAAAAGCTGAAACATTGTTAGCTCATCAATGTATATATTGGTTTAAGCAGTGTTTATACTATGTTGTAAATCATTGTTCCCAAGTTTGCCACCTCGTGGTTAAACTATTTAATGCAAAACAATTAGCAAAATTCATGTCCTGTTCCAAAACACAGCTTAAAATATTTTAGGCTCTCCAAAATTAATATAGATTTGAATAGTCTCAAAGCAAGTAAGTAATGACAGAACTTTAATGGGTGAAATGTTGGGTGATTTTAATGTTTATTGCAACTCTTTAGTTTATGCTATTAACTACTGGCTTATTACATGTCTATTAAGTTATTACTAACAACTGTTCATTAGTAGTTATAAAGCATGAACTTATTCTGCATCCCTCATCCTACCCAAAACCTAAATCCAACTTCTACCTTACTGTTAATAAACCACTAATTAGAAGTAGTAGTGTTAGATAATAGTTTTCTAATTCTTGAATTGCGTCCTAAACTAAAGTGTATTTAATTATCATTATTTTTTTTATTTATGTTAATATGAGAATATAAAATTGTAACACTATTTTAATGTACATTTCACACTATTAACAAACTATTAACTAAGGGTATTAGCTCAATAATAAACACTAATTAGCTGCTTATTAATTACTAGTAAGGTGGTAGATGGGTTTAGGTATTGTACAGGGTTAGGGATGTAAAAAATTCCCTACATTTAAAAAAAAAACTGTTAAAAATAGGACGGTAATAAGGCAGTAGTTAATGGTGTGACTTATGCCAAAATAAAACGTTACCTATGAAATATCTGTTTTGGTTCCAACAATCTTCTAAATAAAAAACAAAACCTGCAACTACATATTGGTAAATGTCTAATGAGTAAAGCATCGAGAAATTTGTTCATTCAAACGGTTGCTTTTTTTTCAGAAAGGAAACATCTGTGTAATGATTAGAGATGCGCTTCTGTAATGGATGTAAAATTAGCTTAGCAAAAAACAGACAACATTGAGTCTGAAGTATAACAGTGCATTATGTGTTATAATTATTAAAACGGTAATAGAGAACATATTTATTCAGGAAATATGTTAAGGGGAACTTTTAAAAAGGTGTCCTCTGGAGGAATTGTAAAGTATCATTAATCAAATTAAAAGATTGTGTTTGACTCTTTTCAGTGTTGTTGTTTTTGTATGATTTTTGTACAATGAAGAAACCGATATGATTGCATGTCATATATTGTATATTTAGTATAGGTTTTGATAGCAAATGCTGCTGATGGTATTCATTCATTAGTTTTCTTTTTGGCTTAGTCCCTTTATTAATCTGGGGTCGACACAGTGGAATGAACCGCCAACTTATCCAGCATATGTTTTACGCAGCGGATGCCCTTCCAACTGCAACCCATCTCTGGGAAACTTCCATACACACTCATTCACACTCATACACCACGGACAATTTAGCTTACCCAATTCACCTGTACTGCATGTCTTTGGACTTGGGGGTGAAACCAGAGCACTCGGAGGAAAACCAAGCGACCACGAGGAGAACATGCAAACTCCACACAGAAATGCCAACTGACCCAGCCGAGGCTCGAACCAGCGACCTTCTTGCTGTGAGGCGAAAGTGCTACCCACTACGCCATCGTGGTGCCTGATGGCTTTCAAATATAAATAAATAAACATGAATGTATGACGCTTAACTCCATCATATAAATATTTCAGAGAAAAAACTCATCCATGACATTTCTTGAATATTAGGGGCACATAACGCATTAAATTGACAATGTGTGAACTAATATGTCCTGTTCTGCCACCAAAACCCATGAAAAAATGTGGTCCCTCTAAAAAACACACAGTATTACATTTCTCACCTGAACCGTGCATTCCTTTTGGTAAATTATAATAGCGTCAGTGTCTGAATGTCTCACTGGACGGCCGATCATGCGACAGCAGCCAGGGGCACAGAGCCTGACAGAGACTGAGATCTGATACTGAACTCTGAAACTCAATCCAGAGGGACATCTTTAATAGTGGAGCAGCTTTAGAGAATAACCGCAGGTCAAGAGGGACTCTCGGAAAGACTTTGATTGAACTGGGTAACCCCTGTTGTTGGATTGGACAGCAGCATGTGATAAAATATGAACAAGTATTTGGATCAATTCTATTTTCAATTATTTGGCAGCAATTTTCAAGTTAAATTTAAATTAGATTAATTAATATGAACTAAGAAGCAAAAACACTTGTAAAGCACTTGAATTTTAATGTCAGATTATTTAATGTCAATTTAATATAACATAATATGTTAGCACTTTATTTTGATGGTCCATTTGGGTATTAGTAGACTGTCTGCTTAATATCTGTTGATATGCTCCTTCAACAGACATTTAGCTGACAATAGGAATCTTTGCAAGTACATGTCAACTTGCAACTTAACCCAACCCTAACATCAACCTAACAAGAATTAGTTGGCATGTAGATGCAATGTAACGTAAATTCAATAAACAGACTGTCAAAATAAAGTGTGACCCAAATAATAAAATAAAATAAAATAAAGTAAAAAAATAAAAATAAAATAAAATAAAATTCATTTTCTTTTCGGCTTAGTCCCTTTGTTAATCTGGGGTCACCACAGCGGAATGAACCGCCAACTTATCCAGTAAGTTTTGTGCAGCAGATGCCCTTCCAGCTGCAGCCCATCTCTGGGAAACATCCATACACACTCATACACTACGGGCAATTTACCCTACCCAATTCACCTATACCACGTCTTTGGACTTGTGGGGGAAACCGGAGCACCCGGAGGAAACCCACGCAACCACGGGGAGAACATGCAAACTCCACATAGAAATGCCAACTGACCCAGCCGAGGCTCGAACCAGCAACCTTCTTGCTGTGAGGTGACAGCACTACATATAATATAATATAATATAATATAATATAATATAATATAATATAAT
>CAIGQQ010004837.1:11638622-11668622 GCA_903798035.1 Danio albolineatus | reverse complement strand
AACTGAGAATCTGTGAAACAGACTTTTGACATTCCTTTACAAAACTTACTAACTTAGTTTTGTGCAATTCTGAAGTGTGCTACACATAGGTGAGTGGGCTTGACAAACCACCTGTTGAAACACTCTTCTCTCCATATGCAACAGACACTTGACTTAAACTCCATCTTCAATAGGACTCCAACGTTTACCGTGAATTATCGTGAATTTACCGTGAATGTACAACAAATCATTTTGCACTACTTGTTTTCTACTAGTTAACCTTTTGCACAATTTTGTTCTGTCTTATGTAAAAGCACTTGTTTAGTCTGTCTTAGATTATGTGTTTAGTTTTTTTAGTATATGTATAGTGAGTACGCATGGGACGATAACCGGTTTCAAGGTTTACCGTGGTTTACCGCGGTTTAGAGAGGTCAAGGTTTTAATACCGCTAAAATGTTCTGTTATACCGCTCCCAAGATATTTGCAAGGGTTTTTTTATGTATGTTTTATGTGTTGTAAAGAAATCCATGTTTTTAAAACTAATGAAGAGAGCAGAAGGCAATGATTTATTTTAACTATTTAGCCTGACATGTTTACTGTTCCAAAATATTATAATTTTTACTTAAAGCAAGATAAATTGTGTTTTTTTTTTACCCAGACATTTAGAAAGAACTTATTTTAGAGCAGCAATCACAAAACCGTGATACGGTTATCATACCGCCAGAAATATATACCGGCCCATGCCTAATAGTGAGTAGTCAGTATAGTTAGATTACTGCTCTGGTGTGTTATGTAGAGATTTAAAATAGCTCTTACTGTACATCCAGCGCTGTGTTCATAATTAAGATTATGTTCATTTTTGTAGGTCATGTGAGACACAACATTTCTTTCCACTGTATGTCCCCGTTTGTAGCAAAATAACAATAAAGATCAACTTTACTTGAGCTTACAGAGATATTTTCAGTCACACTTTATTTTGATGGTCCATTTGTTGAATTTAAGTTACATTGCAACTAATTCTCATTAGCTTATAAGTAGACTGTTAGGTTAGGGTTAGGGTTGGGGTTAGTGTAAGTTGACATGTACTTGCAAAGTATCCTGGTCAGATAAATGCTTGTTGAAAGGCAGTATCAACAGATATTGAGTAGACAGTCTACTAATACTCAAACAGACCATCGAAATAAAGTGTTACCAGATTTTCTATTATTGAGAGATGTAAAGTCCGATTTGTATTATGTGTGCCTTTCATAACCAATTACATTACAGCCTTGATGTCTACTGGGTTCCTGTCAGATTTGTGCGACTGTCAGTTAATGAAATTAATGAGAAGTGCTGTGCACTGAATCCTACCAACAAAATGATCAGCGACTTCTTCAATAAAGCATTTTTTTGCTGTAAACAATTAAAATATATCAATCCAACTCTCCCAGTGTAAGTATATTGACCTTAATCTTTACATAAGAGCGGGCACATCCATCGGACCCTTACTGGCTCAAGACCTCTGGTTTTTAACATTCAATTCAGCTGATTTTAAACATAAAAAGCAGCTTGTTATGGTGACTGATGTTGCAAAATATTACGTTATTATTTTTAGTTTAATTTATAGTCATAAAAACACTTATTTGTAGAGAAAATAGCTTGACCATTTGATGTCGTTTGTTATTCCTAGTCATTTCTCAAATAGTAACCTCAATCAGCAATCATAGAAGAGAGATTACCCATTTGGCACTAGGTTTTGGTACCCAACCTAAAAAAACTTATTGGAATACCAGGTGTTTTTTATCCATATCTTTACGAAACAGAACTTTATGTGAAATGAGCAACAGAAGTGTGTTCAAAACAGACATGAAAACGTTTAAGCAGACTGCACTTTACTTTGACTTTATGACCAATTTATGCAGAAATCAGAGCATTTTCATAACGCATCAAGTTATTCCATCTTTGAGGATCAAGCAAACTTAAATTGCTTGTGATATAAACCTTTCAAAGTTTCCCAACGGTGATCATTGAAACCTGATTTTGACTGCACGAACGATGCCAGTGGAATAAATTCGGTGTTGTATTAGGCAATGGAAAGTCTATATATTTAACCATTGGCTCATCCAAAAACCCTCAGGCGTGACTGGAGGCAGAAAATGTCTGAGGGCTTCACCGTCATCTCCAAAATGATCTGGATACAATACAGAATTAAGAGGCACAGGCTCTAATTGAAAAAACCTTATATCACGTATTGAAGGTAGTTGGACGGGTAAGAACGCACAAAGCGAGTGAGTCTTGGCAGTCACCCTGTGAAGCATGAATAAGCGCATCTGGGAGGAATTATCCTCATTATTACGAGACCTATGAGTGTGATTTATGTATGGTCTTTATGTGCACTTCCACTATCTCAAAAAGAAGCATTTTATCACGACGAACACATATTACAGTCACTCCCTCTTCTGTCTGAGTGTTTTTAATGGGGGCCGCAGCCAGAGAGGGCAAATTTACACATCGCTCTTGTTGACATAAAGTTATGCCGGCACTAATAACAGCCCAGAAAGACATAACTGAACAATAAATTAACCCATAATGACCAGTGTGTAATGAGGGTTTTTAATTTATCCTCAAAAGGGCACGTTTTGGGCTGTTTGGATACAGCCATAATTTCGAATAATATTCTCTTTAGCTAATATAATGATATCTCGTTAAGAAAATTACCTTTGAGTGATCGATCTTAATTCCATAGAGCAGAATGTTTCGTTGTTTGACTTCAGAGGCCAGAGCCATGAACTCGTCTGTTTCTTGGCTGTCAGCCGACTGCTTTGTCATGCTCAGCTGTACCTGTCAACAAAAGGAATACAACTTTTAAAAAATCTTCATCTATAGCTGGGGGAGGTTTGTGGTTTCAAGAAACTGCAGAGGGGTTCATGAGTTGATAAAAGACATAATCGAATAACCTTCACTAAAAAAAATAATGAAACGATTGTAAACGTTAAATGGAAATCTATCATTAAATCAACTGTTAAAATGCAATAATAAAAAAGGAAAGACATATTTAATGTTTAATATTTGATGTCATGCAACTAAATTTAAATTCAAGAGTTCACACTTAACTGATGATTGATTATAAAGCTAGTTTGGCATGCTGTCCCAGGAGAGAGTCCTGAGCTCGTAAGATCCTCGAGCCCGGGGCTCCCTCCCGTTGCAAGGCGAGAGGTAGTTTGAGCTCAGGTAGATCTCGAGAACTCCTCTGTCGTGGTGGCTAAAGAGCGGATAGTAGTTGCTCTTTAAAGACATAAGTATTTGGTATGAGCATGTTTATGGTGTTGATTTGGATTAGTCAATAAACTTAGGTTGCATGTTTTTGGGTGGTGGAAGGAAACCGGGGGACCCGGGGGAAACCCACGTGAGCAAGGGGAGAACCTGCAAACTCCTGTGAGGCAACAGTGCTACGCACTGGGCCGCTGTGCCACCCATCTAGGAAGGAGGAAAAGTAGGGATGGAAGGGGGGATCCTTCAAAATGAAGATAGCTGTGATACATAACCAAGGCTATTTATAGTAGCTTAGGAATTGTCTGATTGGTGCATTGTAAATTAGACAATGCAGGTCTAGCTGCTAGCAATCATAAGAACGTGATCCTCTCGAAATTACTTTATAAATAAACTTTACTAAATACATACATCAATTTTTATCAAACTTACATTATTTATTACATAAAAATAGTTTGTATATTAAAGGTGCAGTAGGTGATCTGCCAGAGTGCTAACGTTAGCATAATAGCTTCCGTGTCCTGCCATCCAAAGCCATGCTTCCTTAAGTCATGAACGCATGAATGTGCTCAAATAGATTGACTATAGACAACCCATTGACTATAGACAACCTTATAATACACTATAGAGACACACTTTTATAGAGACACACTTTGTCCAGCATAGTAGTTGACAGGCCAGCGGGTGCAGCAATTATAATTCCCCAAACTGACATTGGGGTGAAGTTGGTTTTATATTTGCACATATTCAGACTTTCTCCTTAATAATATAATTTCAAAAATGTATTGTTTGCAAATTCTAAATAGTGAATCAGTGAATAGCGAATTTTCAACCAATGACTATAAAATACAACATTGTTTACAGTGAATGAAACAATGCTAATGTTTTGAAGTCATTTCAGCACTATTTCAGACTGAATGTTCGAATAGTAATGTTAGAATAGGAGCGTCACATGCGGTCAATGTTCACAAATGAATGTGCAAATATAAATCAAATTTCACTTCAGTAAAGCTGGTTAGGCAGAAGAACACTATTTACTTATGTGTTGTTTTTCAACTAAACAAAAATCAGATCAGAAAAAGCAGTGCTAAAAACAGAAATATCCTGTCATCCTTTTATATTACACTGACGTCAAGACATCGAGTGACTTTTCATTTTCAATGGTGCTTGCTGATCCTCGTACATCACTTGTTTTCATCTCCTTTTACATTTGAACAACTAAATGAATGCTTAGGTCTATATAACAGACTATATTATCGATGCTGTAAAAGGCACTCCATGAACATTCAATGAACGTTTTCAGTGGCTGAACACTTCCGTGCAAATAAACCCATTCATAAAAAAAATAAATGAAAAAAAACACAATCTACATAAGCTTTGTGTGACTATAATAGTTTTAAAACACACCTGTCTAAAAGAAATACTTCAGCCATGGTGTGACCCTTCTGATCGTAGTTTTGAACTGCATAATGTCATTTCCCTCCAGCGTACAAAAGTAACTCCGATACAGGATTTAGAAAAGTTCTGATTCAGCATTATTGGTAACACCCCTTTTAAAAACAAGCTCAGGTTGATGCAGAGTTTACCTCTCTGTCAGATGTCGGTGGCCATGCTTCAAATGCATGCGCAAATGACGGATCTGTCTGTGTACAGGCTGCACAGAAATACAAATTTTAATTTGTTGACAGACAGTTTGAGCTACCTGTTTTAATTGAGTTATTTGTGAGCCTGACAATTTTTATTTGAACGAACTATTGGAATGTGAAGAGACTTTTTACCAGCATGACAAAAAAAGTATCTGAAGACAATCATCTACTGCACCTTTAATCATGAATGACATACCTGTGTTACCATTAACTGACAATAAAGGAGCATAAACATGCTGAATAATTCAATTATAGTGTCCATTATGATGAACATTACTGAAATGTTACATTAAAAATAAGGATACTTAGAGTGAAAGAAAGAGAGAGAGAGTGAATTTCCTGATTAATGGCCATTAACAAATACATCAAATACTTCCAACCGTTTATTGACTCCAACCATCCATACAGCAATTAATAATCCCACAAAAACCTATCACTTGTTTAAACTAAAAATGACCTATTCTTACAAAAACACCTAATATATCTTTGGAACAAGCCCATTAATTTTAAGATTAGCCAACGGTCCTCTTTTTAATGAACACTCTGTGTATTTGTACAGGTTGTGCTCCCATGCAGAACAGCAAAGAAACTCTCAGCGAAAAGTTTCCATTGCAACTGACCCAGCATTCACCGATCCGTTAAATGAATGCAATTTCTTTTTCCGTTCGCTTACATCACCGCTTCAGGAAGATGTGGCCTGTATGCAAACACACCAAACAAAACAGGCCATGCTCATTTTTGCAAACTGCTTGAAGAAAAACATATTTCTAGCGGAGGTCATACCCGAGTAGAACACATGGGTAAAGCTGTTTGCTCTGATTCAAACAGACCTTTTTTTTAAATCAGGCAGTCAGCAGAGTAGTGGTAGAATGCTGATCTTAGGTCTTAGCTTAAGATATGATACAGGTTAACCAGTTAGGTTAAATTAGGATTTTTAGCAAATTTGTATAGTAAAATCATATTTTACCTGGATTTGGGATTCTAATCAAATCATTTAAATATTGTATCTTATCTAACGTTAGAAAATCTTAAGTTCGACAATCCACTATTAGGTCTGTTCCCAAGCAACTAACACTGTTCTAAACAACATGGATAAACAAAATAAGCAAAAAACTAAATCTATAAGATCACTTGCACTATTACTGGTAACGCTCCAAGACACTTTCTGCTAACTGTAATATCATGTTGCACGGCAGTCTGTAATTAATTATAAGTGTTTTGTCGCTTACTCATGATTACTTTAGGCCCACACGGAATCTGCGCACGCAGAATTCCGCAGACTTCCGCAGATTTTTAGCCCATCATTGATTCTGTTTATTTACTGGTGTAAATGTGTGTAAATTTATATTTATTCAGTTTTTAAATTAATTTCAGTAATAATAGTGACTAATATGAAAATATTGATATGATTTATTTACAATACAGTTTGTAAAGTAATATTTTCTGTCATTTAGTAGAGATTTTATTTGAGAGACTTGCTTTGTTTACCAAATAAAGTGAATCTAATTGGATTTGCATTATAAACATTAAATAAAAGTTAAAAAGGTATTACTTTTAATTTCATAAATAAAATTTTTTGTTATGATACTCCAAAAATCATTCCACATAAATCCGCCGATTTTTAACAAAATACTCCACAGAAATAGCAAAAAATGCCCGCAGATTCCGTCTGGCCCTAAAGTGTTTAAGTGTCTGTTATACATATTTCTTTTTCAATCATTAATAAATGTATTGACATTGATGCCAAACGCAATTAAAGGTGTTGTTTCTTGTTAGCTTTCTAATAATGTTGAGGTTAGGACAGCTGTCAGGACAGTTTATAGGATTTTTTGTCAAGATAGGGTGTTTCTGTAATACCCCCTTCAAATCAGTAGTTAAAATAAGATAACGCACTTAAGAATGCTTTTCTGTTTTTGGTTTTGTCCTAAATGTGGTCCTAGATGAAATGACCATGGTTATCAAACAGATAGGATAAGATTTTAAAGTTAGGATCTTTTAGTAAAACACCCCCTGTAGTTTTAATTACTTAAAAATAGATTCAAGTTAGTTTAATATGAATATCTCTGTTAAAGGATGATCCATTGAAGAGCAGCTCCACCAACTACAGCCAAGCAAGCCAAAAGAGATGATTGGCAAGGAACCAAAATTCCACCAATTGACTGAAATGGAGACAGATTTGGTACACCTTGGTGTCTAAGATATATTTCATTGACCTACTGTTTTACAAAGATATAAATATGAGGAAAAACAAAGACCAATCTCACTTTGTCATTCGCCACAATGGGTGAAACCAAAGAACAGAGCTGTTAATGGCTGTTGAGCTTTCCAAATTGGAAAGTGATCGATCCAATTAAGAAATTTCAGTTAACTGAAATGCGTATCAATCAATCCAGAAGAGGTATATCTGTCTATATCACTGTCAGAAGAATGTTTCAAAAGGCCAAAAAAATCTCTAAGATTCACATTTAAAGAACTGCAGAAGGTAGTCTGGCCTTGGGTTCAGAAAGTCTCTACAGCTGATTTTCTAATCCACAATATGGTGCAGTTTGACTTGATTAGGTTTGCATTTCCACCGCTTAAAGTAAGTGGGATTATTGCTATAATTCGACTCTACAACAACAAACATACTAGCAACACAAACCTACAACTCAGAGTCAATTGATACTACCAATGGAATGGCTACTGTTGACTGTTGTTTATTTGAAAATAGCATGTTTTGTGTTTCGTGTAACAATATAATTATGCTGATAATGACAATCCTCTCAGATCAATCGGTGATCAGCAGTGTGTATACGTCACGTTTTGGTAAAGGTTGGAACCTCACCTATGGTGGAAATATAAAAAAGTATCAGGTCCTAGATATGAAACATTGTGGAAAATCCCCCAAAAGTGTGCCATATCAAACAGTATGGTACCACGTAAAAGCATCTTAAACTACAATCCGACGTAACTTTCATTAATCCAAACCCTTTGAAGGTGTTTCAATTAAAAAGCTTATATTGTCATCCAAAAACAAACTCAATTTTCATCTGTTTTTATGTTAATAGTTAAAAGATTAAAAGCTTAAACAACCAAGACCGTTTTCACAGCCTTATTTGCTAACATTTACTCGTGGAGGGAGAATTATTGTAGCATACTGGCACTGTATATCAACAAGTGCTGACTTTTCACCAGTGAAAACTCAAGAGGAAATGTAATGACATGTTAAGCGGATCCAAATGAAATGCAAACATATAGAAAGTCAAGCAATCCTCTCATTACAAAATAATCCTGAGTTTTCCTCGCTCTCACAGCCACATGTGTTATCATAACATCTGCGCTGATGATAAGAACAAAGCATCCGTGCAATCCAAACACAATGATGGAGAGTGGAGGTTATCTGACAGGCCTTCAGAGGAAACATATGGATTCTGAGAAGGTTAAAGTCTCACACCGGGGTGTGGATGTCTGGATTCAGACGTCAGGACTGCGGGAGCACAGATTTCTGTGTTTTCGAAATACGTTTCAGAAATGAATCAAGGTGAGGGTGATGATTTTCCCAGAGATTAAGACTAAGATGTATTTAGGTATACGGGCTGGACAAGAACCAGGAAACAAAACATCAAGGGTTTTTCCAACTCCCAGCACCGCCATTGAGCACATGTGCTTCACGACAATGAAGAAGAAAAAATATATAATCAGTTGCTTCTTTAGGTTTTTTATTAAATTTCCCCTCAAGTGTTTGGACTGGACAAGATTATATTTTAAATCTTCAATGTAAGAACTGTTACACACTAGATAAAAAAACTATTAAATAAAATAAAATAAAAAGGCAATATTAATTAGGCAGAAGTAGGCAGAACAAAAAGGCTTTATCCTTTATTGTCCTTCTAAAATTTTCTGTTTTTTTTTTTTTTTTTGGTTTAAACAAATCATAAAAAAGGTGCCATTTTTTTTTCAAACTCGTTTATGTTCAGTTTTAGATAATACCAATAACTTTTAATTTTGAAAAACTTAAGAAATCAATATTCGGTGAAATAATCCAATTTTAATTTTTTCTGAAAAGAAATAAAAATATTTTTATTCGAAATTTGGAAGATTTCTCATCAAACTACTCAATTATAAAACAAATAACGTTTCAGTTAGTCAAACCCACACATTTTTCCATAGTTGTGGGTATATATGCTGTATAAACAAAAATATATACTTTTTTATAAAAACAACATTATGCCGCAAATTAACCTTTGTGACATTGTCGATTGGTTACAGTAAAAAAATAAGTATGTGTTGTGCATTTGTTTGGCTGGACAGTTCAAGTATGTGCATTTGTTTGGCTGGACAGAGTAAAATTAGAGCATAAATAGCATAAAAGTGTCTAAAATCTTGTTAAAATGTGATGTTTACGAAGTGTGATGTGCAGGGTTATGACGATACTGGAATTCGCTACCAATCAATACTGAAAACGTCCATTTCCTGCTAACATTTGAGCGCTGCTGAGCATGTTTTTTTAAACAGCGCTGATTTGCAATTGTGTTCACGTACTCAACAGAAATGACTGTGATTGGCTGTGAAGGTCATCAGTTCACCTAACTCACTGCTGTTTACTGAGTGTAACCACAGATACAGGGACACTGTGCGTTTTAAAGCAGCGATTCATCAGCGGATCACTCGTATGTCAGCTTATAGACAAACCAGTTGATCGACGTGACTTTGAAACGCTCCAGTGTCAATGGTAAGTAAACAGTGGTAAGTTTGGTGAACCGATGACCTTCACAGCCGATCACAATAATTTCTGTTGAACTTGAGAACACAATGGCAAATCAGAGATGTTTAAGAACATGCTCAATAGCACGCAAATGTTAGCGGGAAATGGATGCTTTTAAAATTTCAATATCGATTGGTACCAAATTCCAGGATTGGTGTTTAATATGGTGAGCTAAAAAAACATACATACACATTCATTTTGAAGCATGTAATGAATTAGTTGAAAACCAATAGTATGCCAAAAATGCACTTTTGTGACATTATCAAGTATTTACAGTAAAAAAAGGTAGAGTATTGCATTCAAGTATGTGCATTTGTAGCCTGGACAGAGCAAAATCAGAGCATAAATAGCATAAAAGTGTCTAAAATTCTGTTTAGGTAATGCATAGTTATCTTAAAAAACATACATAGACGTTCATTTTGCAGCATGTAATGGTGAATTAGTGGGAAGCTCTGTATGCAAACTTACCCAAACAATAACTACTGGGTATAAACGAGCGTGGTCGATGTCTTCAAAACATTTCACCATTTCCAGGACCCACGAGGAGTTCGATCCACTCATCTGAAATCCAGACACAAATAATGTTTTTGTTAAAGAGCCCCTATTATGGGTTTTTGAAAGTGACCTTACATGCAATGTGTACCTTAGCTCTAAGTGAAGTGAAATATCCAGCTAAGGCTTAAATCTAAAAGTGCACAGTGTTTAAAACTATTGATTCATCTATAAAAGAGTCGACTCATAGTGCTTCAAATGAATCGACGTGGATACGAAACTTAAGTCCCGCCCATTTGTTGCGCATGCAAACGCGGAAAAATTGAAACCCCACAAACACAGTAGCAAGAAATCGAAAAAGGAGAAGAAGAACACTGTAGCAGATGCTGGTTACATCATGTCGCGAAGACGCTGTGCTGAGCTGGATATTATTGGAAGTGTGAGGATGAACCAAAGATGAGACTGTGAAGAGTCAATGGGTGAGGTTTATTTCTGCAGAAATATCTCAACATTATAGCCCCGGCCTTGTGCTTCAGTAATCTACACGCTTACAACGGGGGATTTGTCGGCCGTTTGTTAAAAAAAGACTATTGAAGTATGGGACGTTGCAGAGCTTGACAGGAACTTTACAATACTTTACAGTGGTTGAAATTACGGGAGTTTTCCGGAAGAAATAACAAAATGGAAGGATGGCGGGAGATGGGTCTAAAAAACAAGAGTGTTGGCATGTATGCTCACACATACACTCTGCACTCTGACTACTTTATTATTGTTGATAAGGCGTGGTGGACATTTCTCTCTATCTCTCTCGCTCAATGCTGTCGACCAATCGCAACAGACTGTCATCGGTCCAATCAGCACAGATTAGCATCGCGCTAAGGAGGGGTTTGGGAACAAATGAATAAGCGATTCATATGGGAGTCGTTGGTATAATTAGGTAAAAATAAATGCATATTATAAGACAATGAAAATGTTTTTTGACCTTGCACGTGTATCAGCATGTTGTTGGAGACCCCAAAACCAAAATATGACCTTTTTTAATGCAAAATAGTCTAACTTTAGTTTGTGAATAATACTGTCAATCAGATATTATCAATATATAATCACAACTGGCACTAAACACATTTAGAATGCAACAAAATCTTCAAGTAACCTCCTAAAAACGAGATTAAAACTGATACCAGCAATAATCAACAAATTAAAGCACCAAATCACTAAATTAGAATGATTTCTCAACATGACGAGACACGGAAAACTTAAGTAACAGTAAATAATGCTGAAAAATGTAGTTTAGACATCACAAAAATGTATTAAATGTTAAATGATTCGATAAAAACATCCTTGATGAGCATGGGAGACTTCTTTCAAATGGGAGTGCAGATACCAGAGTAAATCCAGAACAAGTTATTAAAATTGGATTTTGAAGACAACCCATGTTGGAATACAGTAATATTAACAGATGAATCATCCACAATGTGAACAGGAATACACATTAAGAACGTCAAATGTGATTTATGCTGACTTCAATGTGGAATTACTTTGTGTTTGCGTGTGCTGTTGACGTACAGATATGTGAATAAAGTTTCGGGTTTTGGACAGGTACTCCGCATTGCTCTCCTTTCCACGTGGAATGACGTCTGTTTCCATCTGAGAAAGGAGAAAAGAGCCCAAGATCAATAGAAGAAGTAATCTCAGAGACAAAAATATTATTTATGAAGATCTAATGATTCAACACACAGATGCTCTACATATGAAATCATATCAAAGTCCTCATATCAAACCATATCCTGTCCCTGGCCTTGTCGAATGTCTTGTACGGAGATGAAATAAACAGAAATAAACAGAAGTGTTTGGCACGGACTCGACCTTGACGAGAAAATTGGAAATATGAAATGGTTATTGGAAACACATGCAGGGACTTATTCGCTCTTGAAAGATAACCAACTGCGGATTTAGACGAAAACCAGTTCGCTCCAAGCTGCGGATTTACGAGATCTTTTCGACATCTGAACCAGGCTGGGCTGTTGAGGCCACACGAGATGCTGTTTGCAGGTTATTTGCGTGGCGGTGGAGCAAGAATAAGTGCTTCATAATGCCCCGAAATCAGATTCATAAAGCCACACACTTGGTCCTCGTTAGACGTTAAAGGTCACAAAAAGATTGGGTAATGCTTTCATTTCCACACACTCAAATAAAATGACCTTTCTGATCGTTCATAGGGATTTGCAAAGGATTAAAAAACAGAGATGTGGGGGTTTTTTTTACTGTCCAAAGAGTTCAAATTTAACCACAGCTTTGTGTCGGGACTCATTTCGGCTCATGTTGGGACTTAATCCGACGTTGACGTAGGAATACATTACAGTCAAGAGTTATGCGGTATCACTGAAATGCCAGGATTACATGTAGTCAATGGAATTTTATAGTCTCTGATGGATCAAATGTGGATTTTTGTGTGCATGTGTGTGAGATTTACTTGTGTGGCTTAAGTTGATATATGCAGTACCTAGACGCTCTCAGCACTTAAACGATCTCAAATTCCTGCAGCTGAGGAATGCGAGTCCCACTCTCTGGCCTCTGGTATTAAAATGCATTTTCATCAATCTGATTGCAAGTGGATAATGCTAAATACAAGTGTAAAAATACTACTACATAACCTTTTAGCTCACAATGTTGGACCTGGTTGGTACTCAGAAGTTAGACCTCTTATGAAACCTCTTGGTGTAGCTCGATGAGATTTTGGTAATGACAAGAAAAAGTTGTCTAAAGGCTGTGTGTCCACACCAAGCCGGTGGTCTGCTGTTAGGCAGAGTCAGGCCGTCAGTGAACATTTGTCAGGATAGTTTGTTTACCTCTGGTCGGGTTTATGTTGGAAGGAGTCTGATTCAAAGCGTAGAACTGGTGTTGACCATTCGAAAAAGTGCTCTGATTGCGTGTTCAGCTATGACTCAGAGCAAGAGAACAAAAACTAAAGTGACGAGACCAAGCAAGCGACTCAAGTCATGAGGGAACACAAAGAAGCTGGCTGTCAAATGATATGGATTATCAGATTATCAGACAAATTTGCAAGAGGAAATTCCTCTGTGATGAGCGTGAAGTATGATACTTTGTTTATGGATTGTATGTGTGCAGCACTAGTTCCAATTTCCCACCTGTAGGTGAGGACAGATAAGAGTCAGATTTTGTCTGTTTGGTGTGTCCAGAGGCAGCCAACGTAATGCGACAATGCGTTTTTTGTTGCCACTAATTCTTTGACATGTGTCCCTGGATTTTTTTCTGCCTCCTGGGGCCTGTACCATGATGCTGGATTAGCTAGTAACCCGTTAAGTTTGCACCAATTTTGGGTTTTAGATAACATGAAGGCAGCTTGTCTTTAATCACTCTTTGTTGTCAATGTTGCCAGCTGAGCTACCTTCATTCTCAAACCCAGAATTGGTGCAAACTAAACTGAAACTTAACTGGCTAGCCAACTAATCTGGCTTCATGGTACAGGCATATGTTTGATGTGCAAACTATGTTTGGTTGTTTATTTATTGTCAAAATACTTTTGTATTTAATGGCAAGATCAACATAGATAAAACATTATATAACAATATGCACACAGTTTGTGACATTATTCTGTGTGGAAATTCATCTCATGTTGTACAAGGACCATCCATGCCAACTAAAATCTGGGATGCATGAGGACAATGTTTGCAGAGGCTCATAGACACTTCTACTAATGCAAAGTGTATCATACAGACATTGCATGGATCATCACTAGAATGTGGATGGCTGAAGAATATTTTGGACATTGTGCCCCAGGATACTTCCCAGCAAAAAGCCCATTCTTCAGATGAGATGAGATCCTGACTCTCAATAGCTGCATTCCCATCACAGTTAAAATTGTGCAATATCTCGAAAAAGAAAAAGGTTTTATGCTCACAAAAAGGTTTTTCAGGCCAATTGGAAAAGGAATTTTTCACAGAACTCCAATAGAGACTTTTTTAGCACTTACAGGTCATCTGGCATATGTAAAGCTAAAACTTATCATTCTTTGAAGATGTGGCTATGTATTCATTTGTAGAAACTGTCTTCCTTGGGAATGATGAGGTAGGTGCTACAAAAGGCCCCAATGAAATGACCTGTACAATTTCAAAAAAGATTGATCTGTTCATCCATAAATTCTGAATTCCCCCATTTCCTCTAACCCTCATACTGTAGGTGGGCACTCCCAAAGGGCTTTACTTGCTATTAATGATAGGATAACACACCTACTGTATGTCTCCAATGATTATAAATAATGTGTATCCCAGTGCCAGCAATGTCTATAATCCCAACAACATCTGTCATCACTGCACTTCATTAGTGGCATACCAATGTTAATGGAAACATCGTCATTTTGCAATTGATTTTAATAGACATTTAGACAATATTGCAAATGTTTTAAGCAAATCTCTAATGGAAACCAGATTTATGCCACTGCTTGTAAAGTGCAGGGGTGCAACCCCAATATCATGGCCAAAATTCCCTCCATTGGTCCTTTTTAATCATGGCCCCTTGATAATCCCCTATTCATTAAATAGTGTCCTCTCCACCTGTAGCTATTGTGGTGTTCGTTTAATTGCACTCTAGCACTGATCTGAGAACTCCCATAAAAGTGACTTAGATTGTAATGAAATAAAAGTAAAATATCTCAATGAAATCTAAATGTAAGTGGTCACAAGAGACCACCAATTGAATGGATGTTAATACCAGATGGAAATGTCAACACGTTTTGGTTGACCACTTGTGATTAGATAATTGAAAACACATGTTAAGCCGAGGACACATCAAGCACATGTCAAAGAACTGTCTGGTCCCAAATGGACCAAATAGCTGTGTGTGAATAAGCTAAATGGACGACAGCCAAAAATGTAGAATGTACATTCTGCTCCTGTATGAGAGGATGTATCTTTCTATACCCACAGGTGGCAGTAGTGTTTTCATCATGCGACCGGTGTTTGTTCAACATATGCATGATTTCTTTTCGCATGTGCGAGGTGTGTTTATGTGCAAAAATCCATCAAGGTGGCTTTGTTCTGAAACAGTTCTTCTCATAAGCATGTGGTCTTGCCAAGCTCCTGGAGATTCCCGCGTATTTACAGTTGCTCCCTGATGGCCTCAAATTGAACACAATTTCCAAGAGAGAGAATAAGAAAGAGTGCCATATCACATATAAGCTTTATGAATAGCAGAGTAAAGAAAGCTCTAGCGCAAATCACGTTGCTAATCATCTCTCTCTCTCATGGTTGCATATGAACCCACCATTTGAAGGGTCTTACATTTATTTAGCGTTACATATACAAACCTGGAAAAGATTTATGTAGTCAGATTGTAATACAAGTTAATGCAACTTTGGCTGAAAATATTAGGGAAATAAAATAAGTTAAATTATGTCATTTTAAAATGATGATTATAAGCATGTTGCAATAAACAGCAGTTTATATTACTTTATACGTAGTACAGACATAATGAATGTAAATCTGTCTGTATTGTAAATTATTTAAATAAGACCTGCAAAACGTCCTGTTATTTCATTATATTATTTAATTGTTTTGCTATATTATATTATATTGCTATATGATGTAATAGTGAACAAAGTTGGCAACATTATTAATATAGTAAAACTAACAAAACAGGCCATCCAACTCAAGCGATGCACTGTATTCAATTATTTATGTCTCCATACTTCATGCATCTACTTCTGTTTGCTTAGTAAAACATTCATTCATTGATTTTCCTTTGACTTAGTCCCTTATTAATCAGGGGTTGCCACATCAGAATGAATCGCCAATTATTCTGGCATATGTTTTACACAGTGATGCTCTTCCAGCCGCAGCTCAGTACTGGGAACATCCATACACTCTCACATTCACACACACACTCATACACTACTACAGACAATTTAGTTCATCCAATTCACCTATAATGTATGTCTTTGGACTGTGGGAGAAACCGGAGCACCCGGAAGGAAACCCACTTGAACAGGGGGAGAACATGCAAACTCCTCATGTTCAACATATTTCCACGTCTTTGGATCTTTTTGCATTAAATTATAGAACATAGTATCAATAACAGTATTGATAAGAACTGGTATCAATAAAATCTAAATGATACCCATGCCTACTGTTGTCTTTTTGTGTTCTGTCTTGACCTGCCTCGTTCCTTCTTGACTTGCATAATTTCATCACTTCAGTTTTGGTTCTCAAGCTCTGATTCGAAGCTGAACAGCCAATCCAAATGCTCTCTTTCCCATACCTCCTGTGCCAATTCTACTTGCTGAATCAGGCAACTTTCCTCTGATATGAGAAGAACGAGAGGTAAAATGTGGAACTTCTTCTTCCATCAGAGCTAGGGCCCTTGTAGACCCTTGGCCTCTTCAACCACTCCCCTCCAACCTTCCCCGATCTAATGCTTGATTTCTCCAAGCATGCACTCTAAGAAACATAGATCTTCTTCTACATCATCTAACCACATCTTCCATGGCCTGCCAGGACGTCTCCTTCCTTCCAGGTTTAGCTTGTACACTTTCTTAACTGTTCGGGCAATCTCTCTAAGAGACCCAGCCATCTTAACCGGTTCCTCTTTATTTCGGTGACCAGATTTCTTGGCTCACCATACAGGTCTACCACTTTCTGCATTACTCCTTATCCGCCATTTATCTTGGTCACAAACTGGTCCATATACCCTCCTCAAGATCTTTCTCTCCCAGGCATTGAAAAGTAATTCATTCCAAGCTGATAATTCCTCACGTTTTGCTGGCATAAATTACCACTGGTCATGTGTGGAACACACTAAATAAACGTAGCCTGACACTGCACACTAGCTGACCATAGCTACAGTAAGTGTGCCCTGGCTTACAATACAGGCCCTCAGTCAAACATGAAATCAAGATCTACATATTCTGACATTAATCTTCTATTACGACTCAAAAATGTTTGCCCATAGTGAACATGAGCCTCGGATGAAAGTAGACGCCGGCCCACTCCAGTTCTTATCAGCAGCAGGCGCGTGTATGATTATTACATCTCGCTAAAAGGATCATCTTATCACTCTGTGCTGTCCTTAATAACCAAAACACAACCAGAGCCAATCGTACCACCTGCACGCCTGGAACGGGCTCAACTCGAGTTCCACATCTCAGTAACGGAGACACTGTAATGGGGATTAGATTTACCAAATGGCACTGAGACAAATTCAATTTCTCATCTGTAATCTCCTCCCTTTCTTTCATCTCCCTCGAGTAAGCTCAGTAGAACTGACCCAGGCCGACACCTGAGGGAGCAGCAGCGTCTGGAAGCAATCATCTGTACGGGATGCTGGTTGCTCTCATGTTCGCAACATTATCAAGAGGAGGACATGTGCTTGATGAAGAACTTGGAACGGCTACAAAGGAGGATGGGCTTTCGCTGCATTGAGCCCAAATGGAGCACGTCATATTTCCTTGCACAGGATGATAGATCTCCTACAACATGAAGATACGAAGATACGTCTTGAGCTGGACCGGCTCCAAAAAATAAAAGTGGAATGAATGGGTAGGTGGTCACACTTGTACATGACACCTTATCCATTTCAGCAAGTCTACATTTAATGGTATGACTGAAGTATTGCGCCCGCCATCTGTGACTTCTCATAAAGTTACAGGGCAGGTGAAAGTCAAAGGAAATTGGGGTGAAGGAGGTTGAGACGAAGACAGATTGGTTTAAACGTCTAGATACGCAATGCATTCCTAAGCAAAGACTATTTTAACAAAACTGTAAGACGATCGATGTCATCCTTGTTTTACCGTGTTCAGATTTTTCTGAAGGGTTTTGGCCAACTCAACAGCTTCTGCTTCAGCTCCTGCGATGATACAGGCTGACACCGAAAGAGTCTCTGAAAAGAAAAAAGAAAATATTATTTCAAGAGTAAGAACTTTTTTTATTTTTACTTACTTTATCTGAAAATAAAAAGTATTTCATGTTCATTTCCGCTACATTCATTCTTCCATGGCGGGGCACCACACCAAAATTCATTCCTGCCACGGCTACATTACAGCTTCTAATTCAAAACATTCAGTCGTTGTTGTTGTTGTTTTTAAATAGCTGGTTATAATCGCACCAAAACATATTAAAAGGAAAGTGAATTATAACAGAGCAACCTTTTCTGTAATCGTAGTAGTGTTGTGCGTTATTTGCTTAACCCTTTGCTGACTGACAGGGCTGCCTACAGGGCTGTATATTTAAGGGGGCGTGCAAGAAGTTTTGTGCATGAACAGAGGAAATCTGTGCGCAAGCAAAGAATGCGATCTCGACTTGTAATACTGCGTTCACGACATTTGTCATTGAAATCAGGCACGTGCACAGATAGGGCTCAACCTGTGCAGTGCACATGCCCTTTTATCTCTTGAAAAAACACCATAGGTAGTTGGAAGATCTGTGATCTGTGCCTGCTGCCACAGCTGGAAAAAATGCTAGAGGAAACACTGCATCAACAAATATAAATTTTGCTGAAACATTAAACAAAACTAGAAAACTAGTATTAATTTAAAGGGCACTTATGATGAATATCAACTTTTGTAAGCTGTTTGGACAGATCTGTGTGTAGGTATAGTGTCTCCACTGTCATATTGGAGTTATATAAACCCAACAAGTCTCCTTTTTAAAATTTCCTGACATCAAAAAAGGATGCAAATCCCAGTGATTTTGAGGCTCACCGCAACATGACGTAGGACTATAACATGTTTACACATGCCACAGAACATTTTTTACAAAGAAACTGGGATTAAAATATCAGTTCCAACTCTCTGTGATTTTGAATATGTTTTATAATTTTAAAAGGCTTTTAAAACAGAGCATGTTTGTAATAAAGACAGTAAAATCGATATGTAATTCTTAACCACTATAATCACCACGGCCGCAGGGTGTCACTAAACGCTACGTGTGTGTGTGTGTTTACTGCAAATGGCATTTGTGTGGGACTCATCATTTCAGAAAGGCTTGCATAAACTCCACCACAAATACATCAAATAAACTTACTTGATACTTTTGAAAAATGAGCTGAATGTCAGCTTCATCCGAGGCTGTCTATCACTGACTGCTGTTTATCTGACGTAACGCATGATGAAAAGCAGACACGCACACGGTAGCGGTGGGTGGGGAGAAAGCAGCTGATTTGCATTTAAAGCTACAGGTTACAAAAACAGCTACACCGTACTCAGACAATAAAATGGACAAATTCTGGAGGCTATAAAAAATAATGCGATGGGTATTTTGGGCTGAAACTTTACAGACACATTCTGGAGACACCAAAGGCTTATCTTATATCTTGTAAATAATTAAATGAATCTATTTTTTGAAGTGCAGGCTTATTTTAATGGCTCAGTCATTTCCATATAATAAAAATAAATAATAGCAAAACAAAATCAACTGTGTCAATAATTCTTTATAAAAATAGAATATAATATAATATTGACAAAAAGAAATTCCTTTGACTAGATCATTTAAATCCGAAAATGTGACCCTGGACTACAAAATTATGTCTTATGTTGCGATGCATGACTCAAAATTAACTATTTTTCTTTTATGCCAAAAATAGTGCCATGAAGATGTTTTGTAAATTTCCTATAGTAAATATAACATACCAATACTCATTTTTTGATAGGTAATGTGCCTTGCTATTTAAACAACTTAGATGATTTTTAGATTTTTTTGAGCCCAGATATAAAATATATTCAAATAGTTGTATCTCTGCCAAGTATTATTCTATGCTAACCACAAATACATCAATTGAAAGCTTGTTTGTTCAACTGTAGGGTATAATAATGTTGTATAAATCTCAATTTCAAAATATGTACACTTATTATTGGTTTTCTGGTCCAGGATCACAAACAAAGTAAGATGAATACAATAATAAAGCTTATCTTATATGGACAAACATTTCCTAGAAAAAAAAACAAAAACAAAATAAAAAATACATGTGTGATTGATCTTGTTTATGGTTGTGGTGTTTACATAAGGTATAAAAATCAAATCCAATGTGCGATTAATGTTTACCACTTAGGCATTTAAGGATTTCATGATGTTCAAAAGCTGAAGCAGAGGAAAATAACTACACTCGGTGGAATGCTTTATTGTAAAGACAGATGTCTGAAAGTGGTAAGAGGTCCCATACTCAGCCAAGATTACAACCTTTTTAGATCATTTGTCATTTTATTCTACTTGGGCTGGCATTATGAATATGGCTTATAAACCAACAGCAGCTTAATGCACTGGTTGAATAGGCAGCGGCGTGGAAACTTTACTAAAATCATGCACTCATACAACCACATATTTACTTCAAAACTAAAACTTTCCCAAATTCTTCAACTTCAGTTCTCCCTTTGTTTGGGCAACTAATATCTAACAGTACATTAGACTATAATTTCTCTTAAAATGATTGTATATAAAAAGACAGCATGTAGACATCTTGAAATATCAGTTTGCTTCTGTGGTTCCCAATCTTTCTTCGTATATTTACATGCATGTTACTAACAGTTTGTGTTCATCCAAAGATGTCTCTAAGTGAAAATGATCTATTTTGACTGTTACCAGTTAAATAGTATAATCAAAGCATTCTGCAATAACAACAGTGAATGGCAATATTGTATTCCCAGCAATGACTAAAAACAGTGGGCTGTAAGATATTTATTTCTACAATACCTTTAATAATAGCCTCTGCAGCTGCTAGATCTCGCTTGTATGTTACCTAAAAAAGTAAAAGTAAAAAAATATCAAATTTAAGAAGCCACTAAAACAAATTATTAAAAAAAAGAACAATGAGTCAAGATATTATTTCTGCAAATGTTTGTATCAATATGAAATCTTCGCATGATGCTGCCTAAATGTATATGCAAAGACAAGAGAAGGCTTACATAAAATTGTATCTGTAATGGTAAACAGTAGTAAAGGGCACCTATTATGCAAAAATCACTCTTATATGGGGTTTAAACAGAGTTGTGTGGCAACAGGCTGTGAATATAACCAGCTTCTAATGATAAAAATGTATAAATTTTATTTTTATAATCACACTTCATTATAAAAATCTGCAGAAACATTCTCCCTTTGTATTTGTCATCAGAGGAGGAAAGCCCCATCCATTAGTGACCATCTCTCCCTCATAAGCATAGGACATTAGTCTTGTTGTTAAATCTGCCACTATGCTGATACATAGGCATTTGTAGCTCCGGCCTCTTTTGAAAAGAAAAATCTCAAAATCTATTCTTAGTTAAAAGCGATCGTTCCCAAAATGACACAATTAGGAGCAAAGCCTTAAAGGGGCAGTTATAAAACATTACTTGTGGGGTATTTTGAATTGAAACTTCACATACACACTCTAGGGACATCAGAGACTTATTTTACGTCTTGTGAAAAGAGGCATAATAGGTCCTCTTTAAACGTTTATGTTTAAAATTTCTAAAAATGTTTATTAACACTAAACGGCCATTCACACCAAGTATAAAAACTTGAAAGAAAACGATAAAAAGGTAGATCTAAAAAATCATTTCCTAGAACTATTTTTACAGCTAATAAATGATTAGACACTAAAAATCAATTGGAATCAATGGAAAAGCTAGTCAGAATCCATTGGAATACAATGGTAAAAATGGCTCGCGTAATTTAAAGCTACAGATGCCATTGTGGAGAAGCTCATTGCTTAATGTTATTTAATGATAATGATCAATCGGTTATACCATGGGAAATGATGATAGAAAATACAAGGAAGAACACAGTGGAAGTTATACAAGCCAGGTTGGCAAATTGAAGTATACAAAAAAGCACCTCAGGTATCTCATGCTAGATTCAGTGTCTTAGTGTTGAAAACTGTGAGGATTTTTTCCCCCTGCTTTTATTTAATTCAATTCAATTTACTTTTACAATGTAGATTGTGTCAAAGCAGCTTCACATGCATTATAAAAAATTGAAACAGTGTCAGTCCAGTTTTATTCTATTACTCCAGTGGTTGTGATAACATAAATTTGGTCTGATTAGATTAATTATATATTACACGAGCTGGATTCACTGGTCAGATATGCTAGTAGCACACTGAGGATATCTGCTGGTTACAAGAGGGTGATGCAAAACTCATAACCTAAAAATAAACATTATTGTTTGTCAGTGTTGACGCAAATATTTTAATCATAATATTTATATTTATAGTTACAGTATGTTTGGTGTGAAAGGGCCTTGCAGTACATTTCAGACACATGCCTGATTTTGTTTGGCCAATCAGAACTCTTAGGATGAAACCACAACTGAATCAGTGCATTTCAGAGTGAGTGGAATCAGAGATGCTGCAATAGTATTATATATATAGATTTCCAAAAAAAAAATGTTTTGAAACACTTAGGGTGCTTTCACACTAGCACTTTTGGTCCGCACCCGGGTTCGTTTGACATCATAGTACGGTACGTTTAGCTAGTGTGAACACGTCTTCTGAACTCGGGTGCGCACCCGTGAACCGTACCCGAGTCCGCCTGAAAGAGGTGGTCTGGGGTACGGTTCATGTGAACTCTGGTACGGTTCACTTGTAGTATGAATGCAATTGCACCAAAAGCTGGAAGTGAACCATCAACAGTACAGCAAACTATAGTTTTTATAATGTTCATTCGTGTTTGTGTGTGTGTGTGTGTGTGTGTCTGAGTATCACGTGCTGACAAGCGCGACTGAGCCAGAGCAAACACAGTGATAATGTCTGCTTGTCTCCTCCAAAAATAGCTTGGACATCGCGTGATGTTCTGAACGTATGTAATATGTTTGTGGCAGATAGAAGCAAGTCGCTTTCTGTATGGTCTAAACCAAAAGGTTCAGTAAAAGCGAAACGACCGCGATGTGCGGACGTCTTTCCATTTTGGCGCTTTGCTTTTGTGTCCTTCACCTGGCAACAGACGTACACATCGGCTTGATGACGCAAACGTACCGGGGTTCAGAAGGAAAAAAGACAGTGTGAACACAAACCAACCAAGAAGGTGGCAATGGGGGACAATCGAACTTGGGTACGATCCAGGCAATTGAACCAAGTGTGAAAGCACCCTTAATGTTAACCTATTTTAATTCACACATCAAAGAAAATAATGACCTTTAACAATATCATCAAATTACCTGTTTACTTACATAAGTTTAGGCTGGGTTTATAAGAAATGTGTTCATGAAATACACTAATATCCCATATAAAGTGAAGGTTAAAAGTCTGAGACCAAACTGCTTCCATTTCCAATATTTCGAAGTGAATATGAACTGCTCTATAATAGTAGATTATACATGTGAGAACTCGATGTCAGTTTTAAAGTTCCACATTTACTTTGTCACATTTAATTCTTATTCTAGAAACCCAAAATCTTACTTTTAAAAAAAACAATTTTTTCAGGTTTAATTAGGGAATTTTAAATTGAGGGGAAAAACATCTTTTTTCAAAATGATCTCAGACTTTTAGACATGCTATAAATGGCATAAATATGTATGACAGTGAAAAATTCAAACCTTTTGTTCCTTACTTTCCACAGAGTCGGTGGTCCCTCTATGAGCCTGGCATTCGTGCCACAGTACTGCAGGGCCAAATGTAGACACTCGGTGCCAAACTCAAAGTCAAATTCACTGCACTGCAAAGGAGAAACCAGGACAAAAACAAGAACAGAATGAAACAACAAGCCTCCAGTCTGATAAATAGTGACTTAAATCAGAACCATCGACTCAAACACCTGTGTAGGGGGAGTTATAAAGGAATTGTTCACCAAAAATGAAAACTCTTTATTTGCTTACCCTGGTGTTGCTCCAGTGCTGTATTACCTTCTTTCTTTCTGACCATAAAAGGAGAAATTATAAGAAATGTTCTGCTTGTGCTTGTTCATGTAATAGTTGTTAATATTGCCTTAAGCTTTATTTATGTATTTTTTATTTTTAAAAAAATGTTTTGAAAGCATAGTGATACATTTTAGCATTTAACTAAATATTTTGCAAAGTGCATATTTATTTTACAGATTCAGTTATTTTTAATAATAAAATAGCACTTATTTAACTGGGTCAATACACGCTCAAAACAAAACAAAACAAAACAAAACAAAACAAAACAAAACATCATTCGTTCATTCATTCATTTTCTTGTCGGCTTAGTCCCTTTATTAAAAGAAACAGCACACCACAGCGGAATGAACCGCCAACTTATACAGCATTTGTTTTACACAGTAGATGCCCATCCAGCTGCAACCCATCTCTGGGAAACATCCATACACACTCATTCACACACAGACACTATGGACGATTTAGCCTGCCTAATTCACCTATACCACATGTCTTTGGACTTGTGGGGGAAACCAGAGCACCCGGAGGAAACCCACGCAACCACTGGGAGAACATGCAAACTCCTCACAGAAATGCCAACTGACCTAGCAGAGGATCGAACCAATGAACCAGCAATCGTGCTACCCACTACACCACCGTGGCGCCCCTCTCAACTAAAATCTAAAATAAAAATAAATAAAAAAATAAAGTAAATGCACTCCCTTCACTAAGAAATAAAAAAATAAAAATAAATAAATTAGGTCAATGCACTTTCTAGACTAAATAATAAAATAAAATAACATAAAATAAATGCACTCTCTTGACTAAAAAAATAAAAGAAAAACAAATAGAAAGAAAATAGGTCAATGCGCTCCCTTAACTAATAAAATAAAATAGGTCAATGCATTTTCTAGACTTAATAATAAAATAAAATAAAATAAATTAAGCCAATACATGCTTTTGATTAAAAAAATTCTATACATACATGTATATATATTTTTTCTTTACTTTTTGATAAGTCAGACTGATTACTGTTCTAATAAAGCCACGTGAATATGCAGTATTATAATACATTACGTTTACATTACATTTATTATTACATTTATTATAACTAAAAAATCTTCTTGTTTTTTTTTTTTTTTTTAACCTTAATGCTGTTCACTATTCACTACAATTATACAGTATATATATACACATATACACACACACACACAAACACACACACACACGAGTATATGCGATAAGAACAACATCAGGGTATGCATATGAAATTTAGTTTTTTTCTTTTTCTTTTTTTCAATTTTATCCCTTCAACCTTTGAAAAAGGTTTGTTTCCTACAGAAACTAAATCTGGACACATGAGATTAGTGTAAAAAAAAATATGTTGTTGATTCTGAAAAAGTCAAACCGAGTACTTGAAGCGAATCGCTCTAAGACAGCTCTTAAGATCGCTCTTAGATTACACAAGCTAAATCATGCCACCCGAGACGTTGGGAGGGCAAAATCTACAGCAATATTTCATCCAGAGCGGACAGGGAAAGCTTTGCTTGCAGGCTGCTGTGATTTTAAGGCAAATTAAAGGAGAAAGTCCTGCAATCATTTAACCTTTGGCATTCTTCCCCCTCTTCGCCTTTTCATCAGCGCGCAGCCAGAGCCTCACGGGGTTTGGATGTCTCTTCTTTTGTGAAGCTCAAACTCTCAATGGGATGGCATGATGAAATGGCATCAGTCATTTGGAAGCGACCGCAGAGAGGGTTTTGACACATGGCCGTCGGCTACATCCAAAAACCCTTATTCAAAAACACACCTGAAATAACCCTATTGTAAAAAACAGTCAAACGCGCTGAAAACGACATTAAAAAAAGAAGTATGGAGTCACGTGATGGCATGGAAAATAGGGTTCAAAAAGTATATAAATCTCCATTTGGGATTGGAGAAGAAAAGCCCCAGAAAAGGACAAATGTCATTTTTTTAAATATTAGATGTGTGCACATACTTATACTATACTGATTTTCTAAAACTGTATATAAACATGTTAAAAAGAAAAATGGCAAGGTACATAAATCCAATATAACAAACCCATAATTATTATTTTTATAAATAAATAAAATAATTAAATGCTTAGTTCAAATAATTAGTTAAAGACTTCAAATAAAGAAAATAAACTAAAAGAAATAATATTATATTTATGTAGATACTTATGAATATTTATATTATTATACACTACCTGGCAAAAGTCTTGTCGCCTATCCAAGTTTTAGGAACAACAAATAATCACTTCACTTCTAGTTGATCATTTGGTATCAGAAGTGGCTTACTTGAAAAGCAAAGGCCTCTAGAATATGCTTATTTTACCAAAGTAAAATATGATCATACCTTGATTTTTTATTATTTAATTAGGACAGTAAGGTCTGACTTTGCTTAGACAGGTCTTGTCACTTAACAGAAAAAAAAGTATAGCGTATAAAATCATTCTGCAGTGGAAAAAGAATTAATATTGTGTATGATTCCCATGAGCTTGGACAACTGCATCGATACATCTCCGCAATGACTCAAATAACATATTAATAGAATCATCTGGAATGGCAAAGAAAGCGTTCCTGCAGGACTCCCAGAGTTCATCAAGATTTTTTAATTCATCTTTAATGCCTCCTCCATCTTACCCCAGACTTGCTCAATAATATTCATGTCTGACGACTGGGCTGGCCAATCCTGGAGCACCTTGACCTTCTTTGCTTTTAAAAACTTTAATGTGGAGGCTAAAGAATGAGAAGGAGCGCTATCTTGCTGAGGAATTTGCCCTCTCCTGTGGTTTGTAATGTAATGGGCAGCACAAATGTCTTGATACTTCAGGCTGTTGCCATCCACTCTGCAGATCTCTCGCACGCTCTCATAATGAATGTAACCCAAAACCATGAGTTTTCCTTCACCAAACTTGACTGATTTCCATGAGAATCTTGGGTTCTTGCAGGTTCCAATAGGTCTTCTGCAGTATTTGTGATGATTGGAATGCAGTTCAACAGATGATTAATCTGAAAAATGTACCTTCTGCCACTTCCAAATGATCAACTAGAAGTCACGTTATTACTTGTCGCTCTTACAACTGGGATCAACGACAAGACTTTTTTCAGGGAGTGTAGGTTTTCTAAAAATGTGTGTAAAACCAATGAGATGAAAAACAGCAATCTACAAAAACCAAATATATTGTAGATATTGTAGATAGATATTACAAATATCTGGTCACACTTTACAATTACAAAGGTTTCATTAAACAAAATTACTGAATGTATTTACTAACATAAACTGTGATGAACATTACTTGTGCAGCATTAAACAATCATAGTTTAACATATACTAATGCATTATTAAAATCTAAAGTTGTGAGATAATCAATGAATTACTTTATCTCCAATATCGAAAATGAATCAAAACTTCAATGCTTGTATTGCACTTCGCTTGTTCATGTTATTAAACACATTAAAAGAACAGTTCACCCGGTAAAATGAAAATATACTCACTATTTACTCTCCCTTAATTGATTCCAAACCATCATAAGTTTTTTTTAATTCAATTTAACACAAAAAGAAGATATTTTAATGAAAGCTGAAAAATGATAACAACCATGGACATCCATAATAACAAATACTACACTAGACAATGGTTACCGGTTTCCAACATTCTTCAAAATACCTTCTTTTGTGTTTAACAGATTAAAGAAACTCATAAAGGTTTAAAACAAGTAAAAGCTGAGTAAATTATTTCATTTTTGAGCAAACAAACTCTTTATCTAATGGAACCTTATTGTAAAGTGTTACCAATATTTCATAGATCACAAAATATTCCAGGCATCAGTCATTTGGAAGCGACTACAGTAAGGGCTTTGGCACATGGCCGTCGGCTACATCCAAAAACCCTCACTTAAAACACCTAGCTGAAAAAAAAACCCATTGTAAAAAGCGATGAATGCTACATAAGAAAAGAAGTACGGACTCGCATGATGTCTCATAGAAAAGTGGGTTCAAAAAGCATAAATCTTCACAGAGCCTTCACTGTTGGGGTTGGAGAAGAAAAGCCCCAGAAGAAGCCCAGTGTCAGGTAACACTTGATGTTACCCATTCTTCAGATTGCCTCATCCTCTGGATTTCTTCATGTCATGGTTTTATCTTTATTTCAAATTAATCGAGGACAGACAGCTGCGACTTGACACTAAAAACGCACGCTAATGTTCGACGTCAGGGCCAAAAACAACAGGAGTGTGAAATCAAAGTTCTCCAGACCAGAAGCAAATAATTGGGCTCCCAAAAAAAACAAGCCCTCTATAAATCTTCATGCTTCTTTTTAACACTTCTATCTGTTCCTGTTATCGTAAATCGCGTCATGAGATCCAAAGATTACAAAGAAATAAATGTGGTATGAAATAAACTACACTTCACCTCCATGAGAAACTGGATGAAAAAGCACCGTTTCTGTGAAAGCATTGTTTGAGTTGATCTTGAGAAGAACTGCAATAAAACTGTGATTGTGCAGGCAGCTATACGACCCAGGCCAGACTAAACAATAATGATTTATTATTTTGACACACAATCAACTAGCATGGGAATAATAATAATAATAATACTTATGTCACAGAAGAAGCTGTGGGCTTATGCAAATCTCAGGGACAATGAACAAAAGAGATGGGGCGCTCCAAGATTTGAGCACTGAGAGTTTCTTTGTCAGAGTGAGGTAACTGTGGTAAAAAGTGCCAAAAGTACTGGATACTGCATAAATAAAAAGTGTGAACAACAACCTTACGGTATCTGATGGAAGAGTCATGAAGGACACTGGGTTCAAAACAGTAAATAAGTTTAGAATAGAATTAAATAGAGACTATTCTATAAAGTTTTATACATAAACATTTATATTTTGTGGGTATACAAATAAATAAATTTGTATATATATATACCATTTTAACTAGCCACAATTTTGTTGTTAGGAAAATATGCTTTATTTGCATAAATTTGACTTTGGCATCCTAAAATTACTGGATTTAAATCATGTCCAGATGGCTCCTTGTTCATTTCACTTTTTTGTGTGTTGTGGCCTTGCTCAATAAGGATGAGCAAACGTGCTGGGCTTTCGTATTGTCACATTGTAGATAGTTTTATTTCAGATGACTTTTTAGGGCTCAACACTAAGGATTTTCCAATTTTCTCACATCAAACTAATTATTTCCTTGCCAAAAATTTTAAATAATGTGTAAAAACAAGCAAAATATTGCAATATATACAGTTATTATTCAACACAAACGTTCTTAAAACAACAATAGACGTTTATAATTATTCTCCTGTATCTAAAACACAGTGGTTTGTCCAGGCTGAAGATCCCAGATCAGCAGTTAACTATATATAAATGGAGAGTTAATCTCAAATTAAAACAATGTTATTGTAAAAGACGATAATTAAACCATATTAATAAAAATAACTGTCAGCAAAAGAAAACGTGAAAAACATTCAGTGTGCGATAATGAAAAGATGAGGCGCAAACACGGTTAACATCCCATTAACGGCCCATTAATTAATCTGTTCAAAGAATGGCTAAAGAGAAAGCGGCAACCGCTTCTCCTTACAAAAAATCGTAAGCTATTGAAAGCAGCAAGACTGTGAGTGCATGAGCACCATTTTTTCCCAGTCTATTTCAAAGAGCAATGATCGCACAAATTGCGTTTTCAGGCACGGTTGTTTTGCGCAAGGAAACGGGACACGGGAGCTTTTAAGCACTCACCCGCTTCACATCAGCTTTGCGAGTGACACACCCTCGTCAGTGCATTAGGATTGCCTGTGTTTCACTGTGCGTCTGATCATCCTCTCATTCAGTATTCACCTGCTTACTTTTGCTCGCACAAACAATTACCGGTCATGCTGCTTCATGATTTTAAGATCACATTTGCACACATATTACGGTCATAAACTAAGATTCTAATTAGTGACGAGCCAGCACTGGCAACTTAAATATAGTTTTCAACCAGCCAAAGTCGCTAGACAAACTCGTCAACAGCTGTCAAATATATAATATATATATATATATATATATATATATA
>CAIGQQ010004837.1:11618963-11638222 GCA_903798035.1 Danio albolineatus | reverse complement strand
CTAATGCTGTAGCATTCATTCACAGGCCACTCAGCCAATCACATGGCAGCAACTCAATGCACGTAGACATGGTTAAGACAATCTGAAGTTCAATGCAAGCATCCGAATAAAACGTGAAAATTTATGAGACTTTAAACATAACATAATTGTTTGATCACACCGGATGCAGAATGCGCTGCTTTGTCCACATTTCTGACCAAAATGTTAGCAGGAGTTCTTTTATACATCTATTCAGTTGATGCTTATTGAATGCAAGTCTGTTTGTCTATGAGACAATCTGCAATCCTACCATATGATGTCTTTAAAAATAACCTATTACAAGCAGCCTGACTTGAAACCTGACACTAATTTTAATTGTGATGTCCCTATACCATCGCAAACTGGTATCACAGATCCAGAAATTCCAACACAAACTCAACTGTTCATTCATTTTGCATTCCGTGCTTGTTTGAATGTCCCTTTTCTATTGGCTGCGCAGGCAAACATCACAGAAATCTGAATTTTTCAACTGTGCTCCGCAGCATAGGCGCTCTGATCGCACAGCAACAAACCAACATTGTGCTGCACAAGTCATTGTAATGAATGGGTTTCAAAGTGCAGCGCAGAGCTTTCTACATCCAGTGCAGTGTTTATTTTTGTCAAAGAAAAATATGGTGAAAAATATTTGTTGCCTATTGACCTTATTTTTAAGAAAATATAAGTTTGCTGTTGTTCACAAGCTGTTATTAATTCAGTTCAATTCAATGTTAATTGTAAAGCCCTTTCACAATAATATTTCAAAGAAGAGAATTAAAAGAAAACATCTAGATTTAGATTTTTAACATCTAAAACTCAATGGACATGAAAAATTCCAATAGCTGCGCCCACTTGTATGCCAAAAATAAGGTCAATAGCTAGACACAAGCAACAACTTGACAGGACCTCTGCGCTAGTAACTTGACTGAAAACTATGAATGAGCACGCCCTGATACGCTCATCTAACGAATGAACAGCTCATTACTGTAGACTAAAATGTAGTCAAAAAGATTGAAACTAATGAACATACATTTTTGTTATAGTCTGCATGCATTGTGCAATTCATTCATACTTGAACGCGCACATTCAGTCCTATTACCGGGGCAGCAGAGCTTTGACGTTTCAGTTTGTCTCAAGCCATTTTCACTGACGAAATTAACACTTATACGGCTTAAAGGCCACTTTGAAAAAAAGGTTGTTTGAATATGATTCTACTGGTATTTTCCACACACAACCATCTCAAGAGTTTACAGAGAATGAACTGGAAACGATGACCTGTTCAAGCTTATAGAAAGACAAAAGTAACTCAAATGATCACTCATTACAACCTAGATCTACAGAAGAATATCTCTGAATTCACATAAAACCATGAAGCAGATGAGCTACAACAGCAGCAAAAGAGAACACCAGACAACAACGAACACCAAAACTGAGGTTACAATTCACTTGGGCTCAACCAAACTGGGCAACAGACGATAGTAAAAACATTCCCTGACCCGATAAATCAAACTTTCTGCTGCAACATTTGAATTATAGGTGCAGAATTTGATAAACATTGTAAAACTTTGGATCCATCTTAGGCATGGAACGATAACCGTTTTAAAGCTATACTGCGATTTGGAAAAATCAAGGTTTTAAAATCGTCCTAATTTTCTGTTATACCGTTCCTAAGGTATGTGTAAGATTATTTTTTTTAGGCAACAGTATGTCCAGCAGAAAAGAGATCCAAAGTTCCTGTTTTGGATTGTAAAGAAATCTGTGTTTTTGAAACTGATGAAGACAGCAGAAGTCAAAGATTCATTTTAATTATTTAGCCAGACATGTTTACTCTTCCAAAATATCTTAAATGTTTTACAAAATAATTTATATTTGCTGCATCTGAAATCGCCTACTACTCAGCAAGGTCCTGCATTTGAATTTACTACTCGACTGAGTAAAAGTACATTCTATGCAGTATGAATGTGAGTAGTATGAATGAGCTCAGACGAACTACGGATACGTTTTTGTCATCATCACGTGACTCGCTTCATTCCCATTCATGAATTCTTTTGCAGTGCATAATAGGATGGCGCAGCGTCCATTGGATGCACACTTCAGAATCTCGCCGGAAGGAGTAGGTCATCTGGGTACTTCTCACATACTGTTTTTAGATTTCTATGAATTCGGACATACTACTCGGCTCGCATGTGATTTGGGAAGCAGCCAATGTGTTTAAAGTGGAAGAAAAAGTCCTATTTTTTACCCAGACATTTAAAAAGAATATATTTTAAAGCAGTAATCACAATACCGTGATATTTATATCCAAGGTTATTATAACGTTAGAATCTTATTCCGGCCCATAATCCATCTAAAGCATCAACTTGGCATCAACCGTTCAGACTTCTTGCGACACTTTTAGCCCCTTAGCGTCAAGTAAATCTCATTTAAACACAACAGTCTACCTGAGTATTTTTGCTCTATGTTATATGTTGCTGACCATCTCCATTTGTTTATGACCACAATAAACCCATCCAAACCAACACTTGTAACAAAGCTCAAATCTTCTCAAACTGAACATGACTGAGTTCTCTATACTTAAATGGCCTGAGGAATTACACCCAAATTTCTGAGCCACGTTTCCAGCATCTCCTTAAATGTATGTGACAAAGAATTAAGGATATTCTGAAAACAAAGACAGAGTTCAACCCAGTACTAACAGTACCAATTAAATTGTCTGGAAAAGGAAGTCTTTTTTTATACCGCATTTCCTCCAAACCAAATTAGAAATAATCTAAAAACCAAAACTTCAGCTTCACAGCTACAAAAAAATCCCAATTTCAACACAAACTGCAGATAAAGAATAAAAAAGAAACAAACCCCTTGCTCTTTAGCTGCTAGGGTGATTTTCAGCAGAAGATCTTCTTCCACAAACGGCCGTACGGCATCATGTATGATGACCACTTTTGGTTTGGGTGTCAATGAGTCTGCAGAGTCGCTGAGGGCCTGAAGACCGTTGTAGATGGACCGGTGTCTGGTGGTTCCTCCGTGGACTACTTTTACCTTTGTGTGATTAAATTTTCGGACAATATTCAGCATCAAGTCATGATTGTCCTTAGCGACCACGACGACAACCGTTACAATCCATGGTAATCTGCAGAGAAAAATATGGATACTTTTATTTTTGTTTTTACAGCCATTCAAAAGGACAGAGCAACATAGTTACTGTCACAATGTAATGAGGGAAACAATTCATTTGCACTGATTTTTTGATAAAACGAGTGAGCCAACAGGTGGCAGATAAAATGTTAATTATCTCAAAGTATGTCTGCATCCAAATATAGTTAAATTCAAATAAATAATACTGAACTTTCAGTACTTTGTTTATTGTAAAAAGACCTAATTTATAAGGTGCAAAATTAACAGTAATAGTGTAATACTGTATTTATTGTTTAATTATTTTAATCTCAAATACTTTGAAACAAATTTGTCTTTAATTTCATGTTTATCGAATAACTTTATTGAAATTAATATTTATTGTCCATTTGATCTATTTATTGTTATAATTTTTTTATTTAATTATTTAACATTTTATAATTATTTTCTTTCATTTAGGGTTTTTATATTAGTTATTTTTTTTTAATATTTTTTACTATATAACTATTGGAATATCTGAATCCAACTTGTATTTTTTATTATTTTATAATGGCATGTGTGATTTTTAGATATTTATTCATCTTTCTATGCCTTTTTCTGATACAATTCCACTGATCCTTGTAGCACTCATTTGAAGACACCAGCTTGAAAACTAAATAAGATATGAAAGTACACATCTGAGGATATGAAGAAGCGTGTAATTTAATATCTTGGGAAACTCATTCTAGGTGATATTTGTCATTTATTCTGAACATTTATACTGTATGAAGAAAAAACATCTAAAAACAGTTAGAAGTTGATGCTTTTGTCTCTGAAAATTGAACTGGCAGCTTTTTAAACATGAAACTCGCAACAAACCTTAACTTCACAGTTCAATTTATTAAATATGCCAAGTCAATGTCAAGTGCTTTTAGCTTTTCTCAAGTCTTGCAGCATCTGCATATGTTCTTAATAAGGATTGAATAAGCTGTTCTGGCCAAGATCGACATGCAGTAGGTGTCCTTGGACTCTTGCCTGTTTATTTGAGAGGGGGGAAAAGTCCCGTTGTCAAACTAACTGTCGTAATTGTGACAGGCGTAATGATTTATTGTGCTGTTTTGCTGCTAATAACAAACTACACGTCAAGTTTTTAGGTTAATAAAATCCGTCTCATGGCCAGACTCACCTCTCAAATGCTTGAATAGTGTAGCTTATCAGAGGCCTGTTAAAGATGGAGCAGAATTGTTTCGGTGTGGTCAGTCCCATCCTCTCTCCGGAGCCTCCGGCGGGCAGAACTGCAGCTACCGGGAAATCCACCATCGCGCTCCCGGGTTGGTCGGCGCCCCGCTCGGCGTCTCGTGGTAGGAGACACCCGGGATCCAAAGGCCTGTCGGGGGAAGAACTGCGCTCTTGCTGCATTTCTCCCGGGTTTCAATAAACTCCACACTTGTGGCAACCGTATTCATGTGAAGAACCTGTTAACCTGCATTCTGTGTGATTGGTGGGTGTGAAACGGTGTTTTGTGGCGCTAATGTTGCAGCTTTCCCCGGTAACGTTACCTATCAGACGCTGCCTGTCATGCACCCATCATAAGACCGCAGCAGCTGTGGTGGTCTGAACGCATCGCACTTCGCAAAGAACCATTTACTGCTTATTCAAGTGATGTTCCGATAAAACAAATCACGCATAACAGCTGTAACGTTAACGTTTGTGGGGGCATTTGACTCATTTCGACAGATTTGATCAATTTTAGCAAGTCTTAATATGGCAAGCCGTTTTAACCTATATAAAATAGCTATATGTTGTCATTTAAGTACTCCTTTAAAGCGACAAGTGGATGAGGATATTATCAAAATGTAAGTATTTAGTAATAGTAAAACTATTTGAATAGATGCATTCCTGCATAAATAAAACAATAAATAAATAAACAAATATGCAAATAAATAAATAAATGTGAATATAAAATCCACAAATTCCTGCATAAATAAATATAAATACTTATTAATGCGGGCAGATAAATAATTTCTGAAAGTTTGTTTTTCCCTCTTTTCAAACGTTTATTCATTTTTAGTAGCAGACAAGTTTTTTTTATAGATTTTTCAGTCATAACAAACTGAAGAGCTTAACACAGCTACTCAAACATACACAAAAACACAGTACATAAACAGTAAATAATACAAGGTGAAATAATAATATATAAATATAAATGAATAAATAATCAAATAAATTCAAGTATTTAATTAAATAAATTCAAGTATTGGCTTGCAATTCAAGTATTTGGATTAAATCTGTCCTCAAAATATGACAGGAGTGGTCTTCAAACATTGAAGAATTTATTATTTGAGCCTTGGGAGCAATATTTGAGTTTTTCTAGCTTAAGATATGCCATGATGACATTTTCTACCCATTTAGTGTGTGTTGGTGGTTTAGTTGACTTCCACTGAAAAAGTATAAGTCTTCGGGCCAACAAAGAAGAGAAAGCTAGTGCACTTAATGGACCTGCTGGTAATGCAAGGTTTTCAGGCATCACATCAAATATTGCTATTACTGGAATCTGGTTGTATCTCTTTTTCACATATATAAGAAAAAGTATCAAACACCGCAGACCAAAATGATCCTAGGGATGGACACATCCAGAACATATGGCCCAAGGTGGCCTCATCTCTGTGGCACCCAGATCATGTTGGATCAATTTCTGGGAATATTCTTGACAAATTTCTTTTAGAAAAGTGCAGCCTATGAATTATCTTAAAGAGCACCGATTATGGGTTTTTGAAAATGAGCTTGCATGCAGTGTGTAACACAGCTCTAGTGTGTGTTACTCACCGAGTGTGTCGCTGTTTTTACTTATAGTTAAGAATAGAGCAATATATGGAAGGTTAGGAATTGACCGGGGGGTTAGGTTCGGGGGCGACTCCCGGGAAAAACAGGAGTGTTGACAGATATGCTCATATGCACTCTGACTACTTCAATATTGATAAGCCATGGTGGGCATTCTCTCGCGCTGAGCGCTGTCTACCAATCAAAACAGACTAGGTCATTGGTCCAATCAGCGCAGATTAGCATCGCGCTAAGGAGGGGTTTTGGAATAAATGAATCACTGAACAATTAGGAGTCGCTGAGATAATTAGGTAAAAATAAATGCATATTATAAGACAATGAAAGTGTTTTTTGACCTTGCATGCATATCAGCCTGTTGTTGGAGACCCCCAAAACCAAAATATGACCCGTTTTAATGTATAATAGGGGCTCTTTAAATTGTAGTAAGCCATGTTTGACGCAGATAGATATTGAGGGAATTTGCTTAATTGCTGGTTGCCAGACTGCCTCTGGGTCTATATTTCCGAAGTCATCTTCCCACTGTTTCTTTAAAAAATCTAAAGACGGTGCCACTGCTCTTTGAATCAGACTTAACACTTTTGATATCAGACCACCCTCAGATGCACTTAAGTCAAAGATCTCCTCAATCCAGATGCTTATGGGAGGAGCTGACAGTGTACTAAAATGCCTTTTCACTAGGCTTCTTACTTGCAGATATCTGAAGAAACGTGATTTAGGAATGTGCAATTCTTTAGTCATGTTCAAATGACATAAAATGACTTCCGTTTATTCATTCTTAAACATAGTTATGGTTACTTTTCCTCAGCTCAACATGTTAACGAGAGGCTGTCTGTCAATCATCAGAATCCTGTCAAAAAAAAAAATCGAATGCAAAATTTGGTAACACTTTATTTCGATGGTCATTTGAGTATTAGTAGACTGTCTACTTAATATCTGTTGATACAGACATTCAACAGACATTTAACTGACTATAAGAAACCTTGCAAGTACATGTCAACTTACACTAACCCTAACCCCATACCCCAACCCTAACAGTCTACTTATAATCTAATGAGAATTAGTTGCAATGTAACTTAAATTCAACAAACGGACCATCCAAATAAAGCGTAACTTAAAATTTTTCTAACGATCTACCAATGATGGCATAAACACCGCCTTTTGATGATTGACAGACACCCTCTCATTAGCATGTTGACCTGAGGAAAAGTAAATACTTGACTACATGAATAAAGGTTTGAGAGGGGTGAAAAAAACAACAACTTTCAGTTTAGCATTTCTTATTCCCCCAACATTCGTGTAATTTATGTAATTATTATTGTTTTTAATTTATGCAGGAATTCATGGATTTATTTACTCATTTATTTATATATTTGTCTATTTACTGTTTTAACAGGTTTCGTCCTCCATACTATTTATAAATTATTGTAAATTTGCTATTTTTATTTTGCTAGCGCACATTGCTATTTTTTACGTGAAAAGTGAAACCTTTGAAAAAATGGTTTTAGTTATCTTCAAATTCTAACCATTTGCGTTTGGAGCCACAATTTTCTTAATTACACCCTTTTTACAGTATTCTATGATGCACAAAAAGAAAGCCCCTTCCCCACCTAACCCTAACCCTAACCCTAGCCCCCACCCTACTTTCATACTATATAGCAGGGGTCACCGATCTCAGTCCTGGAGGGCCGGTGTCCCTGCAGGGTTTAGCTCCAACTTGCCTCAACACATCTGCCTGGATGTTTCAAGTATACCTAGTAATAACTTGATTAGCTTGTTCAGGTGTGTTTGATCAGGGTTGGAGCTAAAATCTGCAGGACAACGGACCTCCAGGAACAAGTTTGGTGACCCCTGCTATAAAGTATGTTAAAAACAGTATGCGAGCCGAGTAATTCATAGTGTTTGAAAAACAGTATCCGAGAAGTACCCGGTTGATCTACTACTTCTGGTGAGATTCTGAAGTGCACATCCAATGGACACTATGCTATCCCATGATGCCACCTGAAAAGAAAATTATGAATTGGAGTAAAGCGACGCAATTGATGCAGGTGGATCACATTATACTGACAAATGGCAGATGTAGTATGTCCATGTTCCATTCATACTTACACTCGTACTATATAGAACGTACTTGCGGTAGTAGTACAAATGTAGTACACATTCAAGTAGTAGCCGATTTTGGACGCATTGACAATAAAATACACAAAACATGTCACTCATAGTTTTGAATGGGATATGGCGAATAAAGCTCCGCCTACTATTACAGCCAATCATCGATGGCTATTAGACTGACATTTCTCTGTGGAAGGGGCTTTGACCAGACGTGCGTTCTTTACGACAGTTTCTACAGTTGTTATGAATCCTCTGGGGTCAGCAAACGCTCTGGAATCTCAGCGAATATTTGCTTCACAGACATGAGAAATATATCCCCATAAAGCTTAAAATCTCTACTTTTTAAATGTACCAACTACACCTGAAAACAAATATTTTTATAGTTTTGTAATCTGTATAAAACAAACACAAGGCACAGTCAGTACCGTCAAACGCACATCACATGACAGCAACCACTCGAACGCCCACAAACTTGTAAACAAAACGGCCACTGTCATTTTGGGAGATTTGCCATCGAGACCAAGTTGAGCATTATTCGGAGGACGATAAAATGTAACACGGCCATAAGGTGTCGCAATCTTGTTCCCTTCAAGTGCGTATGTGCATTAGCTTGGAACCCCTGAAAAAATGCAGATTTTGTTTGATTCGAATGTTTAAAAATGAAACTGAAGAAACATATTTATTTTTATTGGTGATTCCAAATATAAAATGCAATCTTAAGCTTTTGGAGAATTTGATGTTTCCCCAGTTTGCGAGCTTACTGCCTGAGAGGCATTTCAAAGATGGCCGCTGAGTGAAATGACTTGCCTTACAGGGGCTTTAAACATACTGTAATAAAACTTGCAGCATCTTCTGGTTCATGCAGACTTTCAATAGTAATGATGTAACCATTTATAAAAAAAAAAATCACTGAACTAGAAACTAGTAATAATATCAAGACTAAAAATACGAGTAAGTAAAATCAGTCATTTGCTCCTAAAAATGGAAATAGTTTGTTTTTGTTGATGCCTTGACATAATGATGACATTTCGTTCACCTTTCAGTTAATTGAACCGATTCAGGTGATTCAAGTCTAACAATTAATTAGCAGCAATTCAGTTACTATTCTGTACAAGAAACTAGTCAGTAAGTATAGTAACTAATGCTAAAAATATTTCTTAAATTCGGCATGAAATGAAAGTTAAGATTGTCCTATTTTCCACTATTTTTATATACAATTGAAACAGTTTCTGAAATGAGAGAAAGAAAAAAAAAAGTAGAGCAGTGCAGGATTTTGTCCTTTGGGAACTGGTTGGATTGTTGGAAGATGTTGCTAACATAATGGAGGAATATTTGAATGCCAGTTTGCATTCCTGATCAGCATCCTTTGGTGCAGAATGTTTTCAGATGTCTGATAATGACGAGAAGGAGTTCACGCTTAGCTGATGCTTGATTAAGTAAAAGCGTATTTTGGCATGCTGTCCTAGGAGAGATCCCTGAGCTCTAAAGATCCACCAGCCTGGGACTCCCTTCATTTTAGTCAGGAGGGAGAGAGGGGAGTCTAAGCTCAGGTAGGTCTCAAGTACTCATCTGCTATTGAAGTAGGAAGGAGTGGAAGGAGTTAGGGTGGATGGGGGGTTTTGTTGAAAAAACGAGAATGACTAAGGCAGGGATGTCAAACTCAATTCCTGGAGGGCCGCAGCCCTGAACAGTTTAGTTCCAACTCTAATTCAACACACCTGATCAAACTAATTGAGTCCTTCAGGCTTATTTGAAACCTACTAGTAAGTGTGTTGAAGCAGGGTTGGAACTAAACTGTGCAGGGCTGCGACCCTCCAGGAATGAGTTTGACATCCCTGGACTAAGGTAAGGAAAGCTGACTATTTATGTGAATTTAGAAGCGTCTGATTGGCTGGTTAGTGATTGATGATGAGAGACCAGCAGTTGTCAATCATAAGCATTTGATCTCGAAATTTGTTTATAAAATTTCACTTGAATTTTTGTTCAAACAACTGCCACTCACGAAGGCAGGGCAGAAATTAAATATACACTGATAGACACGCCCTAACGGCATGCCATGTGACCAGAAGTGAAGAAAAGTCATTTAGAATGGTATGGTATTTGATTAAAGATAACAAAGGTAAATTCATTTTTACTAAATAATGAAGTTCACCAATATTTTTATAACAAGCAATATTATAAAGAGCAAAGTTGCCGACTTTAATGTGTTGCTAATTTGCTCCTAAAAAAGGTACCAACTAGTTTTATGTGTTGATGCAGTGTCAGAGTCTGATCCTCTGATGAGATCTAATGATTGACAGTTTGTGAAAATATGAATAAATCACCTGACCCTTTGCATAATCAGATTCAAATGTAAGATGCTCCCAAAATGATATAATAATCTAAATAGTAATATCAGTTTAATTTATTATATGATTAAGATCATTATTGTGACAGTATTTAGAATGGATTGTCACCTGTTCGTCAGTTTATTTTAAATAACGTATTCCCATACATTAAAAAAATTGTAAGCATGTGGTAAATTATTGGATAAAGTCAATAAGAATGAATAGGAGTTCACAATGTGTCACCTCATCCAGATGCCAATGAATATACGGACACATCTTCAGATGTTTTCATTTTAATATTTGTACAGCATAATAGCTAATATGCACATTGTCACTATAGTGCAATATCTTGTCTAAATAATACTTGCACAAACTAAAAATATTTTAAAGTCAGAGCAAAGTCAAGGCAAAATATATTACATCCGCTTATACGTCAAATATTATATTTTAAACACATAGAGGTCCGGCAAAACAACAACAAAGGAATGCATTGGCATATATACAAACATTTCATTTACAAGTAGCTATGCATTTCTCGGGTTTGAGAACTACATGTATTGTCGCCGAACACACAGACTTACAGCATAAACTACAGCAAGTGATTACCACACATATCAGGCGGTGACGACAAAAGCAATCTGGATCACAAGTCTGTTTCGAATCATTTTTGTAATGCAATATGCTGTTGTCATTGTCCATCTCTTTCAGCACAGGGTCACAAAGGCCTCATGTTAATTGTGATTATGTTGATGTCTTTCACAGTGAACTCTGAGCCCTGCACTTGCTCTCATGGAAAGTTTAGTGCCAGCAATTCTGTTCAAGCAGAGACTCGTTTAGCTTTCTGTCCTGGTGGCTACTTTGTTTTTCTGCTTTTTGATCTGGCTATGAGCGTATCCCTCAGACTTGGCCCCCGATTCGTTGTGCTGCCTCGAGTATCGTTTGCATTTGCAGGAGGTCACCACTGTGATCTTGTAGGTCCTGGTGCTGCCATCCTGACACTGGAGCTGAATCCGCTGGGTTCGGGTCTTGTCATTTACGCAGCGCCACTCCTGACTGTTCCGGCGGTTCCAGGACTTCTTGCCGTATCCTCCGATCCAGTTGGGCAACATCTGAGCGGGGAGACACTGTCCTGTGCACACTAGCTCTTTCACAGGGTTTATGCTGGTGCACTGGCCGTCTGAGATGTACTTGGTGGATCGAAGCTCCCTGCAGCCTACTGGGATTCGTTCTGTAAAACAAAAGTGAAAAATACCATGGAATTGAAACTGATCTACTTGAATCAAAACTATTTTAAACTCAATGGTTAGGTTTGTCCATGTTTTACCCAAATATGAGTTGAAACAGCCATTCAATTTCTCTTGCAAGAGAAGGGGAAATTGTTCTGAGCAAAACATTATAGCTAATTTTATACATTGTTAAAATAGTATATACACATTATAGAATCGCTGGATTGTTTCAGTCCAAATTTGGGTAAAATGACTAATTTTAACCATATTTAAATTTGAAGTGGAAAAAACAAGCAATTTGTAGAAGAACTGGATTATTTAGTTTTACTGGGAACTGACAGTATCATTGAATTTTTGTGGTTTGCAATTGGTCTATGTGATTTTATCTGATGTGATCGACAGGTAACCCCATCCCTGTGCCAATAAACATGTCATCAGAGAACAGATGCTGTTGCCAGAGGAGGAAATTATAGGAAATTGTATATATTTTAAAAATATTATTATGTACATTCTAGAAATTGCTGGGTTATTTCAGCCCAAATTTGGGTTGGATATTTTGTAAATTTTGACCTCTGGTTGGGTTTGTCCATATTTTACCCAAATATGGGCTAAACCAACCAAGCATCTACTTGAATCCAACCAAGCAGATTCTAGAATGTATATATAATTAATTCCTGTAGTCTTTCTATGAATTCTCCAAAAGTGCATAATTTGAAGAAGAACTTTATTATTTTTCACTGGGAACTTATTGTATCATTGGATCTGTGTGGTTTTGCTATTGATCAATCTCATGTGATTGGCAGATAATCCCGACCCTGCACCAATAAACACATCATCAGAGAAAAGATTTTGTTGCAAGAGCAGGGGAAATTGTTTGAAGCGAAGATATATATATATATATATATATATATATATATATATACACATACATTGTACAAATTGCTGGCTTATTTCAACCCAAATTTTGGTAAAATATTATTTACATTTTTTAACTTAATGTTTGGGTTTATCCAAACCCAAATTTGGCCACAAACAACCCAGGAATTTGTAGAATGCACATCTAGACGTTTGCATTTCTAGAATGCATTTCCCCTGCTCTTGGAACAGCATCAATTCCCTGCCTGATAACATATTTATTGTTGAAGGGGCGGGGCGGGGCATCATGTCAATCATATGAGATCAACCTATAGCCATCCACAAAGATCCAATGATACAATCAGTTCCCATGGTCGAAAACAATCCAGTTCTGCCCTAAATTTGACCGTTTTAGGGAATTTATCTCACACTTTATCTACAATTCATGCCCTCATGACTTTACAAAATGCTCTCAAGTCATGTTGGGAGGACAGAATTTTAACAATTAAACAGTAAAGATGCAGTCTTTAAAATCTAAATAACATGTACAAAAAATACTGTATTAATACACAATTAGCCTATACACTGGAATAACATTAATCTACTTTTTGAATGTACTTTAAATGCTGAAAACAACCAGTTTGCATGAAACTGTACATTGTTTACATCTTTATTACCTTTAATGCACATCCTTGACACACTTGTGCATTCATAATACTATGGAGTGCCAATTTTGTTCCATATAACATACACCAAAATCTGTGAAAAGAGTTTGCTTAAGCTGTGGATTAAAAGCAATAACCCTGAGATAATGTTCCTTTTCTTGCATAGACGGATCACTTTGCTCAATGAAATTTCAGTGTATCGTCAGGAGCCACATGTATTCATTTTGTTTTACCTGCATGCTTGTTTGTTCGTTTTTCGACTCTCATGTGTACCCATTGACTTACATTTTTATGAATCACCAAGTATGATGAATATCAGCTAAAAATCTTCTTTAGTGTTCTCACTGAAGTAAAAATTCACCTACAGTATATCTCAGATGGCCTAACATTTTCTCTTTAAGACTTGGCAACCTTTGTTTGGCTGCCAAATTTGCACAACTTCCCATATATGATTGACATAAATCTTTCAACATCTATAAAGCAAGGTTTCTACACATCCTAAATTGCTCCTTCATGGCTTATGATTACACATAAACAACAGTGGTATGGATGATATGCTTTTGTTTGCTTTATCTTGGCCCTTCTCTGAACTGAGCGGAAATAGCGTACAGATGAATGACGGCTCTGAGCCTCTTATTATAGTCGGATTTGGCCGCTGCTGCTGGCTATACTATCAGTATTGTTCTTCCTTCGAGCAGTGCCTCCTGTCAGTGTGTAACCCAAGCCAAAATCCATTCACACAGCAGCAACACACCTCAGTTACAACGTGCCCCCCTCGCCATGACAGGACGTGATGAATGGGGGATTGGAGAGGCATGTTCTTCCTCCCCAATTCAAGTTAAGGCTGTTCAAAACAAACAGGGTTCCCCCTGGAGACTTCCTGAAAAATTGAGCTGCACCTTCATTCCTACTGTCTGACAGGATTTGCTATGTGGACATTGAGCTCAGCACTCTTTTATCATTTTAATCTTGGTTGCAAGCCAAGAAGACTGTGTAATCTGTATCATTTCCTCTAGTAATACGTTAACCCGTGAATGTTTGGCTTCCTGCTTGGAATGCAAGATACAATTAATTGATTGCATATCAGAATTAATTTCATTGTAAATTTAAAGGCCGATTAATTGTGATCACTTGCCAACATGTGGAAAATGAACTCTCTTTTTCTGGCCTAATAATGGACTTTATAAATAATTAGACTTTATTTGTTGTAGGTATATACACTAATGTGAAAATGACTTTCAGACAAATATCATAAAGATGTATTCATCAGAGTACAAGTAGTGATAATGTCTCCTCTACAATAATAACTATGGATAAAAGCACCTGTTAAAGGAAAAGTTTACCCAAAAATTGACTCAAATTTACACCATCAAATGGCTCCAAACATTTATGAGTTTCTTTTTTCTGTAGAAACTCAAAGGAAGGTATTTTAAAGAATGCTGGAAACCGGTAACCATTAAGTCTAGGTTTCCAACATTTGTCATATATCATTTGGGTTCAACAGAAGAAACTCAAACCTGTCTGGAAGAAGAGAAGTGTGAGTAAATAATGACAGAAATTTCATTTTAGGGTGAGCTGTCCCTTTAAAAGGTAAACTTTTTCTTTTAGCTACTTCATATTTTGTGAAGATTATTAAAAATGAAAAAAAAATTGGTCATATTTATGTAGAAATGCAAATTTAAATGTGTATTTCTGTTCATATAATGAGTTTTATCGACCTGGAATTACACTTTATTTTGATGGTCCATTTATTAGTACTTCATATCTGTTGATACAGACATTCAAAAGACATTTAACTGACTATAAGAAACTTTGCAAGTGCATGTCAACTTACACTAACCCTACCCCTAACCCCAACCCTAACAGTCTACTTATAATCTACTGAGAATTAGTTGCAATGTAACTTAAATTCAACAAACGGACCATTAAAATAAAGTGTGACCAAATATACTTAATTAAATATATCTACTTTTTCATTTATTTTAAGTTGCTTTGTTTGGAAAATTCAGTGTGAAAAGAGACAACCTGCATTTTTACCTTTAATAAATTCACCAATAATATACTTTTGCCAGCACTACATTTACGCCAATGTTAAGTCACTGACATTATTCTGATTTGAAAATAAAGCTTATTTTTTCTGTCGAACGCAGGCATTCAAATGAATGTTCTCTAAATCTATAAAGTAATGCCACTAAAACAGTTCAGAACAATCCCTTTAAATACTATTTCTTCAAAGAAACGTTGTAATATCATCCATAACCAGCTGTAAATTGAGTGTAAAGTGGTGAGCTCTTTACACGTGAGCGTGAGCTCACCTCTGTCGTGCGCGCTGAAGCCTCTTCCTCCGGAGCGCGCGCGGTTCAGAGACGCGTTGCTCTGCGCATCCTGAACGGGACCGACCACATGCGAGTAGAAAATCTCCGTAGCATCGTTCTTCAAAGTCAACCCACTCCTTATTAAAAAGCAAAATAAAACCATGAAATTGCACGACTCGGGTGCGTTTAAATACATGGTGATGCGTAAAAACCCACGGCCAGTGGAGAGATGCGCTTCTACTCTGAATGATTCTCACTCACTATCATCAAAGTGTATTGGGTTATATATATATACAGTATATATACACACTCCCGCCTCCGGATTTGGCAAAGGCTCAGGTGAACGGGATGATAAAACAAGGGCAGGACGTCTCCCTCTCTCTAAACCACACCCAGAGAAACACTGACAACATCTGGAGGCAAATGAATGGCTCTGGACTCCCAGAGAGCCCTTAATTCACTTAGAGAGCTGTTTGCGCTGTTAAACACTGGGTTCTTTATACAAGCAAACTTTGTCTGCAACACCCTTTTAAAAAATCATGCACAAAATATTTATTGTGAACTGATTTATGAAAACTGACAGGGAAAACATTGCTCCCGCGTTCAAAGCAATTAATCAACGACCAATCTGACGTTTACTGAAAATGAGGTGAAAACGACTATATTCTTTACAATAAATTATAATATTGATTGACTGACTGGTTGATTGATTGAGTGACTGATCAACTATAATTAATTATACTGTAAACTGTAGGTTAAAATAGGCAACTGTATTCTATGGGCCTACACAGCAAATTCATTAGTGTCAAATTTCAAGTGTTGCGGTAATTCAGAGTAAAGCGTTGAAATTCTAGAGTTAGATAAAGATAAAATAACCCTATCAGTGTTAGAAGATTATTTGCCTCCTTGTCATACAGAGTGACATATATCTAACACTAATACATTGTTGACTACTACATCCGGGAATTTATGCAGCAATATCCCTGGAGGATTTATCCACACTCTCAGAAATAAAGGTACAGGAGCTGTCACTGGGGCGGTACCTTTTCAAAAGGTACATATTTGTACCTGAAGGCTCCATAATGGTACCTCAATGGTACTTTTTAGGTACATTTGGGCACTAATATGCACCTTTGAGGTACCACTATGGACTCTTTGGGTACAAATATGTATCTTTTGAAAAGGTACCGCCCCAGTGACAGCTCCCGTACCTTTATTTCTGAGAGTGCAGACGCCGTTTTCTCACAAAGCAAGCAGCAAAGAGAAGAAGCAACTGGTGAGTTAAAGTACTTAAAATATTTGTATATAGACGTTTGACATCCAAATCGTTATATATACGTTAGTTTTAAAAATCTCACAAAAAAGCATAATTTTTCATCTTTATTTTGTTCTGTAGCTATGTAACATTAAATCTAAAGAAAATAAAGCTGTCTTAAAACTGCTTTTTTTTTGGTTAAAATACGAGAAAACACGTATTTTTGACTGTTTGTGACTGTTTTGAATTGTTTTCTTTAAACGGAATAGTTAATAAAGTGTTGCCGATATTAAACAAGATGTATTTCATTTCCGTGCAGTGTCAAAAATTTGACCTAAGAGTGTTAACACATAACACTGAATGGTGTTCATATGATCCTTTGTGGTGTTAATATTTTTCACTATAAGAGTTTGCTAATTAACACTCTCTGAGAACTCTTTCAAAATGCATTATTCCATGATGACCCTTTCATGCTTTTGTTTGGACACACTAACACAGCTAGAATATATGGAATAGGCCTATATCCCTATAGCTAAAGACAAAACTAATAACCCTCTTGTGAATTTTTTTTTATTTCTCAATTGAATCCCAAGTGATGTTTAAGAGCAAGGGAAGTTTTCACAGTATTTCTTATTATGAGCAATTCCAGCGTTATGGATGTGACATTTGAGGTAAAATCTCAAAACAGAAATTCCCAGAGAAACTACATGTTAACATTATATTGAAAAATCTGTATATATTTTCCAAAACAACTCAACACTGACTTATGGGAGCAGAAAAATATCAATCTGTAAACATTTTTTTGTATTTTAAATGAGGAAAATGAACATGCGTTATGGATGTGACAAAAAAAGTTGGTGAGTTAACAGTATATTCAACATGCTCTGTAGAAATTCTCTGAATGAAACTGCTCAACCCAAAAGCAATAACGCTAATCAAAAGGATAAAAGTTGGTTCTCTATAAAACAAAAACGATTGATTTTATGTTGTTTGACATTTATTGCATTTATAGAAAACAGCTCCGTTATGGATGTGACATATGTAAGTGGCACTTGTGTGATTTTAGTAAATCAAATATAATAGTTTGAAAGCATTAACACATTTTTGGATTTTATAAAGCACTATAAAATACTTGCTTGCACAAAAAACGCAGAAATGGTTTCGCTATTTTGGTGAAAACTTAATTTTTTTCATGGCAAGGTTGACATTTGCATGGAATTGCTCATACTTTTCTTCAGGAGAAAGTCTTGTTAATTTATTTTATTTTTGGCTGTAATAAAATAGGTATATATAACAACATTAGCAATATTGATAACAATATTAATGATAACAATATAATAAGTCCCCTTAATATTTTATTTTTTTCAATTGGCTACAGAATAAACCAATATAGACCATTTCGATGTGGCGATTTCACTGGCACATGAACATTTCCTGCTTGTTGTCAAACTATTTCATAACTGTAACAAGAGGCAATTTAATCAGACCTTAATATTAAAACAGCAATACAGGGGAAAAAATGCAATACAGGAAATAGGATCATTGTTATTGTTTACATCTCTCAAAATGGACTATAGTCCAATTGTTTGCCTGATTAACCCAGTAAACCTAGCACTGAATACTATCTGAATACCAGTTCTAGTCATACCCTAATAGTACCATTGTAAAATAAATAAATATTAATAGCACATGAGAAAATTTATTAATTGAGCAGGAGGGCTGGCTATACCATCTTCTGCTATTTGTGTGTCTTGTAAAATTAGTGAAAAGATATGTTATCCTCGACTACAAACATTTTTCTCAATCATGTCACGCAAAAATATCACGGTACAATGCAGAAGAAAGTAAATAAAAGTAATAAATGAAGGCCATCTTCCTACCTTTGCGTTTCGTGGTGGAACTTTAACAACATTCTGAAGAGAAGTCTGCCCTCTTATGGACAAGAAAAGCAGAAAGTTTGCGAATGTGACGGAGACAAGACAACTGAATTGTTATCGTTCCCATGACGCTCCCAGCGCGCGCGCATGAATAGCATCTCCTGTTATGAATGGCCATCAATCAAACAAGAGTGACGTGTGTCTCCTAGAAACCGGTCAGACTCGACGTTCGGACATGGAGTCAAACAGACAGGTAGACACGTTTATGTAATAATAAAGAGTTATGTTCTCCGTTATTTAGTGTATTTTTTTCTTTCTATTGCTTTGTTTTCCCCTCACAGGAAAATGCTGTATCAAAGTGTGTGACAATTGACTGTGACACCGATGTGAACCACCTTCATCTCGCTAAAAGGTGCTTGAAAGAAAACTATAAATACATGTAATGTCATAAAGTGCTTAAACAAAAACTTGTAGACCAAAAACATCGAAAGTTTTTATAATATTATATGATGCATATGCGACCCAGGACCACAAATCAGACCTCAAATAACCTGAAAGTACATTGCAAACTTTCCATAATATTTTTGTTTGTTAGGATTGGACAATAATTGGCTGAGACAAAACTTTAAAATCTGAAATCGGAGTGTTCAAAAAATAGTATAT
>CAIGQQ010004837.1:11595096-11618563 GCA_903798035.1 Danio albolineatus | reverse complement strand
CAAATTTAACTAAATTTTGTTAAATTAGTAAAATCTAAATTTAACTGTAAATCATTATATGAAGTAAATAATGGCAGAATTTTCATTTTCGCGTGAATTGTTCCTTTTTTTGAAGGTTTTAAAAGTTCATCATTATAATGACACAAACATTATTTTCATTAGGTGTTTGTAATTTAATTTGTAATATACAAAATACATCTTCTGTTTCAGCTTTATATCTGAACCCTTTCACTGAAGATCCTGAATATCGCCTGTATGTGCTCCACCATTTGCCATCTTTGCAGTTTTTGGACACAAAAGGTTGACTACCTTAAACATAAACTTCTAAAATGAAAACAGTTCACTAAAAGTAATCAAAGACAGGCTTCATGAAAGATAAGCTGTAAGAAAAGGCAGTAAAAACGTGAATAATTATGCCATAAGATGACTGTTTTAGCTAAATGACAAATGCAGACAATTAAGCAATCCAAATCTGACACTTTCAAAAATCATTCATTCATTCATTCATTTTCCTTCGGCTTAGTCCCTTAACTATTCCAACATATGTTTTACACAGCGGATCTCCTTCCAGCCGCAACACAGTACTAAGAAGTACTTTAATAAACTGAAGTAGACAATGAATAGGTTTTGCAATAATTTTGGCCTAATTAAAATTTTTCAATGTGTGTTTCAGGATTACAACAGAAAAGCACAACTGAAAACTAACATTGAAAAGCTGCTTATGATTAGAAGTGGACATATAGTTCTAGCTGAAAGCTACAACTCTTTTTTTCATGTTTAATACTTGAGGCCTGCTTATCCAGACCAAGCCTAGATAAGATCATATTATCATCAACAACATTTAACTACTTATAATAAATGTGCTTTAAAAAAAATACTGGTGCTCATAAAACAAAGCAAGACAAGTCAGTGCAGCTCAGTTTTAATGTTTCGATCTGGGAGGCAGATGATCCCATGCAAAAAAATTATTTGCTCACACTCAAGTGCTTCTAAACTTGTAGGAATTTCTTTCTTCTGGTGAACACAAAACTTTTCCAGGCCAGAAATACAGGACTTCTCCAGCTTTTCCATGACCATATGAACCCTGAATGGCTGTTTTTTTAGTATATCGTCCTTTGTGTTCAACAGAAGTATGAAACTCGCTGATTTTTAATGAATAAATGATGAAGAGGGTGAATCATGCTACACAGGGTTCCCACTCTTTCATGAACAGTCGATTCAAGGACTTTTTAAAGCATATTAATTTTAAATCAAGCACCTTCATACTTTACACCCCAGCATATGTAGCGCCATTCAGTCCTTACTGTATTTAACATTTCACTTACACCTAATATTTACATTAAAAATACAGTAATAATAAACAGTCATGTCCAAAGAACAATTCGTTATAAGAGATCACGTGATGTTAAAAATGTGTGTGAATGGACAAACCAGCTTAACCATTTCAATATTAGGCCCAATTCTACCCTTACCCCTTCAAGTGAACAAACGAGGGGTAGGGGTGTCTCAATTCTTTTTAACTTGATAGCGTAGGCTAAGGGGAAGGGCTACATACACCTTAAAACTCACCTTAAAACTGAGATTTTTCAGGACCACATTTGAAACCAAGGGGTAAGAAAAATCCCAGAATACGATGTTATTTCCCAGAATACTGCAACGGTAGCATGACTCCACATGGAAGCCAGAAGATGCAAAAATTTGTATTTTTTGTCGTTACTATGATTTATTATTATTATTTGTTTTACAACAAACAAAGCACATGTTTTAATACATTTATAATCACGTTCCTGTTTAACCATCATGGTAAAAAAAAAAAAAAAAAAACGCTAAATTTCGCCATCTAATAAGAACTCCTGTATAGCAGTCCCACTACATATTGTCACTCGATGACACCCGAATACCCTGTAAGAAAAGTCTAGTGGATCGGAATGACCTTTTACAGTGTCTGGTATAACGATAATGCTGTTTTTGTGTGTTTACACAGATGAATATGGCCATAGTGTAAAATGCACAGTACAGTTACGAGCTTATTGCCATATTATATCGCTATAATAACATGATATTGTTGCCTTTAGTGATTTCCTGAAGATTAATACCAAAAAATGTTCCATTTCTTAGGGGTTAATTTTAAAGCCCTTCCCTGTCACACTCTGTTTCAAGGGCCAAGGGGAAGGGGTAGGTGTAAGGGTGCAAAAATAGAATTGGGATTGGCCCTTAATGTTATTGTATTGTTAACTACCTCCAGAATAGTCAAGAGCGTCTGTGCTCTGCGTCTCAAGCCTTCAAACGCCACCACACTTTCATTGCTTGATGGCATTTGTCTTCTGAGGCGCAAGTAATTCATTAAATAAAGAAAAGATTCACGCAGCTTCTCCTACTGCAGCAAATTACTTTTTATTTTTGATAATTGGCGGCAGTTAATCAGGAAGTGACAACTTTGTTCTGATTGACTCATTGGACTGAAACACTTCTTTATCCGCACGTCTTTTATGCAACGTTCCAGTTTTACGCAAGAATTTATTTCGCATCTTTGGATGGAAACATAGCTATTGTTCCTAAGCAAGTTTCAAATTTAAGAGTGAAGAATTTCTCATTTTTTTCCTTCAGTTTCTAAAAGCAGAAAAGTATAATTGTAGAAATAACACCAAAAACTTTCATTTCAAGCACTTTCAAGAACCTACACTTGTTTGTAAGTACTTTCTAGGCCATATGTCTGAAATTCAAGCACTTTAAAATACTTTAAAGAAGCTTGGGAGCCCTGTGTATACCCATAAATGACAGTGAAAATGGGGACAGAGTGTCTATCATGAAAAACTTATTGCAAACTTTTGACTGGTAATATTTAAAACGGCAGAAGTACAGCAAGTGGAGAGGAGACGAGCTTTAAAGCTGTTCAATGTAGAAAGACAGAAGGTTCTGGATACTATCGCCTTTGGCAGACGAGCACTACCGCCCCCTTTAGGAAGAAAAACGACCAAGACGATCACAAAACCTGTAGGTAAGAGGAAAAGATCTTCTCTAATAGTGAACTAAAAAATAAATTCCACCGTTTCTATGAAACCTTTCTAATCTAAAGAACTGCTTTATTGTTACAGGTCAACATGTCTCAAGGAAGAGCACAGAGTTAGTGTCAACAGTTTTTGGAATATATATTTTTAATGTTCAATCTACAGCAGAGTTGACTTTTTGTTTCCTTTAGCAGTCGATCTGATCTACAAAACTGCTCAGAGGCCAAGTCCATCACACAGTTCTCCATTATGAACTGGACCAGTACAAACACGTCTCAGTGGAACCATCTAGAAGTTTCGAGCAGACCTGAATCTGACATGCTAACTGTCAAACTGAGATGACTTCCAGACCTCTGTCGTCACTTCTGTTTACAAGATGGCCATTTGACAAGGCCAAGTGGTTTAAATCAACTGAAAAAAGCTAGTGTTGTCATCTTGATCTCAATAAACATCGTCAAAACCAATGTGAGCATTTAAGCCATGTCTTTTAAACATATGTAATAGGTGACATCTGATATTTGACATGTTCACCGGAAAACGTGATCTTATAGTTTCGAACTTAAATGACGGAAAATAGATTGATTTACTTTCTCAAACATTACTGTATTTTTATATCATAAAATACGGTTGCTACAGCTACTCATTTATATTTCTGTTCCCCATAATAACAAGTATTTTAAGGCATAGGCATCATATTTTGCAGCAATATATTACGATATCTTTCCTAAAGCAAAAACTACATCACACGAAGAACTCTCAAAACACAACTCGTACATAAATACATAGATTTGTTTCAACATAAATGTAAAAACACTACTTAAAATAATATTTCAGCCACTTGTGACCCTTCATCTTGTGCAATTGTGTGTGTTTTTACCCTACATTATGTGCTTCAGAAGACCATCCAGGACGGGAACCATGAAGACTTCTCACAGATGTGCTCTCTTTGGTGGGTCTTCAGTGATGATGATTATAATGATGGCTGCTGGGTTGGAATGGAGTGTGTGTTTGTGATTCAGTCTGCAGTTATAGAGACTGCCTCAGAGTCCTCGGTTTGGTGATCTGAAGAGCTGGTGGTCTCGTTTTGGCTCACAGAGAGCTCCTCCATAGTGCCGCTCATCTCCTCCAATGCTTGATCGCCCTCAGCTACACAAGAGTAAAGGAGACTATGATTTTTTTTTTTTTAAGTAGTAGTGTTTAAAATGTGCATCTAAGAGTCTAGCTTGATTCTCAAACCAGATGATTCTTATGATTAGGTTCTTTTTGTTGAATCAAAAACATAGGATGAATGGTGTAGCTTGAAAATATCCACTACCAGTCAAAGGTTAGGGATCAGTAGGATTTTTAGATGTTGTAAAATAAGCTTATCCCTGCTCACCAAGGTTGCATTTATTTAATCAAAAATACAGTAAAAATTGTAAAATTGTGAAATGTTATTGTACTATAAAATAACTGTTCAAAAGTAGTTTAGCATTTAATTTAATAATTTATTCCGGTGATTTTAAAGATGAATTTTCAGCCTGATTACTCGAGTCTTCAGAGTCACATGATCTTTCAGAAATCCCTCTAATATTAATTAATATTTTTATTATTAATGTTAATAGTAATAAAAGCAATAATGACTGAAGCCATAATTTTATATAAAACTACATACAATACGTAATAAATATTTAATAAATATTAAACAATAAAAAAAAATTACTACATTTAATAAATGCCTCCTTGATGAATAGAAACATTTTATTTAAACTATTAAATAACATTAATAATTTATTTATTTTTTACAAAAAAAAAAAAAAAACTGACCCCAACGTTTGGACCAGTGGTGTATATATTACAGAGTGAACAGTGTAGCTTGATTCTCAAAACAAATGACTCAAGATTCTGTTCTCTTTTGTAAATCAAAAACATAAAGCATTAATCGTGTAGCTTCATTCTTAAAACAAATGACTCTTATGATTTGGTTCTGTTTAGTGAATCAAAAGCATACAGCATTAATAGTGTAGGTTGATTCTCAAAACAAAATGACTCTTATGATTCAGTACTGTTTAGTGAATCAATACATTAAAGTGTAAACAGTGCAGTTTCTCGAAATGTATAACTCTAATGAGTTATAAACAATTATAAACGGTGTAGCTTGATTCTTAATTTAAATGACTCAGTTCTTTTAAGTAAATCATCATTATAGAGTGAACAACTCTGCTTGATTCTCAAAATATATGAATCTTATGATTCAGTTCTTTTAAGAGAATCAGAATCTAATAACAAATTATTCTGCTGATATGATTCTGTTTAGTGAAATGTCACTCAATTCCAAATAGCTACTGTTATTAGGTACTTTTATCCAATCAAAAAACCTGACAATGTAATAATTATAGCTTAATATACCAAACAAATTACTCTTAAGATTTTGTTATTTTTAGTCAATTTAAGACATACAGAGAACAAAAGATTGTTCAATCATTGTTTGAGTGAATCTTCACCTTGCATTTTTTACCTCCATATTTCATCATTAAATCTTGATTCCCGAAAACCAATGACTATTATGGTTTGTTTCTTTTTTTTTAACGAATCAAACCCTTATTGAGAGAAGAGTACAATTTGATTCCAAAACAAATGACTCTCGTGATTCTATTTTCTTTAAACATAAACGTGACGCTATACAGTATATTAAATCTCTACAGTTCAGCTAAAAAAAGTTCATCCTGAAAGAATGCGATCTTACTATTCCCCAAAGAATCATAATACTGCAATATGTTTCATAAATATCGCAGATTCCCAAATAACACAAATTTGATTTCATTACCTTTGGCTTGTTTCTGTAGTCGTGCCGCTGATTCTGCTTCATGTGTCTCTCTCTGCTCCTGTAACATCTTACAGACCTTCTTATGGCTGAACCAGTGCAGCTTCTGACAGGCCTGACCACAGTAGATCACCTGAACATATGCACAGAATTAACAAAGCACCTTAATAAATTTAATAAAAATAAAAAAAAACACTTTACAGAGTGAAGTAGGGCTACACAATATATATCGTTTCATCAATATGGCAACGTGTGCATCCGCAATAGACCCATACTGAATATTCAATGTTGAGTTGAGATTATAGTTGATCAGCACCACAATTCAGAAAACATGTAATTTGTGGAGTCACTGCAGAGTTCAACCATAACAGAGGGAAAGTCTCCCATTTGCATATATTTTAATACATTTCAAGAGAGTATTTCATACATTCAGGCCCAAAATACGACAATATTTGTAACTTTAACATAGATTAATTTTACCAAAATATTTATACATATTGAAGGCTACACTTCTTATATTACATTTCATTACAATCATTTTCTGCACCTGAATACTGTTTGACTCTGGAAAACCATAAAGCACTGCCTATTTCATTTTTGTCTTTTCTGTATTGTCTTTTCTTATGCTTGCAATTTGTTTATGTTTTATATTATATTTTATGCATGATTCACTCCTCTGCTAAATCATCTCAGTCTAAATGAATGATTTCTTTCAAAATATTTTATCATCTGTGGTAAAAATAGTTTTTTAAAATAATAATAATAATAATAATTATTGCAATGTCATTTTTTACCAACATCGTGCAAAATCATCTCAATCAATCTAAATGAATGATTTCTTTCCAAACAATCCAAGTCATGTAGTGTATTCATGTCAATACATAAAGGGAAATATATATATATATACATACATATATATATATATATATTTTTTTTTTTTTCAATATTGTGCAGCCCTAGAGTGAAGTGAATTAATCATGATATAAAGCCTGATATTTACCATTTTGCAGATGGAGCATCTTTTCTCTGCCCCTTTCTCACCACAGGTTGTGCAGAAATCTGCATCCATGAAACCCACCTGCCCTGTAATGGCCTGGGTGAGAACTGACAGAGCCGTCGGGTCACTTCCCTGTCAAATAAAATAAATAATAATAATAATAATAATAATAATAATAATAACAATAATAATGACTAATATGAAGCTTTCATACATGAAATAATGTTCTGTCTTTCTAGCAGAGGCTAAAGATTTGTTTGAAAATAATATACTGTTCCCTCGTTCAGTTTCCTATGCTAGTCTACTAAAACAAGCCCACTTTAAAAAAAAGAATCCAAACAAATAAGTAAATTTACCTTACAGAAGCAAATAGAGTTCTCTGTAACTCTTACTCACAATTTCCACTGGGGCGATACTCCGGACCAGCTGCTGAAGTAATGTGGCATCACAGTATGGAAACTTCCTAACGCACTCGCGGATGAACTTCTCCTGGAATATTGGGAAACCGTCGCTGTCTCGCCCTTTTAAAAGACTGAGAAAAGATTTATCAGCCACTGTGAAAATTAATAAATCCATTTAAATACATCTAAGTTATCACTATTAGTTTTCAATGTTACATGATTCTTTAAAAATCTATTTAATATCTCAATTTGCTATTCAAGAAACATCGATTTTATTATTAGCAGTATTATTATACATATTATATTATACTATATTATTATATAGTATTACTAAAAGTGCTGAAATATTTTTTTGGAAACTGATACAATAACTACAGGATTCTTTGATTAATTAAAATAAAAAGGTTTACCAGAACTGCATTGAAAACTAAGTCATGTCTTTACTCTCAGATCTTCTCAATGCATTGCTTCACTGCTGAATAGTCTTCATGTTTACAATAATAAAAAAATAAACATAATAATAAAAAAAATCTAACCACAGACTTCCTGCACATATAATAATGTACCTTTTGATGAGGCTTTCAAGCTTGTCCTGCCGATCTTTCAGGAAAGAGCCACATTTCTGTAGCACACAGCTGAGGTAGTGCATCTTCATGGCTAACACTTCATTCATGTCCTGCTGTTTGATGCACTTCTCACAGATCAGCTCCAGAACCTGTGTAGCACATGAGTTAACACAGGTTGCTTCAAGTTTCAATCAAATTGTGTTTATTGTAATAAATCTATACTCACAAACATAAAACATAAAAAAAAAGTCACTTTCCAAAACCTTTTCATTCACTGATCCACGCTGTTGAAATTTTCCCATTCCCACACAGACTGCTGAATCAAAAGTATCATTCAAACGACAACTAAAATCTTTTCTGGATTCACCTGAACCCCTGTGAACAAAACCTCACCACATGACAACCCCAAACTGAGTGTGCCTCACACAGGTGAGTGGGCTAGACAAACCACTTGTAGAAAAAAACCTTAAAGGGTTATGAGACACCAAAACACTAAGATAAAACACATTTTTGGAGATGTTGACAGTCATATACGTGTACCATGCAGCTAAAACACTATTAGGACACATATATTTAGCTAACAAGTGAAAATTGGTTGTTTTTGCATCATTTCGAGCAAATTCATCCTTCCGGTTTAAAAAAAAAAAAAATTAAAGCAACGTCACAGCGATGAGATCCTTGTGTAAATTTCAGCGTGGAGACTGGGAGTCTGTACTGGCCAGTACAACGTGACATCTTTGAGTTTTCATCATTAATTCAAGAGAAAGACTGTTTTTACCTGTTACAGTGTTCAGACGGCAGAGAGACGGAACTTTGTGTTGTAAACCGAAATTAAAACAAGTGAAAGTGGAATTGTTTGGAGATGTGGGTTGTCAGTGTTGTGTTTATAAATGTGCTGCAAGGAAGGTTTTGTTTTTATTTCTTAGTCAAATCTAATTAGTTACTAAGTTTATAGTACGTTGATGACACCTTAATGTAAAAGCATTACCATTGTGTAGGATTTTTGCCACATTTTGTGACAGGATAGTCTATACATACACGGCTGTCTGACACTATTCTCTGCACTTACCGAGTGCATCTAAGTTACAGAAAAATACAAATTTAAAAATGTAGCTCACCTTGCGACACTTCTCAAGCGCTTCCACATCCATAAGCAGAGGGTTTTCCTTCACCATCATCACTATCTGCGGAAGAACCAAGTAAAAATATTTACAGTGAAAGTGATTTATGTTTTGATATGTTATGTTTGATCAATTGGGAAATTTGAGACCATGCTGTTGGACTTTAGAAACAAATGTAACTTTTAAAGTTATATTTATAGACTCATATTAATATTAAGGAATAACAAAGTATAAAAACAAACAAACGAAATGGGGAAAGGAGAGAAATGAACAGGACTGGGAAAAAACCACTGTCTGATACCTTTACAGGATTGAGGTTGGTACTCATGATAATTTTGTGTAGCGGTCCAGAAAGCTTTGGAGGAAGTTTTGGTTCCTTTTCCAGCCCTTGCGGTTTGGTGTAGTAATCCAACCTCGCCCGGGAGAAGAAGTTATTGATGACTGTCACGCAATCGTGCTGGCCTGAAAAATATTGAAACTATTTAAAAATGTACAGTACCTTTCCTCCTGTAAGTCTTGTTAAGTACAAAATGAGGCGTTTCATCTTTCTCATTCTTAATGCAAAAAAAAGTATACTTTTAAAATGGATCTCAGATAAGGCTCCCTCTTCAAGCATGTGGCATCAAACTATTCTTGAATATGTGTCGTAGATTATCTCACTTGTATTGTACATGACAAAAGTGGAGTTGAACCTTTCAAGGCACATGATGATTTTGATATTGCTTCTATCCTGACAAGAGGACTTATTTAAGAATGCCATGGCTGGTTTTATTGGTTGTTTTACACTTACTGTTAATAATTTCATATTATTTTATTTTCCCTGACTTACTAAACTCTCATGCATGTGCACTTATTAACCCCTGTTTGTGTATGTGAGCAGAACTGCATTTTCTTGTTATTATTTTTAGTTGTTCTTTATTTTTTGCTGTTTGTTTGGTAAATTGTTTAACTATTGTTGTTATTGTATCATCACTATTTTACAAAGATTTTATTTTTTAAGTAAAAACTTAATAAAACATACATATTAGAGAGATGAGACACATTCGAGTTCAAAAATATGTCATGTAAATGGTTAAAAATAGAACACCGAACAAAAAGTGCTTTTTTGTAAAGATTTGTGCATTTAGTAATAAAACAATCAAATATTTTATTAAACCTTTATGCATTGAAATTTATTTCCTTTATTTCCGATGAGTTCATAATTCCTAATACAGAATATACGCTGTTTTACAGATTTTTTTTTTATTGACTATATAATTTTACATATAGGCCTATACTGTTGTTTTCAATTAAGTTTTTAACAAATCTTTTACAACACCAAAAAAGTAACTACAATGGGCAATTTATGAAGAAAAATATAATCCAAAACATCCTGAATTTATCATATGAAAAAAAGATCACACACAATTTGTAGGTTTGTAGAGTACCAAACAATTAGTTTAGTGATTCTTAATTTTAGAGTTAGCAAAATTGTCACTTTTATACAACAATGATGCATTCGATTAACCCAAAATGACAGTCTATATTTCAAAAAAATATTCTACAAGACTTTTTATTTTAATTAAATGCTGCTCTTTTGAAGTTTCTACTGGCTAATTAACATTAAACGTGTTATGGTGTTCGCAAAACAATTTAATAAAGATCAATAGGAATGTTTCGGCATATCAAAATGAAATCTGAAGGAATATATGACACTAGAATTAAAAAAAGTCAGTTTACCGTTAAGAATAAATTACAGTTTATAATACATTACAATAAACAGCAGTAATTTGTAATTATACTTCAAAATATGACAGTTTTTACTGTATTATTAGCAAACGAAATGGAGTTTGGTGAAAAGATTTGAAAACTTTTTAATAAATATATCTTACAGACTTAAATTATTCCAACAGTAGTGTGCTGATTTGAACAATAACATTAACAAGATTGTTTCACCATAATGCCGTATGTTTGGCATACCTACAAAAGCAGCCATTTGAGCTGCTGTTCTGCCGACTGAGTTCACTGCATCAGTCTCGGCTCCAGCATCCAACATCATCCAGGTGATTTCGGTCTTTCCTGTACAACACAATTTAATCTACTTATTATTGCATAAAATATATTCAGGCCATATTATGGTCAAACTGACGATTCTACCTGAGAGTCCTGCAAACATAAGTGCAGTGTATCCATGCTCATGTTCATTGCAGTTGACATCTGCTCCGTGCTGTAGCAAGAGTTTGCACATGTCTGCCTTGCCTTTATATGCAGCGTGCATGAGGGGCGTCATGCCGTACTGAAAGAGAAATGCAAAGAATCAAAACAGCATTATTCGGCAAAGCATTCATCGAGATTAGATGTTAAATTATTTCAGTAAACTCATACTCACTCATAACCCAAACTTACTATAGAATTTATTTAAGAATATATATTTTTTTAAATAATATAAATTAAAAAGTAACTAATTTGAGCCTGACAGCATCTATAGACAATGCACTTGGAACCGTTCAGAAAGATGTGCACAAGATGTGAATTTCAATACATTATTTTATAAACATTACATTTTTAGATGAAAACCATTATAAAATCTTTCAGGCTAAAATACTTTAAAAAGCACATATGTTAACATATTTATCAACAAAATGCAGTTCTAAAAGTGATATAAGCTTAAAATTACCCATTTATTTAGCTTCAACTTCTAAAATCATTTTTTGACTTTTAAATAATTTAGCAAAAATGTATTATTGACACAATATGAGCCCCAAATAGTGAGATATCAAAATATATTTCCCTGAATCAAAATGAACTGTAATTGCATGGCGAATGACTATCAAAAGTCAATCACAGGGCTCAACAGTAAGGACTGCCCGATGGCCCGGGGCCAGCATGAGAGATGCTCGGGACAGTAGACAGGATTGTTAATGGCCCGATCGGGCTAGTGCTGCCTTGTTACTAAAGTTTAATTTCCCTGTGGCTATTTGTCAATTGCATGTAAATACAATCTTAGAATCGAGAAGCAGTTTGTGCTTTTAAGCCTTTAAATGCTACCGTTTCTGTAATGTCGTAATCACCATATTGCTTTTCGGTTCCTCTTATCTGATTGGATCTGATTGGATCATTGAGCATGTTATTTTTTCCATAACCTACTTTCTACTTTCTAACAAGTAGTACAGCGAAAAGACGACAACATCAAATTATGAGGCTAAAAGAAAATGTCTGTTTCTAACGTCTTGGAAGCAAACATTTATGTGGGTACAACACAACGGAAAAAATGAAGTGATGTTTTGCACAGTTTACCATCACTTCCATACTGCTGTTTTTGTTTGCATAACACTTTGAACTTTTCTCATTATATATTTATTAACATTTTTTTAATATTTAAATTCTAGATTCACAGACATAATTTTTGACACATTAGTTAAAATATGTGGCTAAGCTATTAACCTCTTCTTTTGGTGAGGCAAGTGAAAATTTTGGAAGGGCAAGTAGAAATCTCAACCACTGAGCCGATTGGACCACTAGAAAAAATCATTGGCGTTGAACCCTGATTCACTTTATAAACGTGTTGTTTCCGTATGAAAATGAAACTTTTATCCTAAACAAGCTGATTAAAAATGAGTAATACACTAGTACATTGCAATCACTATCCAACAATTACTTGATTCCAGTTAGACCACACAAGGAAAGACAAGCCGCCAATCAATATGGTTTCCAAGCATCTGCTATGAAAGTCCACAGATGTCAGCAACAGATGATTTGGAGAGGTTACTTAAACAAAAGCCAAGCATTGTTTAAGAAAAGAAAAAAGACTACCACTAACCAAGAGAGCAAGTACACACTTAAAATAACTGTTTATTGTAATGCATAACATTTAATTTCATTACCTCATCCAGACAGTTGACTTTGACATCTTTGGATCCAAGCAATCTGGAGGCTTCCTGCACATTACCTAAAAATAATAATAACTACTTTTAAGGAACTTAAGTGCATTTTACTGGCATAACAATGTAAGCATTGATCCTTAAATTTGCATTTAATAATCTTTCATGCAGTTTAACTAAACGCATACACAATGCTGACTTCTAATATGCAAAAGTAACGTTAATTTAAACAGAGGAAAAGATTCGGTATCATTATACAACCCCCGTTTGCACTTTAGTAAAATGAAATCATTTTCATAAGTGGTAACTGTGTTAATCTGGAGTTAGCATGTTAGCGCCATGCTATCTTTACCTGCAGCAATAACCTGAAGCAGCTCCTTCTCCGTGTCAGTAAGGTCTCCTTTCTTTGGTGCAGACATTATTATAATCTAAGTGATAAGTGTGGGCTTAGCAAACTATAAATACGTACAATATGGTTAATACGACAGCTTGTTGTGCTGTGATTGATCCAATGACTGGAAGCACCACTTGGGGTTAACGGGTTGAAACAGAATGAACCAACTGCAACAAAAGCAGGGGCGTAATCACGTACATCTCGATGTCTGATGTGGTTTTACCGTTAGTTTCAAAAGTTCTGTCTAAAATACTGAATGATAATGGGTTTAAAATATAATTATAATACTTTTATTATGTTTGGGTAAAGTTTAAAGCAATTTGTGTGTATTTTTGTAATGTGTCTACTCCCATTTGACTGGTGGTGTTTTAGCCCTGTGAAGTCTGGAACTTTCATTCTGTAGTTCGTGGATCAAAGTATTTAGTTTTTTCAAAATAAGAGACATATAAATGCACAGTAATATTACCAAATCAAACGTGTTTCTTTAGATTTTAGTTAGGTACATGTTTAATTAATTAAAGATATAGATGTGCATAAAACCCACCGCTTGTAGGGGACCATTAAAGCGGCTGAAAATAATGATTTTTTTTATATTTAATTTTATTTATTTACACTTTATCATTTGGCAGATGATTTTAACCAAATCGACAATCCAATAAAATATATACATTATATAAAGAGATTAAGTGCTAGAGACAGAGGGTTAGATTAAGTTATTTTCGAAAAAATAAAATAGAAATTAAAAATACGATTAGGGATTGTAAAAGCAATGCCATTTTTTATATATATGTGCATAAACAAAACAGAGAATGGATAAAAGAGTGCTGCAATTAGAATTATTGTTATAAAAAACACAAATACAAAAAAAATCTTAGAAAGTAATGTGTTTATTATGCTTATTTTTTATATAGAAAAATCAAAAGCTAGAATGTAAAAAACTACTAAGAGTCGTGTAGAGGAAAGGATGAGAAATAATATTATAACAGCATACTCCATAAAGACTAGAAAAAGAGTTTTCTAATATTGTTCTTTTTCGTGAACCAAAATCAATCAGAAACCTGTCAAGCAATGATTCGTTCACTCATCGGAAAGAGTCGGTTCGTTCGGTTCACTAAATAAACGCATGATGCATGTAAGCATAAATAAAAAAAATAATAAAATGAATAAATTAATTTAAAAACAATTAATTAAATTACTTTCAAACAATAACATATACATTAAATATACATCCAAAAAATAATAAATGAGGGGGAAATAATTAATATAATTAATTGAAATAATTAATTTATCATTACATTTACTTAAAAACAACCTATATATGTTTCATTAAGTCATACATTATTTATTATTCTATTGTTTCAATTTATTTATTTATTTATCCGTGTCCTTCAGCCGTTTAATTCATAAAGTGATCCTTTGCAGCGAACCGTTTAGAGGAACCGACTAATTGCTTCACCTTGAGCAAAAGAACCTCTTTGCCTCGAGTTAACAGTTCAAACAGGACTTTGCTCATTTGAATAAAGATAAAAACGGACCAATGGCGTTAAACGTGTTCACCTGAGCAGATCCTGAACAGCTTCTAGTCAGTCAGTCAGGCTTCGAGCAGAGAGCCTACAGAGTGTATTTTCAGACTATGGTTTAAGTGTATAAACTATATCATTTAATCATGGCTTGTGGTGGCTTTGTTTGCTCCAAAACGTCTCTTTGCATCTTGAACCTCATTTACGTGGTAAGTGGCCTACAAGACTTTCTTTAATTCTTATCATTAACAATACCCTTAATGTAAATTAACCATGGTTTCACTATAAAACCAAACAACTGTGTTATTGTAGTTAAACTATGATAACGAACAATTAGCCATAGTATTTGCTGTAAATCATTACTATAAGTTGTTCTCAACAGTGGCAGTAACAACATGCAAGTTCTGTTGTAAATGTAAAATGTCGAATTAATGGTTATGTGAATTTACATATCTACGCAATAAACAAACTAATTTATATTGTTTTATAAAGTAGACTATTGTTAGGTAGCTATGTCCCATTAGCTGTAGTTTGTACATAAAAATGATAAAAGAATGCCTTTTAACGAGTTTCTGTGTTTACCAAATGTTTATATTATTATTTTTTATTGATGTTATTATTAAATGCATCTGTTAAGCAACATAGTCTATATTTTCCTTCAGAGTACAATAAAGTACCTTATACTACCACAACTATTAAGAATGTGTAGTCATTGCCTTTTCTGAACGTCTCCACTCATTATTTCTGTTTTTGTTTTTTTTATAGTTGGTCAGTCTTCTGTTGATTGGTGTGGCAGCCTGGGGAAAATGGTTTGGGCTGGTCTCTAGTTTCAGTGTAATGGGTGCTGTAATCGCCGTTGGATTGTTTCTCTTCATCGTGGCCATTGTTGGACTGTGTGGAGCTGTGAAGCATCATCAAGTCCTCTTGTTCTTTGTATCCTTCTGAGTAATCCATTCAATAAATTCTCTTCTTATCAACCGTGTTACACAACGCATCAGCCTTAGCTTGTGCTGAATCTGTTTTGCTGGCTTGCTTGATTGTAGCAATTCACTGTAAATAAATTAAAACTACAAAATTGATGGTTGCCTTAAAGCAGTGTTTCTCAGCCACGTTCCCGGAGGACCACCAACACTGCATGTTTTGGATGTCTCCTTTGTCTGTCACAGCCATTACAGGTCTTATAGTCTCTGCTAATGAGCTGATGATCTGAATCAGGTGTCTTTGGTTAAGGAGACATGGACAATGTGCAGAGCTGGTGGTCCTCCAGGAACATGGTTGAGAAACACTGCCTTAAAGGGACAGTTATAAAGGGACACACAAATCTATTATTAATTATGAATATACAAATCCCAAGACCTTTGTGATTAATTTAAAACAGAATTACAAATTTGGGGTGAACTAACCCTTTAATTGACCCTTAGTTTAACCTTATGAGTAACTCTTAACAATTAAACTGACTTGTTTATCCTGGAAAAATATAAGTTGAAACATTAACTTCAGTTATAAGGTCAGTTATGATGATTAAAATAAAAACTTATGTTGTCATGACTAAAATAATATTTTTTTTACAATGTTTGAACAACTATCTGCCCTTAATGACACAGAAAACCCTTAACTAGTCTTCAGTACATGTTTATTCTATTCCTGGTATTCATAGTGCAGTTTTCCGTATCATGTGCCTGCTTAGCCATTAATAAAGAACAACAGGTAATTATAGCCTGTGATAATACGGATGTGGTTTCCTCATTCCTCAAGCGACAAGTGGTTTCAAATTCAAATGTTTTTGTTCTCCTCCAGAACCTTCTGCTCGAGATTGGATGGAATAAGTCTGAATCAATGCAGAGTGATTTGGAAAGATCGCTGAATTGCTGCGACTTCCTTCAGGTTGACTACAGTGGATCCTGTGAAGCTGTAAGGACTTTTATTTTATCCAAGATCTATGGTGTAATAAAGTGTACTGTACTTTTAAATGACAAAAAATCCACTTCTAGAAAGATCCTTAAAAATTCTTGAAGAAATAGTTGTGCAATTAACACAAATAAGCAGTTAAATACACTACCTGACAAAGGTCTTGTTGTCGATCCCAGTTGTAAGAGCAACAAATAATAACTTGATTTCTAGTTGATCATTTGGAAAAGTGGCAGTAGGTTGAGTTTTCTGATGAATCATCTGTTGAACTGCATCCCAGTCATCAGAAATACTGCAGAAGACCTATTGGAACCTGCATGGACCAAAGATTCTCACAGAAATCAGTCAAGTTTAGTGAAGGAAAACTCATGGTTTTGGGTTACATTCATTATGAGAGCATGATGAGATCTAAAGAGTGGATGGCAACATCAACAGCCTGAGGTATCAAGACATTTGTGCTGCCCATTACATTTCAAACCACAGGAGAGGGCAAATTCTTCAGCAGGATAGTACTTCTGATACTTCAGCCTCCACATCAAAGTTCCTTTGATGTGCAAAGAAGATCATGGTGCTCCAGGATTGGCCAGCCTAGTCACCAGACATGAACATTATTGAGCATGTTTGGGGTAAGATGGAGAAAGCATTGAAAGTAAATCCAAATAATCTTGATGAACTCTGGGAGTCCTGCAAGAACGCTTTCATTGCCATTTCAGATGACTTAATTAATAAGTTATTTGACTCATTGCGGAGATGTATGGATGCAGTCGTCCAAACTCATAGAAGTCATACACAATATTAACTCTTTTTCCACTGCACCATGACTTTATATTCTATACTCTACATTATTTCTGTTAAGTGACTAGACTTTCGTCTAAGCAAAGTCAGACCTTCCTGTCCTAATTAAATAAAAAATCAAGGCATGATCATATTATATTGATAAATGATCAACTGGAAGTTATTATTTGTTGTTCCTGGACAGGCGACAAGACTTTTGTCATGGAGTGTATGTAGTTATAAGAGCTACTGTTCATTCTCAGAATGTCAAGATAATATATTTTTATTTACAGTTAATATAAATAAAGGGTTAGTTCACCCCAAAAAAAAAAATCCCCAGAGGCCTTCTTCCATTTTAGAACCACAATTTAGGATCATTTAGTTAATATCCAGGAGCTCTCTCATCCTAAATTGAAACCAATGGTCCTGAATCATTCAAAGTCTCATTTATAAACGTGGAGTACACACAAAACATGGGTGGAAATTTGTGTGCGCCACTTCCCACACAAGTTGTGATCTATAAAAAAACTAATTTGATGGTAGAATGTGCTCTGCTGTAAGCAAACTCTAAGTAAACATTTACCTGAACTATTGACTTAATTAAACCACTTTGAATCATCCTATGAGCCATAATCATTAATTAAAATATATTTACAACTTATTCTAACATACGCTTACTTTTAGGAAGGCATCTGCAAAGTTTTAGAAATGAGACCCCAGAAGGGTATCAAAAAAAAGACAGTCCATGTGGTTTAGTGATTCAAACAGAACGCTACAAGAATACGTTTGTGTGCACAATGAATAATAGTAATGACTTTATTCAACAGTTTCTTCTCCTCAGTGTCAGTATAGGGCTCGCTCACGAGGTTTGAAACCACATGAGGGTGAGTAATTAATAACTTTGTTCATTTTTGGGTGAACTAACCCTTTCAGTAACTAAATGTTGACAAAATGAAGCTGCTTGGACTAGTGCAACTCAAAGATCACCTGAGTGTGAGATCATATTGTTTATATGCAGTGGCCTAATTTATATAGCGGCTGTAAAGATATTTACCATTTGATTTCTGTCTTCTCTGTGACCTCAGACCTGTTTCAATGAAAAAACATGTAAACCATGTTCAGTAATAATCCAAGCCTATGCTGACGACGCTCTGCAGTTTGTCGGGGGAATCAGCCTGTTTTTCAGTTTTACAGAGGTGAGAAGACAATAAAACACCGCTAATAAAAACTGAAAACACATTCACAACGTCAAGTGTACATGTTTGCTGCTTTAGTTTTTGGTCCTATTAATAAACGCATATTGTTATTTTTCCTGTTACAGATTCTAGGTGTCTGGCTAGCATACAGATACAGGAATCAGAAGGATCATCGACAAAATCCTGGCGCTTTTGTTTAATGCACATAAATATTCAAGACTGATTTGTTGTTGAATGGACTTTTTTTCGTTGTTTCTGAATCTTGGTTTTGCTGTTCTGTTTGTATCTATAGCAAACCCCATTACTTGATTTTTCTAGGATACAATAACAAATGAAGCGTTCTGTTGACCTTTATAATATTTATTTGTGAAACAGCCGTAATGATAGACTTGGTAAAATAATATATATCATTACAGATTGTGTAAGTAGGTTAACTGGGCTTGAACTCTGATCCCAATTTGACAACTCTTACAAAGATAAAGAGCTGCTAAATAAACAAGACCTTAAAGACATGGAAACTCATCTCATTTCAGACTGAAAAAAACAAACTAGCATTTCTAAGGAACCCTCGTATCTTTCCTGCATATTACATCAAACAATAATGGGCATTGGGTAGCACTGTGGCTCAGTGCTCTGCGGACTGCAAGACAGGGGCGTAACATGAAGGGGCATAACTTGTAGTAAGTTAGATGCGTAACTTACAGTTATCGAGATCCCATTAAACCATGCGAGATGGTACAACAAGATATTGTTGGCAAGATGGTGGAAATACTTACCAGAGAACATTTTCACCAAATGTTTGCATGAGTTTTCTCCAAATTTATCCACAGCCGTTTCACTTGATATATTATACATTCATTTTCTTTTCGGCTTAGTCTCTTTATTAATCTGGGGTCGACACAGTGGAATGAACCGCCAACTTATCCAACATTTGTTTTACGCAGCAGATGCCCTTCCAGCTGCAACCCATCTCTGGGAAACATCCATACACACTCATTCACACTCATACACTATGGACAATTTAGCCTTACCCAATTTACCTATACCACGTCTTTGGACTGTGGGGGAAACCGGAGCACCCGGAGGAAACCCACGCAACCACGGGGAGAACATGCAAACTCCACACAGAAATGCCAACTGACCCAGCCGAGGCTCGAACCAGCGACCTTCTTGCTGTGAGGCGAACATGCTACTCACTACCCCACCGTGGCGCCCTTGATATATTATTATATTCATTAATTTAGCAACTCCACTTACCGACTGATTGTCATGATAGTTTGTCAACTCAGCGTCGCCCCCTGTGGTTGAAATGACAGTACAATGGCAGTCAAGTAAGAAAACCTCTGCAACTCGCGGCTGTACGTAATAACAGAGATGGTTGGGTTTAGGTGTGAAGTATGTGTAGACGTTAATAACTGATGTACAGCACCATCTTACCGATAACAGTTTTGACATGCGAGTCCCCATAACTTCAAGTTACCTTACAAGTTACGCCCCTGTCTTGCAGTACGCAGACACTACTTACTAAATTGGCCATAGTGTACAAGTGCGTGTGTATGTATATTGGCCATGAGTGCATGTGTGATTGCGAGAGTGCATTGCTGTTTCCCGGTAATGGATTGCGGCTGGAAGGGCAACCACCGCGTAAAACATATGCTGAAATAGTTGGTGGTTCATTCCGCTGTGGAATTATGGACTAAGCTAAAGGAAAATGAATAAATACTGGCCATTTACTCATCTTCGAGTTTCTGTCCTCTGCTGAACACACACACACACACACACAAAAGATATACTGAAGAATGTTGTAAAACCAGACATCGACTTCCATAGTATTTGGATGTCAACAGCTGTGTCATCCACCTATTTTTAATGCACATTTTGGATTAAAAATGCTTAATGGAAATGCCATTGCTTAAATGGAATTGCTTCATTGCTTAAAAATGCTTAATGGAATTTGTTGCACATTGAATGGTGTAATTGTTCATTCTTTGCTCTCAAAAGAGTGGTCTTATGTCTGCTAAAGCCACCATGTGCAAGTAATTTAATATTATATTTGAAAAAAATCATATTTTACTGCAGTAAAACCCATTTTTCTTCCTGATGTTTGGCACCAATTCATCAGAAAGTGAAGATTTAGTTCTTTCTGGCACTTTGGATAAAAACTGTGCTTTAATGGCAAATATTTTATGCGATAGTCCAGTTTTGCACACAAGAAAACGTAGCCAATGGCTGCTTTTTCCACAACATTCTTTTAAACATCTTCTTTTGTGTTCAACCGAAGAAAGAAACTTTAAAACCACTTGAGTGTGTGTGATGTTCATTTTTTTGGGTGAACTAACCCTCTAAGCTCAGTTGCTCCAGACTCTAAATATTAAGATTGCACGTTGAAACTTAAACTACACCCAACCCATTTCCACATTATTTTGTTCAGGATACAACCAGGAACTCCTACACGGTCTGTTTGTATTCCCCATATTAGCAAATGGTGTGGCACTCCTGCTTGTCCAGCTGGTTTTCAGGAGGTGATTCACTAAAGTCATCAAGTCTAGTGCTTCCCTCTGCTGGCTGCGGTGAAAACATACCAGACATACTCATCACGTTTACATTACTGTAAAACATCTGCCTGAGGATAAAAAGGCTTGGATATTTCTATTTCAACTGAGAGATTGATTTTTATATTTGTTTTATATTAATATTGTCTAATGTTATGCACTATTGTACAATATATACTTTAATTTAGTTTTAATAATTTAGTTATTAGGTTTTTGGAGGTAATTTTAAGCTGGTGAAAATACAAATGTGAAAAACGAAGCTGCATGTTTGCATTGATGTCTTGCGCTGAATGAAATTAATATGTTGCCTTTATGTCATTGACTTGTGTTGTTTTTATTCATATTAAGCATATGAATAAAACATTTTAATGCTAACAACATGTTTAATTGTGTTCTGGCAGAATCTGTCAAATGTTTAATAATGTCTGTTTGCATCTACATTGAATGAACACAAAACTCTATGAATACATATTTAATATACATTTGCAGAGGGCTATAAAAGCATATTCATATATAGGTTCAAGACGAAGGGGGTTTTCATGCATCATTTAAAATAATAAAATTGTAATAGATTATGGCGGTTTAATGTCTTTTTATATAAAGCTTGCTGGAAAAGTATAGTTCAGATCACTAGGCTTTATTCTGTCAAGTTTTTTATTAATTTTTTTTAAATATATGTTCACACAGAATTGTACGTTAAAATAAGTATAGGTCAAAAACATGATATTTCAGTGAATTTTTTGCTATTTTATTTTCACACAAAAATAAATGAAGTTGTATTTTCTTGTTATGCAGGCCTACATAAAACATATTTAAATCAAAACAGGACAAACACAGCCTATATCGACGACTCATTGATAAAGCAAAAACTGAAGGCTTGATTTTTTTATTTATTTAATTAAATTAAATTGATATTCAAACTACTACTAGCCCTAAAATTAAAATAGATTTTGATTCATTACTTTCAACAAAATTATAATTGTTACACAAATATACAGTACGAGTAGGTGGCGAAGAGAATAATATAATTTTAAGTCTCAGTCCACAAAGAAAATTCAAAAACAAAGCACCATTTAAAAATAATAAAATAATAAATACAATGTTAAATGGATGACACAATGATATTTTGTTTATTTGTGTCAATAATAAAAGTGTATGCTAAACTTTATTTTACACAGTTTATCATAACGTCTCGTTTTATCTGTATTTCTTATTTAATTGAGTTGATTCAGAAGAGTCGACTCAGAGTGTGGATTCCAAACTGACAACAGCCAAAGTGGAGGGGATTCTTAATATATGCAAATGAGCCATATAGAACCTCGTCAGCCTCACATGTATTCAAATCAGGGCATCTTTCGTCCATTTCATATTCGTTTTCAAACAAAAATGGAAAACTAAGAAACCGGCCATTTTACGGGTTTTTTTTGCTCACAAAAAATGAAAAAAGATTTTGGCTCAATTTTTAATTTTTATTATTTAGCGTAGGAACACGCATAAGCCACTTTAAAATTCATTATACACATGTAGGCGGTGCTGAAACGGCCATTTCCTTTGATTGGTCAACCAAATCTGGGCTTGTGAGGTCACCCTTAAAATAATAGTCCTCTGCGGACTAGCACCCAGGCTTTTAATTATTATTGTTTAATTACATACAGTTGAAGTCAGAATTATAAGCCCCCTTTGAATTTTTTTTCTTTTCTTTTTTAAATATTTCCCAAATTATGTTTAACAGAGCAAGGTAATTTTCACAGTGTGTCTGTTAAAAAAATTCTTCTGGAGAAAGTCTTATTTGTTTTATTTCAGCTAGTATAAAAGTAGTTTTTAATTTTTTAAAGACCAATTTAAGGTAAAAATTATTAGCCCCTTTAAGCTATTTTTTTTCTCGATTCTACAGAATAATCCATCGTTATACAATAACTTGTCTAATTACCCTAACCTGCCTAGTTAACCTAATAACCTAGTAAAGCCTTTAAATGTCACTTTTGTAAGCAATTGTCTTGAAAAATATCTAGTCAAATATTATTTACTGTCATCATGGCAAAGAAAATAAATCAGTGATTAGAAATGAGTTATTAAAACTATTATGTTTAGAAATTAGAAATGTGTTGAAAAAATCTGCTCTCCGTTAAACAGAAATTGAGGAGAAAAATAAACAAGGGGGCTAATAATTCTGACTTCAACTGTGTGTGTGTGTGTGTGTATGTATGTATATAACTAAGTTTACATATTCTATCATTTGATCAGTTAGCAGGCTTACATTCATTGCCTCTTTGATGCACGCACTGTAAAAAATCTGACAAGGTGCCTTAATTTAGCCTGTTGTTACGGATTGGTCAGGCTCTCACGTCCCGCAATCACAACGATCAC
>CAIGQQ010004837.1:11516502-11573869 GCA_903798035.1 Danio albolineatus | reverse complement strand
ATACAACGTTGCAGACCTTTAATATAAACAGTACTGCATGAAAGGTAAACTTTAAAACATACTGTAATGTTGGCCTCGGTGGGCTCACGGCCTTGCAGGAAATGCTCAGTGAAGAACTGTGCGAGTTGGGGCTGGATTCGCCCCAGCGGCTGGTGCTGCCCGTGAAGCAACAAAACCATGTCCACCATAGAGAAGTTCTGGCACACCAAAGCAAGAAGATCACCAAAGAAACCTAAACACACATGCAGGTTCTTTAGTTTTCCTCATTCAGATGGAAAGAAAATCATCATCAAACCAATAGTGCTCACCCATAGCGTCTCCAGTACCAGGAGTGAAGATGTTGCTGGTCTGAGAGAGTCTCTGGATGAACTGAGCAATACTCTCGGTTTCGTTTTGAGGGGTACCCAGAGAGCCCATCATGGTGGACAGGACGCCCTGAACTATGCCAGTGAAGAGCTCAGGGTTCAGGCCTTCGGCGGCGGCTGCTGCGGCGGCTCCAGGAGCGCTGGCTGTGTTTGGTGGTGCTGAGGGAGCGCTGGGGGTCGAGGCGGGAGGCTGTCCCGCAGGAGGCTGAGAGAAAAGTGTTTGGGAAGCCTGATGACAGAGATGCATATAACTCTTACACACACCAACATGCATTACAAAAAAAAACTGGGAGAAATAGAGTTTGTGGTTAATATTTTCCACACAAAGAAAGTCAACAGGAGCTGTGCTTTTAAAAGAATAGTTTTATGGTCCAGGGTCATGAATGTGGTTATTGTATTGGTTTGTGTGTTTTTTTTTTAATGTATAATCTGAGTTATCGAATTCCATTTAAAAAGTCTTAAATTACATATTTAATTATTAAGTTTATTCATATATTATTATATTATATATAGGGCTGTCAAAATTAGCGCGTTAATGCGCGCCAATTAATTTGAAATATTGAACGCGTTAAAAAAATTAACGCATTTAACGCAGTGGTAGTTTTTTCTTATTTCCTGTTCTGGCCGACTTGTGTTCAGGGCCGGCGCGTCCACAAAGGCGGCCGACAGAAGATCCCCCGGTCCTCACTTTAATCTGCGACACCTACCCCCTCCCTCGGCGAGTATAAAAGTCTCGAGGTGCGTGCGCGCTCAGCGCAGGCGCGCGGTGTGGCGCCAGGCGAAAGTATAAATCCAGCTTAATCCGCGACACCTACTCTCTCCCTCCCGGTCCGCGCGTTCATCCGCGAACCGGTCACTTTCTTTTTCATATTCGGGTTGAGGGCGGCGTGATCACTGTTCGCCAAGAGCAAATTTGATGAACGCGACCGTGCGCGTTGATGACTCTGAAGGGAGTCGCTTATACCGTGTGAGCTCGCTGTACTGCCCGCGTGATCTGTATCTGTGTGTGTGTGTGTGTGTGTGTGTGTGTGTGTGTGTGTGTGTGTGTGTGTGTGTGTGTGTGTGTAAGAGAGAGTGTTTGTGTATGTGTGGATATCCTAACAACAAGATTAAACGCCTAACATCGCAGACAGTTGCTCAAAGCAGTTTAGAATTTAATGTTTAGAGATGGCGTGACCAAAGTCCATGTAAGAAGTCTAGCCTATAGTCTTTGGTACGTGACTTTGATGTACCCCTTGGTGCTTCTTGCGTCCTTGTCACAGCACCAGTGACACAGAAATTAAGCACCGAAATTCACGGTGGACTAAGCAAAATTGTTTCTACTTTATAATTAATGTTCTCAACTCACAAAACAACTTTACAATGAATACAATTGTCTGTATTCAATACTTTATTATTATAATTTTCCAATTTCCATATCTGCAATGCCTGTATTTCTGGATTTTTTTGTAGTTCACTTAGAATCCAACATGGAAATAATTAAGTTTGTTATTGGCATTGATTGTTTTAAAATTCAAATGGCACTTACATGCCTGTGTTTTTATTTCTGTAATAAATACGGCTTTTCGTGATTAATCATGATTAATCACAGACAAAAGTGTGATTAATTAGTTAATTTTTTTAATCAATTGACAGCCCTAATTATATATTTTTTTGTTTCGGTTTCAGCCAATTGTATCCAGAATTTTCATTTCAGTGCATCACTACAACTCGTACATCACTAAAAATAATTTATATAAAAGAAGCTTAGATAATTTACTCATCTTTCAGTCTTTGTGGAAAAAAATTTTTGGCTATTGCAATTACAGTGAAATTGAAAAACTAATTAAAAATGTAAATTTTGCAGCACTGCATTTGCAATCTGAACACATTCAATCAGATTTCATTTTATGTGCTTATGTTAATTTCATTATAAGCAGTCACACATTTCTGCTGTGCTTATGAACACAGTGGCAAATCAGATCCATTTAGGTTAATAACTGCTTAAGATGTTGCAGTTATGTTTATAAAGCAAATTATTGTGTTTTTTATTATTTATTTATTCTCCAATTGTGAAAAAGAAAAATAATAATAAATAATGTCAAAAAAATATTTTTTGGGTGAGCTCTTCCTTGTATATTTGGAATTTCAGAGTTCTGAAGACGTAAGTTAAAGAGATAAATAAAGTATATTTACCTGCATAAAGTCTGTGACGCCCTGTATGAAAGTGGGAACCCCAGGCATTGTGACTGTTATGGAAGGGCTTGGGCCACCTGCGGCAACAGCTCCACCCAGCAAAGAGCCCAACAACTGCTCCAGGTTTCCCCCAAAAGGGTTTTCCTGAGGGGGCGGCGGTACAGATCCTGTCTGGGAAGTGCTGGTGCTAAAGCTGGAGCTGGAACTAGTGCTGGTACTGCTACTGCTAGACTGTGTTGGCCCAGAGGCACTTGTGGTGGTCGTGGAGGAAAATGGAGCGCTTGTGGAAGCAGACGTGGAGAAGGTGAACGTTTGTGAAGTCGGTGTTGCGGTTTGGCTGGCTGTGGATTAAGGAAGTAAGATATAATGTTATTCTCATCATAATGTTAAACATCAATATTTCATAAAACATTCTAGTCAAGAATACTGAGACATCATTTGAGCTCATTTGCATGAAACTGAAAGGCTCAGAGCTCATTATTTTATTGATTTCAGTCAAAACAATGCAGGTGTAATGCAAACATGTACCCGTCTGCCCAGCAGCTCCTGTCAGAAGCTGCCCAACAAGTCCTCCAATCATCTGATTCAGAGCGGCCGGAGGGAAGTGTCCAGGCTGATGGAAAACACACACACACACACACCCTTATAAAACCAACAATGTCCAAGCCACAACTGATCATACTGCACAATCACTTCCACATTCAGCAAACAACACTGACAATGCATTGTGTGGGAAATTAAGCATAAAGTGCCTCACAACAACAAACTAATGGTGCAGTTACTGGAACTATAGTGAACATAAATAGCCTTCCAACTAGACCATTCACAGTGTTTCTCGAGACATTTGTGTTCTTCAATTAATTGAAGCTCATCTTGTTAGAGTTGAATGTGAGATTACTTCAAGTATCTACGGAAGTCCTAAGAGGCCATGCATTAAATTATTTTTTCTCTCTTGTTATGTCGTGATCTCGACATAACTCATTTTCTCGTGATCTCGACATAACAAAACGTTGTTTTCTTGTGATAACGACATAATTTTCTCGTGATCTCGACATAACAAAAAGTTGTTTTCTTATGATAACGACATAATTTTTTTGTTTTTATTTATGTATTTATTATTATTATTGTTGCTGTTGTTGTTGTTATTAATAATATCTGGCCAATGTCTGGCCAGGGAGAGAATAGCCTAGCTGCAGACGCGCATTCTTGCAACATATTAAAGGCGATCATGAGAAAATTTGTTGTTATGACGAGATCACAAGATAATTAAGTCGTGATTACGACATAAAATGACATAAAGAATAATTTAATGCATGGCCTCTTAAGACTTCCGTAAGTATCATCATCAAGCAAACAAACCTGAATGCATCATTTAGCCCTGCTTTAGGCGAACATGTGTTATTGTTTTTTAAAGGGAAAATTTAAAGTCGTAATAATTATGGTTTTAAAAAATCCCTGAGCCCAGCCTTTACACAACATATATTGAAAGCTTGTGGATTTTATCACACAGTAAATGACTCAATGTAAAAATCATCTACCACCTTATAATGTCCCAAACGGCGTGTCAAAATCACTTAAATTTAATGTACACTACTATATCCTGAGCATATCATGGAAAAGTTATTCACCTGTCCCGGCTGTTGGCCCATCATAGTTGGAACAGCTGCCCTGAGGTTGATGGTGGCCCCTCTGGTGGTGAAAGTAGGGCTGGACATCCTGTGGGTAAAAGAGGGTCTGGTGAACACCACTCTGGCCTGTGGTGGGTAAGGTGGCATCGGGGGTGGAGTGGAGCCTGTGTTTGCAGAAGGTGGAGGGGTCTGTTGCGTTTGTTGGCCAGTAGAGGCAGCGTTTGCCATGGCCATGGCTTGCTGAGTGACCTGATGCACAATTGCCTGCATGAACTCTGGAGGTAAACCAGGAATCTGAACAGTAGGGGGGGCACCTGCAACATGCACATGTAGATCATACAGACACAGGCTTATTTATTCTGGTTATATCACATACAATAGTCAACATTTGAAAATATCAGGAATGTTGTCCTAAGGGTATTACACATTTTGTTTGTTTGGGTTATTTTAACATTTCGTACTGTTTTGTGAACGCTAGGTTGTCAGCTTTACATTTTAATGTTAAAAAATGACTTCTAAATGAACAAACTAAATAAACTTAATCCACAGGATGACATATTATTTTGACCAAAGTTGCTTGAAATATTTAAAGACAAATTACTTGGTTTGAATATAATTATTTTTCTCTCTGTATATGCACTCGCCGGCCACTTTATTAGGTACACCTTACTAGTACCAGATTGGACCCTGGAAAAGACGGGTACACTGTGGTAGACATACTCAGGTAGGCTGTGGCATTGATACAATGCTCAATTGGTACTAATGAGCTCAAAGTGTGCCAAGAAAATATTCCCCACACCATTACACCACCAGCACCAGCCTGAACTGTTGATACAACCATGCTTTCATGTTGTTGACGCCAAATTCTGAACCTACCATCTGAATGTCGCAGCAGAAATCGAGACTAAGACCAGGCAATGTTTTTCAATCTTCTATTGTCCAATTTTGGTGAGCCTGCGCAAATTAGCCTCAGTTTCCTGTTCTTAGCTGACAGGAGTGCCACACGGTGTGGTCTTCTGCTGTTGTAGCCCATCCGTCTCAAGGTTGGAGTGTTGTGCGGTTACAAGAGTTATTTGAGTTACTGTTGCCGTTCTATCAGCTTAAACCAGTCTGGTCTTTATCCTCTGACCTGTGGCATCAACAAGGCATTTGTGCCCATAGAACTACCGCTCACAGGATATTTTCTCTTTTTCAGACCATTCTCTGTAAACCCTAGAAATGGTTCATACCACTTTCAAAGTCACTTAAATCTTCTTTCCTCCCCATTCTGATGCTCAGTTTGAACTGTAGAAGATCGTCTTGGCCATGTCTATATGCCTAAAGCCGTGGTCACACTGCACTTTTCTCCCCATAGATTCATACGCACGTCAATGCGTCAGACCAGAAACGTAAGGTCATGCAGCAAGTTTCACAGTTCGCTGCATTGGAAAGTTCAAGCTTGGTGAACTCTGACCTGCAAAATCGCATCATATGACTGCATAAGACCAATCGAGGTTCAAAACATGACCTCTCTGGACAGAATTTGTTTTTTTATGGAGCAATCACTCGCTTTTTGAAAGTCTAATCATCTTTATTAATCCCGCCTCTTTTTATAGCACCGTATGACAGAATTTCGCAAGCTCAAACTCTAGTGTGACTGCGACTTCAATGCATTGAGTTGCTGCCATGTGATTGGCTTATTAGAAATTTGAGATGACAAGCAGCTGGACAGGTGTATCTAATAAAGTGGCTGGAGAGTGCATATAAACTATATATGTAAACTATATAATATTTATTTTATATTACGAAACAAATTATTTTAGTTTTACTTCGTTATTATACCCATGTCAACAGTAATTATTAGTAGGACACTACTGATAAAATAGTGAATAGATTTTTATACAGTCCATCCAACAACTAACCCGGCTGTCCAGTGCCAGTCCCATTCTGCTGTCCATTAGGCTGTGCAGCATTTCCAGAATCTGAAACATAATCAAACAATTAAATTACACGAATATAAAACAAAAAAAATTGTTGCACCACTCTGTCCAACCCACCATCAATGTTCATCTGCATCATCACCACAGGCTCCATGGTTTGATGACTGATCCGGATGACCCTGGGTCCCGTTTGTCCACTCTGCTGATTGGCTGGACCAGGCTGATTGGCAGCTGTTGGTCCCTGCCCTTGATGATCTGATTGGCCAGTAGTTTGAGGCTGACCATCAGCTGCCGGTCTCCCATTGGCTGACATGGCCACAGATGATCCAAGATTCAACTGTAGACAAGGTAAATGCATGGTTTTAATTAGGTCAGCTTCAACAATTTATATTATGTTTATCATGTTAGAACCCATCACCTCAGTATTTCCTGAAACTTTGGAAAATTTACATCTGCCAAAAAACACCCCAGTACTCATCTGTGGAGTGCTCTGCAAAACTTTCACTTTCAGGGCAATGTGCAGCTTGTTTTTGCTTTACCTGCATGGGAAGGTGGTGAACGCCTGCAGGGGTCAGAACAGAGGAGGTGTAATGGGACATGGGTCGGATGACATGCAGGTGTCGTGGAGGGTTGCTGAGGAGGTTGCAGCGCAAGTCACTGAGTGCCACCAGAGCATTTCCCAAGAGACGGAGGGCCTCCCCCACCAGGTTGAGAATGCGCTGGTCCTCATCCCTCTCTTGAGTCTGTGAGAGTTGAAGTTTTGGTTATTCAGATGGTTTCCACCACGATACCAAAGTTTACAGTTCTTCAGAAAATCTCATATTATCAAAAAAAACTCGCATTTGTTTAAAAATACACTAGAAATTTGGTGTTTTGTTATTTTCAATATGATAAATAAAATTATGACAAAGATTAGTTTTAAGTATTAATCCTTCAAAAATCATTTTAAAAAGGTGATTTGGTGTTCAAGACACATTTCCTATAATCTATCCATGTTGAAAGCTTTTGCTCTTTAAAAGGGCCATGAAATCCAAACAACATATTTATTTATTAGCCTATTGGCAGATATATATGTGTGGCACATAGATGAAAACCCTTAGAGGACACCAACATTTCACTATTGAGTGCAAATTGCTCATTTTTGGATTGTTTTCAGCAAATTTATCTTCGGGTTTAAAAAGAAACTTGGAATCAACGTCACACGGCCATGAAGTTAATGTGCAGATCCTGAGTGGTGAATGGCCGCATGTACACTGTGATGTCATCAGCTTTTCAGGGTTTCTGTGCATTAATTCATGAGTAAGACCTGGATTGATCTATCCACTATTATTAACCTCATTATTATGCATGAGAAAGTTTCAGCTGACTCTTCTGTCTTACCTGTTTCAGTTTCATTGTTCAGAGACATGGGTGTCTAAGTGTGCCAAAACATACACAAAAAGTATATCCCCACTTGCGAGCTGTTGGATTGTTGTGGCCTAATAACATGCAAGAAAAGTTTTTTTAAATCTGTAAATGGTGAACTCTGGATATGCCAGTTGTCTAGACGCAGTTCTAGTACTTGGTAATGTGTGTACTTAAACGCAGCATACTGTTTATTCAGGTGGCTATTTAAGTTATTATCATTATAAGGTCTCTTTCATTACTAGAAGACATAACTGACAGTGAATGAAGTTACTAAGTAGTTTGCTATTTTACTACAATATTGTGTGCAACAATTTAACACAATTTACATTTTAGAAGTGCAATGGGACATTTGTGGTCTTTGTATTATTTAATTATTTTTAACAGTGACAGTGGAGAAAAAAAAGTATTACTGCAACAGTTCACTATGCACCTCATCAGGAGCTTCTTTACTTTCTCCAGCATGCATGTTCATGTATGTGTACAAAGGTTCCTATTTATAAGGCAGTGTCCTGCACTTCAATCTATAAAACTGTGTGATTCAGGGAATTCTGGTGGGGAGAAGTAAATGCTGCTTTCAGAATCATTCTCTATCTCATCAGCGAGTAGGGGTTTGCGTTGGCAGTGTGGAAATAACCAGTATTTATGCAAGTAATAAATTCTCCTTTTTATATATATATATTCTTCCCTCTTTCCATACTCTACGCTCCCACCTCGACACAACTGGAAGCACCCCTTATCCTAGCTTCTTTCTTTTTTCTTTCTTTTTTTTTAAATCAGCGGTGTAAAAACTACTTGCTTAAATAGGGTTTGTTTCATGACCCTTTAATATCTTTGAAGAAACTGTGATGTTGTTTTTTTCAGGGTTCTTTGAGGAACAGGAAATCAAAGAAAAATCACACCAACACCTTTTGAAGCTGAGTGACTAGAATGATAAATTGTGTATAAACGGCATATCTCTCATGATGATAAATGGAATGAGAAGGTTTTTCCGTGTTCAGGGCAGACAGCATTATCTGATAAATACTGGCTCTGACATGAAATAGCAGATCAAACTCAGCTGACACATTTAACTTAAGAACACAGAGAAATATTTATGATTCGTCTATGTGAGGCATGTAAAAATCAACGAAGTGGGCTGATAATTAAGTAGCAAAAGTTAACACATCATGGAGACTCATGTTTGTGCTTAATGCCATGACAGCTTCAATGGCTATTTTCATATTCTAGACATGCATTATATCAAGCCTTCTGAATTTATTTCTAAAACCTCTAAACCTGTATTCAATTTAACAGAGTTAAAAATCACAAAATCAAAACCAACACAATTAAATAAATCATGTTAGCATTAGCACTCTTCAGATCTTCCTTAATATGCACAATATACCATACACATTTAGAAGACAACATAATTAACAAACCATATGCTGACAACGACATGCTCACTAGATGCCAGTGTGTACATCTGAGAGAACGCTACTGACATATTTTTCTATATTAGTCATTACAATTAGTCATTAAATGATCAATAATAGATTACTTGGCCACACTTTACAATAAGGTTTACTTAATGTATTTACTAATGTGAATAAATAATGAACAATACTAGTACAGCATCTATTAATTCAACATTTAATAAAGTATTATTAGCCTCCAAAGCTATGCTTGTTAACATTAGTTAACACACCGCGTGTTAACATGAACTAACAATCAACAACTGTATTTTCATTAACTAATGCTAACTAACATGAACAAATAACGTAAAGTTTTGTTCATTGTTCATGTTCGTATACCTACTAGCCTTAAAAAAATATGGTGTCTAAGCTCTAACATGAAGTGGTCTTCTTACATTGTTGTTGTAGTCTGCGGTGGTGGCGGCCTCTAGAATGAGGTGAGCTCTCTGAATGAAGGGCTGGAGTCTCTCCTCCACCCTCCGCAGCTCTGACAACATCTCCACCATCTCAGCTGGGCTCGGGTGGCTGATGAAAGCACAACATCATCAGATTCAGAAATGAACATTTATAAATGCATTTCTAAAGCATATATAAGCATTTATAGTTATAGTAGTTATTATACAAGCATTAGTAGTTAGGCATCACTAAAATATAAATATTACATTCATTTATATCATTAATAGACAACACAAGGGCTCATGCAAGCTGATTTACGCTATAGATTATATTAGATTCAACTTTATTGTCATTACACAAAGAAATGCAGTTTAGGTTTAACCAAGAGTGCAACAGCAGCAAGTGCAGGATATAGGTATAAATTAAAAGTGCAATTATAAAAAGCTATCAGTAATATTTACAGATGGATGTACTATGAACATAATATACAAGTTGTATTAACTAGAATCAGATATTTGCAAATAGAATGCACATAATATGCAGGTTGTCATTTGCTATAAACAGGAGTAGGCCTGTCACGATATGTTTTGTCGTATATTATACTGCACCAAAATAGATTGCAATAAACAATATTATTGTCATTTTAAGACCATTTTATGCCGCTCATGATGCCAGAATGACAATATAATATACGAATGTGAAAAGGTATATCCTACATCAGTGTTTCTCAACTGATGGGTCGCAGGAACATTTTTAGTGGGTCGCGGAGTGTGTGTAAAACATTCGTTTTTAACTTATTTACCAGACTTTTATTTTGAAATGCGTATACCGGACTTTTATTTTGAAATGCGCAATCATAATATTTGTATAATTTGATACATTTTGTCCAATTAAATCAATAAAAAAATTGTTTATTTGTAAGCCTTGGTAATTTTCTTATGATTTGTCTGTCACTACTTGTGTATGTTAACAAATAAATACAAATTAATACATTATAATTCCTAAAATTAAAATATAGTTCCTAAAAATCTGGGTCGCGACTTGATGACCATGTAAAAATGTGGGTCCCATGGCCAAACCAGTTGAGAACCACTGTCCTACATAAATAACAATAAATATTAACTAAAAAGTGCAAGATAAAAACTAACAGAGGCTGCGATATCTGCTACCAGATCCATTATCTGCTGTTAGATACCCATATACAAATACAGAAAGTAAATACTATAGTGTGTTTTTAACCATGCTGTCACTGACACCTCCAATAGAGATAGAGATGTTGCATCAGCTAAAATTTTTTGTATAGGCGATATATATTGCATCATCAAAAATGATTGAGGTCATGTCCATGTGTTCTGCGATAAGTCAATGTATCAATTATTGCGGCAGGCCTAAACAAGAGTAACAAATAGATATATATTTTATACGTTTACAAATGTATATGTGCATTTACAAATGGGTATGTACAACGTAGTGCAGTGAGAGAATCGCTTAATGCACAGTCAGTAAATAAATCAAACAGAGACAGACTCTCTAAGCAGGCCGCCTTTACACTTAACATAACCTTTAGCTCCAAAAAGCAAGTCAGTAGAGGTAACAATGGTGGTTTGTTTGACTTTTAAACTGGCGATGAGGATACAGGAGTAGTGGGAGCTTCGCTTTTCAGTGGTTTAACAAAGACATCTTATTATAGATAAACTCCCACAGTTGGCTTTCAGCATCAGTGCAGATTAACTGTGCATGAAACTGAGAAAATGTGACTCATCATTTGTGTTGTTGTATGTATTGTATTATACGAACTGATCTGAATTTTGATAAAACAACAGTGATGTGTGCAACTGGACTATACAATCATCATTTTACCACGAAAGGAAATAATTATATAAAAGGAACTTAAAAAAAAAAACATATAGGGATAAAACTGAAAAAAAGGGGACTTTTGTAGCCTCTAGGGGGAAACACATATTTAAGAATGCTATATTGTTATTTGACTTTTAAATCTTTATACTTCTAGTCTGTCCATAAACTCACCCATCCATCCATCCATAATAAACACACATATAAATGACAAATTTTTTAATTCTAGGAAAATAATTTTCTAACATAGAAAATTAACATCTGTGCATCTTATTTAAAACACTTATTTAAATAGTCATATTTCTTTATGATTATATAATCATGTTTAAAAGGATTGTGCGACTATAAAAACTTGCTGGCCAAAAATGCAGCTTTGCCAACAAGAATTACAGTTTAAAATATTTTGTAATATTTCACAATATTGACATTTTTACTGCATTTCCGACTTGGTACAACACACAAAGTTGATAAGCATGAAAAACAAACCACTTTTCCCAACCGGATGTCAAAGATCAGCGATGTCTAGGTAGATTGAAATAAAGCCTACACCTTCACGACTGAAACTTTGTCTCCTGGTTTAATATACTCCCTCAGTTTCACCTCATGTTGTAGGCGGCTTGTTTCTCTACATTTCCTACTAATTTAATTCTTGGGTAAAATAAAGTTGAAATGAGAGCAAAAGGAACATTGTTGTCAGTTTCATAAACACCTGAAAGACAGAAACTCACGTTTCTATTTCATTTCCAAATTTGTAAGTCATTTTTCAGAAAGACACAGAATCAGTCTTTCATGTGGTTCATTGTCATAGTTCAAGGGTGTTTTTTTTTTTCAGCTGTACACTGCTCACCCTGTACAAAAACAGGGATTACAACATGTTTTGAAAATCCTTTGCAATTTAACCCATGATTCATTTTGTCAGGGATTAGTAAAACAATCACTGATTTTTCACATAAAGTACACAATAACTCATTCACTGTGTTAAAGCCTGGTTTGTTACTATGAAGCTGAGTTGTATTGCTTAAAAAAAAAGAGCGCCACTACCAACTTTATTTTTAACTGGGTCAAACCATTTTTAATCAGAAAATCTTGTACCAAATGTCTTAGTATTATGCCAAAAGAAAAATAACTCAGTGAGAAAATACTGCAGTTTCCAAAGCAAATGCTACAAACAAACCAGAAGTGAAAGCACACCGAAAACATTTTAAGATATCGCTAAAAATCCAATCGTATGTTTATTATTGGTCTATGTGGAACACTTGTTTATTTATATCACATGCATCAAAATTACCGGGCTGTAATTCCTCCAAAAAAACATTTTACATTTCTAGATATGTGTAAAATCACACTGTAAAATGCCCCATTGTGATGAACCAGCATGAAGTGTGAAAAACTGATGACTAAACTAGTAAGGGTGACATTTTTACAGGTTTAGAAATTAGGTGTTAGATTTTATTTACTCCTAATTCAGAGTAAAGTGAGTTTAACAGCAAAAGGTCTCAGAAAAAACAAAAAGTTTCAAAAAATAATTCATACAATATAAAAATTTAAAAAATGTGCTCATGCTTTACCAAATTCTGATCCAATAAATCCTTTAAAAAATTATTTTAGTAAAAAAGTAAACAATGATCTACAAATGCCAACAGTGATCAAGCTCCAAAAATAAAACACACACAAAAAACTAACTTACTACAAAATCATAAATGACAAAGCAGATTTTTTTTTTAAATCTCCAGTCTGTATTATTGTTGCATCTCATAAATATTTAGGTGTCTGGCTTGATACGCAAGTTGACTGGCCTGACTGATGAGTTTTCATATTGATAGCCTTTTTAAAAAAAACTCAGACCAACATTAGGTTTTTTTACCTACTTTAAAAAAACATTTCTCCTTTGCAGCTCGAAAACATTTAGCTGAGAGTAAACTTCTATCAGTATTGGATATCGCTTGCTTCATATGAGATCAGACGATCACGACTGCTGAAGTTATTCCAGTAGTGTTATTTTTTTTGTATTAATCTCTAGGAAATTACTGAAGGCATATATCATGTTATCATAACGATATAATGTGGCAATAATCTTGTAACTGTACTGTGCATTTACACAGTGGCCATATTCATTTATGTAAAAGCACAAAAACAACATCAACATTATACCAGACACTGTAAAAAGCTCATTCTCAGCCACTAGACTTTTCTGATAGGGAATTCCAGCGTCATCGAGTGACAGTTTTTTGTTTTTTTTTTAAACCATGATGGTAAAACACTAGCGCGTTTATGAATATAATAAAACATATGTTTGATTGTTGTAATAATTCGTAATAATGATAGCTGGTGTATTCTGGGAAATTTTCTTACCCCTTGGTTTCGAGTCTGGTCACGTAAAATCTTCATTCCGATGGCCATTTAGCCCTTCCCCTTAGCCCTACGCCTTCAAGCTAAAGAGAATTGGGACACCCTTACCACTTCACGTTAGAGCGCAAAATAAGGGGTAGGGGTCAGGGGAAGGGCTAAGAGGTAGAATTGGGATTGGGCCTAAGTATGCTCCATATGTATGTAATGAGCTTCAAGATATACCACATATGAAAACTACAATCTATCGCTATATTTAAAAATATTTTAAAGACTGTCAATTTAGAACAGCGCACAGGTTTTAACATTTGATTATGGTTTATACTATTTTTGTGTGTGTCGGTGTCATAACATGTATATATATATTTTTTTTGTAACTCTGTTCTATGCTGCCTGTCTTGACCAGGACTCCCTGGTAGATGAGTTATTGCATCTCAATGGGACATTCCTGGTTAAATAATTAAATAAATAAATAAATAACTGTATCAATTATCCATTTACAATTACACTGGAAAATACAACAAAATAATGCATCATTTATCTGTCAAGATTCAACACTATTTATAAACCTATTAATTTTTATAAACCAACAACACACATGGTTAACATTTAATTTGCACATCATATAGCTATGCATTGTTGTGTTTAATATACTGTACATACATTTGTCAAAATTGCATGTTCTTATTTAAAATTTTATTATTTCTTTATTATTTGTTCTTATGTATTATTTGTTATTATTTGTATTATTTGTTCCATGCACGTTTTGTTGCACTGTGAAAAATGATAAATGTAGAGAAAGTAATTTGATTATGACTAATCTGGTCATACCTGAGGCCTGCCGCAGGAGGTGGAGCTCCCTCAGTCTGGGTGGAGGAGGACGAGGAAGGTGGTGTACTAGACGGAGGTGGAGAAGTGTCCATAGGCTGCGCAGAAGGAGATGGAGTAGAAGTGGAGGAGGCGGGTGGAGGTGCAGAGTCCTCCTGAGAAGAGGAGCCGTCCGCAGGCTGCCCCTACGAATGAAAACACAAAGATGAGGGCACAACCAAACAAGCAATAAGCACACACATTTATTTCATCCTGACATCATAATAGGGCTGCAATATATATATTTTCAGCATTAATATCGCAATGTGTGTATTCACAATAGTCTATAATATAATCATAACATCACAGTGTTATATTATAGTTAATCAGCAATAAAGACTACAGAGTTATTTTACATGACATTTGATTCAATTACTGTACCTGATTATCTGACTAGTTTGGCTCAGGAAAAACCATAAAGCACTGCTTATTTCCCTTTTATCTTTGCTCTAACTTATATATGCTTGGAATTTGTTTGATTTACTCTGCTACGAGATTATCCCTATCGATTTAAATTAATTACTTCATTCAAAATAGAGCTATTCAAGTCATCTGCTGGAATTGCATTCATAATCGCAGAAAAATAAAATATTGCAATGTCAGATTTTTCCATTATCTCTACATCATAATATGCAATAAGTCAAGCAATGTAAAGGTCAGTTAAATGACTTACCTCCAGTCTCTGGATCACAGCATTAGTGTCTCTCAACAAGTTCTCAGCCAGCAGCAGGCGCAGCCTTGGCTCACTCTGCAATGACTGGTCAAAATCTATCTGAACATTCACGGAGCCATTGGTCTGAAATAAAGTATACACAATCAAACTCTGTTATTTGTGGTTAGAGCAGATAGCGGACTTGACACATTGGGGTATAGAAACCCCACCGCCTACTTGTGTTTCAAAAGTATTATTGCAGAGCAAGACATAAAAAACACACAAGTATAAACAGTAACAATAGCGTAGGCTATGTGCAGAAGAAAAGCTGTGGGGTATAACCATCACTCGCTGCAGAAGTATATATTAAGCTTAATGGTCAGTGCTCTGACACACAACATAGGCACACTTTGGGGGAATCGTATTTGAGTCTCAGTAATGGGAACATTTCATGATCTTCTCTTCTATAATTGAATATTCATATTTATCTGAAAATACTGAAAAACATTTTAATGAACAATATTTTATTCAAATTTGGAAGAAATGTCATTATTAGTATACAGTATATCAAAAACGTTATGTTTTTGAAAAAAACAAAAACAAAAAAACAACAAAGAGAAATCCTCGATGACAAATATTTATAAGAGCTTATATTTAAAATAAAATTATTTCCCAACATTACAAACACTTTCTCAGCTTTATTTTATGAATAAATGCATTCATATTTTTTAAATGATCTTAATAAAGGATCAAATTTAACAAACACTTTTTTCATATATTTTTTTCATATATTAAGCTCTATATAAGGATTAGTTTACTCAAAAATGAAAACTTGCTTCAATTTATAATTTAAATTTGGATATTTTTCTAAGAAAAACAATGATTCACTACAGTAGACCTTTATTCAAACCCTGGAGCTGTGAGATGCACCTATTATTATAGATGAATGCATTTCATGGGACTTGTTTTAGACAGGTCTATACGTGTATAAATATATATATATATACATATATATATATATACATATACATATATATATATATATGTGTGTGTGTGTGTGTGTGTGTGTGTGTATACATGTTTCTTTGATTGGATTTGGAAGAAATATCCAAAAAGAACCAGTCAGATGCCTTGAGGGGCTGATCATCATTTTGGAGTGAACTAACCCTTCAAGCATGTAATATCCACAACTACAAAAAGAGGTCTCTCCAGTTCACAACCGTACCCACCCCAGTGCTGGTACTGACTCGTGGATTCCTAGCACTGTCTCCCAGTCCCGTCATCATCTGCTGAATGGACATCTGCGGAAAGAAATTACATTAAGCAAAATGCGCGCAAACACCCATTCACATTAAATGGATAGTTCATCCAACTACCTCACCATTTACTCTCACTCAAGTGTCACTTGTATTCTTGAATACAAAACAAGATATTCTGAAGAACGCTGGAAAATGTAGACATTGACACAGAAAAAAAACCCACAATAGCAGCCAACGGCAATCTTCGTTTGTGTTCAACAGAAGAAAGAAAAAAAAAGGTTTGAAACAAGTGAAGGAAGAGTAAATGATGAGAGAATTGTCATTTTTGGGTGAACTATCCCTTTAAGCATAAAAATGATCCCAACCTGTATTTGCTGAGGGTCCATCATGTTAACAGGTAAATTAAAAGTCCCCAGCATCACATAGCTGTTGGCATTGCGATCATGCGTTGGCCCAAGTGGAGTCCCTTGAGTGCTACTGGTTGAATTTGAGTTTTGATTTCCTCCCTGTGTCGCCCCAGAGGACCCAGGTACACCACCTGATCCAGAGCCCTGCTGTGTGGTCTGCGGTGGGGCCCGCTCCACAAGGTGAATCACTTTTCCATCCACATCTAGAGAGAGTATACAAATAACAAAAAGTCACAAGACTGCAAGGGGATTATTATTCAAAAGCACACATACTGGTTTGGTCCTAAAAATATTTGATATGGAATTAAAATGACTTTCTATGAAATTCTATTTAAGAAGAAACAATGAAGTTCCCTCGTACAACATGACAGCAAATCAACTCACTGTACTCTGTGAGGGTTTTCTCATCTTGAAGTACTCTCCCCTGGTAAATGAGCCTTTGTTTGTCAACAGGAATTCCAACAGACGGTGAAATGTGCTCCTTAAAATCTTTCACGGTCATCTACGAAGTGAAACGAGAAGCTGTTATTTCAATAGACAATCGGCAGACAGCTGACTGCTGTCTCTGCGGTTCAGGTTCTTCACCTTGAATTTGGTGAAACAGTGAAATCATCAGCAAACCAGACATGTGACAGTCAGTGTGCGCGAAAAGAAAAGTCTAGCTCACCTGTGCCTCAACTGTGTAACTCCTGCTCTGAGAGTCCAAGGTTTTCACAGTCACCTCAATGGTGTTGCTCGCTTGTTCTTCCATCCTGTCTTTAATATGTCAGACAACCTAGTAGAAAGATATATATAAACCTGCTAGCACTTAAAACATAACTATAGTAAAGTACATGACACCAGTCACTCGAAAGAAGTGTAGTGTTACACACAGGCCACAAGATACCCAGCTGTGATGTACAAGCCAGCTTTCTAGAAGTTTCTCGCTTTTATTAGAAGCACTTTCTAGAAATGTGCTTTTAATATAACAACAAGCAACTGAAGCCATTTAAAACACCTTCTACAAACAAACTGCTAATAGACACTTGCTGCTAAAAAGCATTAAATAAGCGGTTATGCAGCTAATTTAACACAAATATGTAATTATACTTGAAATATACAACTTATTTGCTCATTTCCACTGATTGTCAGAGACAAACTAAACAGCAACTAGTAATAATAATAACCATAGGTATAAAACAAAGTGCTAACGTGCTAGCTCGCTAGTGTTTTTCTTACCTCGAGATGCGATTACTCCTTGTTGAAATGCGTCGTTTTGCATATACGTATACGATTTACGAGATTACTAATATCGTGATGGTAAGTTGTGCTTGTTGGTATAAAACCGACTAAGGTTAGTTAAAACATTACTAATGTAGCGAAGCTAACAGCCTCGCGCTAACATGCTAGCCGGTGTTGCGCGACAAGCACAAGGAAGTAAACGATGACGTCACGGCACGTCACACCAACTTGTACATTCAATTGCGCGATTGAAAAGTATAAATAATCTTTTTGCCAAAAAACAATTACTCAGTAATTTAAGTTTAAAAGCATTAATGATCAAATTTGGTGGGAAAATAATATATTTATCACTGTTTACATAGACTCAATACCAAAACCCTCAGGTAAATAAATTGAAATATCACCAATAACAAACTAAATTTTCATGTACTTTCACACAAAATCCAATACACTATTATGCCATCCTTCAGTAATTACAACACACAATAAAGGATTGCAACAAGCAGCATTTTATTAGTTTAATTTGCCTTAAGTTATGCATAAACAACAGCTTATTTTCTGTTCTAGCTAACATCTGTGTAAGAATATTAGGCAGACAGTTACAGTCTAATTGTTTAGGCCTACATGTGTCATTTCTTGACACTTATGTCTGCTTTCCCTTTCAGCGGTGGTCTGTGGAACAACCGAAGACCACAGTTTCCATCTTTCATTCCATACATCAGTTTATTCTCTGGTTGGAAAAAGAAAATCGTGAGAACATGAATTGAACAGTCAGCACAGCAATGTCAACACTGAAACCTATTCAGATGATCAGAGGCATAGTGGACATTTTAAAAGTAGGGGGACAGCGAGATCCAAAAGTTTACGTTCATATAATTATTAATCCCCTGTTTCTAAATGGTCTGTCTCTAAAAGTGAAGGGGACATATCCTCCCAGTCGCCCCCAGTTGCTACGCCTGCACTGCATATGTATTTTTTCTTTTGCATAATTCTGGTTATGAATATTTCTTAACCACTCCTGATATTGTAGATTAGATTGACCTTTGGTGGTCTGTTAAAGTGCAAAAAAAAAACTAAGATCCTAATGTCATCATTTAGTTTTGCCTGTGCATGTTTTTGTTGACACTAAAAGTACTTGTTGCATTTCTTTTTAAATCACCGGAGACAGGAAGAAAGAGGAGAAAAAGTTAAGTACTGTACATATGACTGAGGGTAGGCTATAAGATTAGCAGATTAGCTTTATTTCTGTAGCTCTGACAAAATAAAAGTGACTGATAATGCTTTGCAAAAAGACAAAACATTGACACAGCATATTAATTAGGCTACGTGTGAATACAGTGAGGGGGCAATGGAAAATGGAAAAAGATGAAAGAAGGTGGGTCAAGTTGGGAGCGAGAGTAGAGGAAGTGGCCCTGTGGAACAGTGCAGAGGCGTCAGCTAATGAGAAGACCCGTTAAAGCATGATATACATCAACGTATGACGTGCAGAAAAAAACGTATGTAGAGTGTGGTTAACGCCATCTGGCATCAGCATCTGATTTTTGATAACTTAAAAATAAATGCAAGTCATGTGTTCTACTTCCTCTGTGAATCCATCATCTAACAATTCATTATTATTATTATTTAACAACATAACAGTTTGATCTGCTCTATATTTTGCATGTATTCAGTTAGCAGACGCTTTTATCCAATGCAACGTACATAGCTGCATATGTGGGATATGTGTGATTAAATAATCTAAAGGGCTAATATTGCATTATTTTAGACATTGTTCAAAAAGGATAAGACAGCCAGTATGGGTTACAGGAACGTGAAAGCATTTTTCAGCTGGATGCAGCTAAAGATGTACTAAGCAAATTTTGCAAAAAGTGTCTGACCATACTCAAAACACACCTGCAGCCAATCAGAAGTGAGGGGTGTGGCTTGTAACAATGATGATGATGATGTCAAAAGTGATGTGAGGTTCCATTGGGTTATGGATTTTTGTTTGTTTGTTTGTTTGTTTTTTGGTGCTTTCAAATCAAATAAACAACATAATTTGGCAAAAATCCAGTGAACTTAAATTAAAACCTTTTTTAGATGTTACTAAAAGTATTGTTAGTTTTAAGAATATTTATAAGAGTGCTCCAAAACATTGCCAAAATTCGCATTTAGAAGATATAAAACCGATGTAAACATCCAAAGCTTGCAGTTTGTCACGTTTTGTTTTGTTTTTCACATCACCACATCAGTTTCTCATCAAATTTTGACCAACCAAAAGCAAATGCCAATTAAGGTTTAAATTACATTAAACATCGAATAAAAAAGGCACATTTCAAAGCACTTCACGGGGCCTTTAAGGGTTATCAGTTGTATTTATATACTGTCGGGTTTTCTGTGTTCAGGATTGGGTTGGGAAGATTATTCCACCAACCGGGAACAGTGAATATGAAGCTTCTGGACAGTGAACACTATTTTGTATGTGCAAGAAAAGAGTGCATATGAGAAAGAAAGCTTCAGAATTGTATATAAAACATACAGTTCCTCAAAACAAAACTGCTATTTAGCATCTTGCAAGGCAATTGTGTGTTGCAGTAACAGTGAGTATAGCTCACAGAAACCCATAAATATTGCAGTGGGCGACGTGACGACTTGATGATGCATCAACTATACTTGTACAACTTGATGAGTAACATTTCTGCAATGTTAAAACAGGAAGGTAAATTTGTTGCATAGCAAGGAATGCAGTCTAGTGTTTTATTTCCTTAAATTAGTAAGACAGTACAGACAGGTAGTGTCAGTTCAATTCAATCTGAATTTAAAAAAACAACAACTAAAAACTAAACATTTTACCATTTAAGGTGAACTTTTTTCTTAAGTAGAACATTTCAGAATACAAAACAGTTTTTTGCTGATTCATACAGTATTAAGCAAGTCAAAATTTACTAGAATTATTTACTAGAAATAAAAAAAAATAAAAAATTAACTGGCAAATCAAAACGAACACATGTGATGACCAACAATACATTGAGGTCATGGGCAAGAAACTGAATCTTATATGCAAAATTAACTATAGCATTCACTGTTAGAAAAATGCTGGGTTCTGTTCCACACAATTTATTAATGCTGTCCCCATCCAAATTACATTAACTTAATCTTTTTTGCAAATTTAATGAATTGAACTTGAAACAATTGAGTTTTCCCAAAAAACACAAAATAATTGTGTTGATTCAACTCATTTTAGTAGTTTGAACCAATCAGTTATTGACCACATAACCAAGGACCACATTTTTCAAAATGTTTTTTCTTCTTAAAGGGGTGGTCCAAAGTGTATTTTTAAAGCTTGATTGTGTTTATGAGGTGTAAAGCAATGTGTGCTCATGCTTCATTTGTGTAAAATCACGTTATTTGTTCCTATATCTTACTTTGATTATATACAGCTACTCAGCTAATATGAAAACGACTGTCATATTTCCTAGTTCCTCTGAAAGGCCCGCCTTCAAGAGGCTCTGATTGGTCAGCTAACATATTGTGCTGAGATTCACTGATATGCTCCATGATACCAGGAAGCGTACTGCTATAACAAATACAGCACATCTGGCCACGCCCTTTCGCTGCACGGGGTGTGTGCTTGTAACCTGAGGGGTTTATGACATCATTAACCCAGATGTATTTTTTTGTAGTCCCCAAACTTCATTCGCTGTAGGCTTAGCTAAGCTAACTCTGTGAAAGCCAATGTCTCCCTTTGCACTGAACTTTAAGCGTCTTACATTCAGAGATGTTGTTTATGTTCACACAGCTACATTACACGTCAACTAAAGTTTAAAATAGGATATCGTAGTGGACCACCCCTTCAATATTCCACTCAAGAAAATGTCTAATGATTAAAGCACTAAAACACTATTTCACGATTAAAGTACTAAAAAATAGCGTTTATTCTCTCACTCCCTTTCCTTCTGCTTATTCCCTATTTTATCAGGGGTCTTCACAGCAGAAATTCATGCAACCCTCAGCACTGGGAAACACCCATTCACACACACAATGGCCTATATCACGTTTTTGGATTGTGGGGGATACCAGAGCACCTGAAGTAAAGCCAAGACTCGAACCATGGATCTTCTTGCTATGAGGCGAGTCCTAGGCAGCAAAGAATTTGGCTCAGATTTGCATAAACCTGGCACAGCAGACATTCATCAGGCATTGGCGTATAGCATGCGAGCTAAACATGACCCATGTTTGGCAGCAGTGGCACAGTCTTTAAGGCGGCACACAAGACTTGGGCCAAATGTCAAATGTAGTATTTGGCCCAGGTTGTAAAAGTGTCATGTGGGCCACATACAGTAAGTTTGGCCTATCTTGACCCACATTTAAAATACATTTAAATAATTTTTGAGTAAAGAAAAAAATTTTACCAATCAGACGGCTTTGAGAAAAAGCACATCCACAGCATGCCTAAATCGCAATGCTTCACCAATTCAGGCCTAGTTATGAGTTATTAACATGGCTGAGATTTGGCCCAGATATAGTGCATGTTTGGCCCTTGTCTGGAAGCCAGACTTGGTTCAGTCTGTATTTCACTGCTGTATGTGCGGTCATGCAAAAGTTGATTGTTTGGGCCAGAGCTGGGCCAGATCAAATGTGCTATGTGGGGTGCTACCCACTGATACTGTATTTATTTAAATCGAATATATTAATATGAGCAAATCAGTGTCTATAAACAATGGCGAGCGTGGTTGACAAGGTGAAAGTTAGTGGAAACAACCTTTTGTGTACCAAAATATGACACAGTGATCTTATGAAGCGTTTTCACACTCCCACTGGTCACCAGCAGAAGCCTGGAGATAATCAACAAATGAGTATTCACAGGTGAGATTTCTGCTTATGACACAGTGACTTATTTTATCACAAGGTTGACTATGACTACTATTTAGTAATATAAAGAGACAGTTTACACACCAATTTAAACTCTCTCATCATTTACAGTCATCATTCCCACCACTTGTTCCAAATATAAGTTTGTTTACTGTTGAGCATATACCTGTACAGGAGATGTTTTGAAGAATGTTGGAAACCACTGACTTTTAGTAATTTTTTCACTGTAAAAACGCTGTTCCACACAATTCCCCTCATCTTGTAACTACAATTAAATTAACTTAATTGTTTTCTTGTAAATTTAAGAGTATTGAACATCAAACAGTTAAGTTGACCCCAAAAAATCCTCAAGAATTGTCTTGATTCAAGTAATTTAAACAAGCAGCAAAAAAAATAAAATAAAAAAAAAACGGAGTGTTCTACAATCAATGTCAATGGCTTTAAATTTTTCCAAAATTCTTCAAATTTGTGTTCAAGAGGAAAAAAAAGCAATAAATTGGTGAATATATTTCCCTTTTTGGGTGATTTGTTCTTTATTACAGCAACAATTTATGCTACATTTTAATTACCTCAACAGAAATAGTAGCCAACTATAAAAAGAAGTCAGTTTGAGTGGAAAATGCATGCTGGAAATTGTGACAAGACTGTTTATTCCCTAATAATGTAATTGAGTTATTCCAATTACAAACAAACAAACATAGACAGCTTTGAATATACATCAATATGAAGGTGAAGCAGCATGCAAATGATTCCGGTTGTTGTTTCAACTGTGCCCACGCATTTTAACCAATAGCTTGGATATTTTTAAAAATGATTTTAATACCGATTTGTTTAGGAGTCAGTCAGACTGGTTTGGATCGTTTATTAATAAAAACAAAACAATGACTTAGTCACAAATCAAGTACTGCAGGCATTCAAAATTAGAGAAGAATAAAACTACAACATGTTCCATCTATTATATTTGTGGAAAATGTATATTTATAGACCTTTTCCATTATTTTTGAGCATTAAAACACCTCCAGAATCATGTCCCAGAATTTTCTTTTCCAGGCTTGGGACATTAGACATGTTAGTTAAATTCAATGCCATAAAAGTTTTGGGAATTTTTGAGATGTTCCATGCTAAAAAGATGTTCCATGCTAAAATCTAATCACATGCAGTGCTTCAAAACCTGGTGAACAAGAATGCTCCAAAAGGATTTGAATTATTCTGCCTTATTACTGAAGTTTTTGACAAAATGTAATGTAGGCATATAGTTTTTTTTTCAGTACTATAAATAAATAAATAAATAAATAAATAAATAAATAAAATCTGATTAAAACATATATATTTTGTGATATGTTAATTTGCAGGACTCTTGTCAAACTGCATTATAATTCATTGTCACAGAGGTGTGTCCGACCACTGTATATGCAAAGCAACAAATCAGTTATGTTTAGAATTAAAATTCATCAAAAGGTATTTACAGTTAGAGACACTGTTTTTTGTTTTCTGGATGTCTAAAATGTATTGGTGTGTGACATTTGCAGATTTGGCTTCATACTAAGTTTTGTCATGTCAGACGGGATAAAAGTATATTTTGAATTTTAAGGTGATTTTACGATTTTCAATTGTCTTGCATTGAAAAAAGTCACTGTGTGGTTTGTGGTGTTCACATCAATGGTAAAAGTCTGGTAGACAAAACAACCCATTTGATTTTTGGTATTGAGGTGATATGTAAATGAAATTGAGTCTCAGTATAAGAATCAATCGGTTATACTTTGATTAAATACATATTTGAATATCCAGTGCTATGTCTGGGACATTTTACATTGCCTCAAACATGTTTTTAGAACACCAAAGCTCCTGCATGCATGGCTTTCATTTTTATAAATACTTAATTTTCATACTGAATCAAAAAAATAACAAAAATAATGGTTGCCATCCTCACCTTCTGTTACTTTGAACCATTAATTGATATTCACATTCAATTGAACCCATAATATCCTAAATAAATATCTATCCTCCTTTTCAACTTTATTTTGGATGTCCCCCAGATGAAGTGCTTCAAATGATTAAGGAAAACTAAGGGCAAACATACTGTTGATAGCAGTGTATAGTTTCCTAAATTCTCAGATCTTGCCAAAATATTTGAACATGATGTTCCTCTTCTCTTCGTATAGCTTTCAAACACAATGAAACGAAAGACAATGGTTTTGATTTTGCTCGGTGGAATTATGCAATGGAGGAAATGGTCCATTGTTTACACACACACTGGTTTGCAGAAGTCAGTTTCTACTTCCACATTCTTGATGACATCGTGGGTCATTAAAGATGGCAAATGATGATTGGTCAGCAAAAGATGTGATACATTTATAATCCAACACAATAGCCAAGAATATGTATTATGTATTGTGAAATGTTTTTTGACCTAAATTAGAAAAAGTCACCAATCGAAAGATGTTTGCTGTTAGTTCAACATACTTATTTAGAATGATTTTTAGAGGACAAATAAATTGTTTTTTGTTCAATACATGTTGAATTCCTTCCCAACAAAATATAGAGAATATGCACAGACACTTTTAATTTTCAGGCAGCCAGCCCAAGTACTTTAGGTCAGCTGTCTTTCTATTACAAAATTGCCACTTTTAAGATCTGATTTCTTTAAAAATCAATGATCTGCACTGCCTGATAGATATATGATAAAAAGTGGGTCTCAGACCGGACAGAAAGCACTTCATTAAATTCTTTAAAATATGAAATTTTACTTCACCCAGTATTTTCAATGGATTTTCTGCGCTAGTCTGCTACTACTGACGGTGTTAGCATTTACACGATCTTTCATATCGTTTTATGCTTGAACAACGAAAAGAATGCTGAAGTCTGTTTAACTGATTGTATTCTAATAACATTTCAAGAACAATTCTGTAAGAGGAACCTTATGAAATCAAAAATAGTCACATTAACCTTTCACTGGAAGTTTAGCATTAACTAAAAAACAATAGTTTTACCGTAAATACACTCACTGGCCACTTTATTAGGTACACCTTACTAGTACAGGGTTGGGCCCCCTTTTGCTTTCAGAACTGCCTTATTCCCTGCTTATTCAGCGAAACATTTCTCAGAGATTTTGGTCCATATTGACATGATAGCATCACGCAGTTGCTGCAGATTTGTCAGCTACACATCGAAGATGCGAATCTCTCGTTACACCACATTCCAAAGGTGCTCTATTGGATTGATATCTGGTGACTGTGGTGGCCATTTGAGTACAGTGAACTCATTGTCATGTTAAAGAAACCAGTATGAGATGATTCGTGCTTTATGACGTGGCACTTTATCCTGCTGGAAGTAGCTATCAGAAGATGGGTACACTGTTGTCATAAAGGGATGGACATGGTCAGCTAAAATACACAGGTAGGCTGTGGCATTGACAAGATGCTCAATTGGTACTCATGGGCCCAAAGTGTACCAAGAGAAATTCCCACACACCATTACACCACCACGACCAGCCTAAACAGTTGATACAAGGCAGGATTGATCCATGCTTTTATGTTGTTGACGCCAAATTCTGACTCTACTATCTGAATGTTGCAGCAGAAATCAAGACTCAGACCAGGCAATGTTTTTCAATCTTCTATTGTCCAATTTTAGTGAGCCTGTGTGAAATGTAGCCTCAGTTTCCTGTTCTTTGCTGGCAGGAGTAGCATTTGGTGTGGTCTTCTGCTGCCGTCCGACTCAAGGTTTGACATGTTGTGTGTTCAGAGATGCTCTTCTGCATACCTCGGCTGTAATAAGTGGTTATTTGATTTACTGTTGCCTTTCTTTCAGCTGGAACCAGTCTGGCCGTTCTCCTCTGACCTCTGGCCTCAACAAGGCATTGGCACCAACAGAACTGCTGCTTACTGGATATTTTCACCTTTTCGGACCATTCTCTGTAAACACTAGAGATGGTTGTGCATGAAAATCAGCAGTTGATCAGCAGTTTCTGAAATACTCAGACCAGCCCGTCTGGCACCAACAACCATGCCACTTTCAAAGTCACTGAAATCACCTTTCTTCCCCATTCTGATGCTCAGTTTGAAATGCAGAAGATCGTCTTGACCATGTGTACATGCCTAAATGCATTGAGTTGCTGCCATGTGATTGGCTGATTAGAAATTTGCGTTAACGAGCAGTTGGACAGGTGTACCTAATAAGTGGCCGGTGAGTGTATACCTCGGCTCGTTTGTGTGGAAACCAGCATTCTTTGTACAGTGTAAGTGACAGCATTCAACAGTTTTACTTTCATATCCACTATTTTCTCTTATCTTGGATTTAAAGCTGATCTGTTTGTAGCAGCTGCACAAGACATCAGTTGGGAAAGCACAGGACATTTGGTAATGATTTAGGCTAACCTCAAAAAGAATGTCACCTCACTGGTTTCCCTTCCACAGGTGGAATGCTGCGCATAATTTGCCACAGATGCTCCCGATTTTAGATCTCAATCTTTCAGTGTCTCTCCCTCTTCTCTTTCCGTCTGTTTCACAGGTTGTAAACACGCACAGGCTACTGTACGAAAACACACACAGCAGCAGTCTTTTCCCCCTCCCCTACAAATGAAAACAGAGAACAAACTCTCACAAATCATGCTAAGCAGATTGACCTGAAAAAAAGTACCAAACGCGAGCATGAGATTTTCCCACTGCAGAGTCTCCGCCCACAATCAGTTACTGACCTTCTATTCATATCTCCAGCATCTGATCTTATCAAATGCAATCATCTGCTTGAGTTTCCCTCTCATTAACAGTACCCCCGCCTTCATTAATAAGAAAAAAAGAATCCGTTTTGGTGTTTCGCTTTACACCTGTGCTAAATACAGTATATTACACATGTGACTCTGTAGTTTGGTTTTATTGTGGTACATGTTCAGTACAGTAAATTCCGTAAATGCTACGAATACCATCAAAAAGTACCACAGTACTTATATGTTAAGTGCTGTGTATTCTATGAAATACAGTTGAGTACCATGGTACTTATGCTAATCTTTTAATTCCCAATCAGTCATTTCAAAAGAATACAGGGTGTTTTGTCAAAATACCTTTGGATGTGTATTTATACGGTCTGATTAACAAAAAAGATAAGAAAGTTTTAACTTAATAAAACATAATACTTGTTATCTTACAAGTTACTTTACTTGTTTAATGTCCATTAAAAAGTATGTTACATACATATAGTATTATATGTACCATTATATGTACATATACAGTAGTATTACTGTACACTAAAAAAATATATTTTTAAATATTTTATCATGCACAAAGGTTGATATACAGTATGGTTGCGAATTGCATTATGGGATGTTGATCTCTGGTCTGTCGACTTTTGATGTTGAAAATTTAACTCTGCAGTTTTTCAAAGTGACTTTTATTGACATTTTAGTCGTTTGAAATAATTTAATGTATAAGAAATAATGTGTACAGAAGTCTGTAAAATAACAGAAAACATACTGGCAGTTTATTACAAGGTATTTGTACCACAATATACAACACCAACTCAGACAATACATCACGTTAAACTATTACAAATGTTAATAAGTCACTTTTTAGGTTTAAAGTTGGAAGAAAGATGTCCCGTAATGCAATTCAAAAGATAAATGAATAGGGAAAAATAAAAACAGGAATCACAAAATATGAAAAACTGCAAATTTATGGATATTTTTTACAGTGTAATATTACTTGACTGCTGTTTTTTAAATACTATACAATAGGGCAGTGGTTCCCAAAGTGGAGGTCAGGAGCCCTTGGTGGGTCATGGAACAATGACGGGGTCACTTGATGTCAAATAAATTTCATTAAACTATTAGAATTACCATATTTTATCCATAACCCACAGAATATAAAAACAGTTAATAGTTGCTGTTACTGTTATTATTGCAAATGAAAAGCCATCAGCCTTTCAAAAAATATTTTCATAGCACCAGGTTAAACTTTCTGACACCTTTATGGCAATCAAATACATTAAAAATAAATGCAGGCCACAACTGAACATTGAGAATGAATGAGTGGCGGTCTCCAAAATTAAACCAAGAATAGATTTGTGCAGAAAACGTTGTGCCCACCAGTCTCTTTGGGTGAGGTTAATCAATAACAAATTAAGAACAACAAGTTAAACAAATTAATGAATGACTGTAAAAATGATATGCTTGTTAGACTGTTGCACTTTTTTGTGTTGTCAATATGCTCATGTTTATATAGGCCTATCATCGTGTGAGCAACATTTGTATATTTATAACCACCTCCAAGGAATGTGGGGATCACAAGTCACTGGTACTGTTATTTTGGGGGTCACGAGCTGAAAAGTTTGGCAACCCCTGCAGTTCAGAAATTCAACGGCTGCAATGCACATGAATATACACTCCTCCGGTTTCCCATGCACTCCAAAGACATGCAGTATAGGTGAACTGAAAAAACTAAATTGGCCATAGTTATAAGTGTGTGTGTGTGTGTGAATGCAAGAGTGTTTGGGTGTTTCCCAGAACTGGGTTACAGGTGGAAGAGCATCCGCTGCGTAAAAAGTGCTGGATAAGTTGCTGGTTCAATTCGCTGTGGCGATTCCTGATTGATAAGTGACTAAGCTGCTGGAAATGAACAAGTGAGGATTAATGACTTGTCTGAGTAATATTTTAGAAGTTTAACTTATTCAAGAAGTATGTTTTATATAGCATGAGTGTGAACGCAGTTAAGACATATCACAACACCTACTTGTTTCAGTTGCGTCACTTCACTTCTTTTCATAATTTCTTTCTTGTGCCTTCATAGTAAACACACTAGACAGATAGCGATCACTGATTGACTGAAGTTTACTTTTAGCTGTACTAAATTCAATGTAAATAATAGATTTACATAAAAAGGTTACACACACAGGTATAATAAGGTCAAAATATTTGTATTTGTGTTACTTTTTGAAAGGTAAATCATTAAATGCTATCTTTACTCTAAAAAATGCCTTACCATTGCGTTGCATAGGTGTAATATGAACGGATTTCGTTGCACACATACATTTGCTTATCTCTAAGTAGAGTATAGTTTCAGCCAGACCGGTTTGTGCCACAAGTGTTAACATATATACATACAGTACATGTTCAACAATCACCATACTGTATTTGAAACCTTGCACCTGAACGTTTCTGCCACATGGGAAGAGTTTTTGAGCTAATAAGGGTTTGATTTAAGAATTAAATGGCAGAGGTGACTTAAAGTACATTAAACCAATACAAAAACTCTAAAAATTTGATAAAATGCACAAAGAAACACCTAGACTCACAAATAATTATGTTATAAAGACACTACTGTATGTTTATAAAATAAGTTGTAATGTTTTGAACACAGCTTAACCAATCAGAATCACTGAAAGACTAGAATTATTAATTCTAAACCACAGATTAAAGGCCCATTCGCATTAAGAAAGACTACTTCAAAGATCATTGCAATGATCACTATAACAGCATATTATAATTACAGTATTTGCACCAGTATTCAATAATGAATCATTTCTGAACACCAAGGTTATGTCATCGGTCACTTTAAACAATCAATCTAATCTCAAAGTCAATCTGACTATACATATTTGTCTCATTCATCAGCTGAAATAAATAGCTTTGAAATGATTACTGACACCATCCTTCCTCTGTGACGTTATTATGGATTTATTTTTTATGATTATCATCAAAGACTATAGAATACACAAGACATGTCACTCGTTTAGTTTTGAATGGGGAAAAGTGTAACGTCAACATGGCGAATGAAGCCCCGCCTTCTAGTGCAGGAGCCAATCAGTGATCGATATAGACTGACGAATCACTGGGGGAGGGGCTCAGATCAGTCGTGAGTTCCTTTCTGCCGATTTTGTGTGATTTGAACATTTATAAATGAAACTAAAGACACTGTTGCTGCTTAATTTTATTGGTCATTCCTAATATCAAATTGAATCATAAGCAATTTTGGAGTTTGATGTTTCCCCATTCACACAGAATGCCCGAGCATACTGCCCATGAGGCGTTTCAAAGATGGCCGCAGAGTGAAATGACTTGCCTTAAAAGGGATTTTGTTATCATCTATAGGTAAACAGCCATTAACATCACAGGTGGAGAAAGTCGTTCACAATATATGTATTAGAGTTAAACCACTGGAGTCACACTAAATGTTTTAACAGTGATTTTAGTTCCTCTTGTGGACCTTGAATGTCTCTGGACTCTCGTCTATGAAGGATGATAGAGCTCTTGGATTTTATCTAAAATATCCTAATTTGTGTTTAGATAATAAATTCAGTCTCAGGGAAGAAAAACGACGTGAGCGCGTAAACAGAATTAGAATTTTCGGGGAACTGACCCTTTAAGGAGAATGTGGATAAACAGTATTTCCCCCTGAAATAAATGACTACAGTTAACTGCTCGCTTACCAACTGTCACACCTTGACTCACTCAGGAAGGCAAGATATTACAGGAGTTCATCAAAACACGTAGAGTTATTAACAAACACTCACTTGGAAGGACATCGATAGCACAGGAGACACAGGAACGACATGGGATGACACCAAAGTACAACTTGGAGAATACCAGATGAAGACTGAATGACACACAAGGGCTATAAATACATAGATGATGATTAAACTATTGATTAACAGGGGTGAGACACAGGTGGAAGAGATGAATATTTACACATGGCGGGAATTACAACAAAGGAGCACATGGGGAAGGTCACATGATGGAAACATCACACACTGAAGACCAACATTCTTCAACTTTTTTATGAGTTCAACATAAGAAAGAAACTCATAACAACACTCTCAGAAATAAAGGTATAATTCTGTCCCTGGGGCAGTACCTTTTCGAAATGCACACGTTTGTACCAAAAGGGTTTATATTGGTACATTAAAGGTATACCTTTCAAAAAGGTGCAGCCCCAGTGACAGAACCTTTATTTCTTAACATATATCATGAATATCATCACTGAATGCAAATATATGTCCAAGTATCTATATAAACAGTGCTATTGTTTCAACACTGAGCATTTTTCTTTTATCTACAGATTCCTGCACATTTCCAACATGATGTTGTGTTTGTGCATTGATGAAGGGTGGTTGAATTCACCAGACACATTCACCAAAGAGATAGGGACAGCTTGTTTGTCTTTGTGTAGGCTGTTGTGTAGGAGTGTGTGGTATGCATAGGAAAGTACAAGCGACTGAATGGGGATGTCCCAAAGGGTTTAACACTTCCAAGAGAAAAAAGAAGAAACACAGTGGATCTGGGTGAAAAAAAAAAATGACAACAACTTTTTATCAGTACAAACACCGCTGTTGCCTTCCCCTGGATTACAAAACACAATCACGCGCACACACACATGATAATACTTGTAATATCTCCTAAACCAAATCGTGCTCTTTTAAAACAAGTCTGGTAGAAGGAAAGTGCATGATGGGATTTCTTAGAGTAAACGTTCATATTGTCAACACGAGCTAATGACAACATTTTTATCTTTATCTCTTCCGTTTTGCCAGTGAAATCCCAGCACCTGTTCAGCAGAAATGTAATAATTGCATTTTGTTTGAGTTATAACGTTGCTGAAAGTGACAGGACTCCTATTTCGACGTCACTGTGGAAATGTATATATATCTAAATAGTCTAAATATGAGTCCTGTCACTTTCAAGTAAGTAACGTTCAAACTCATTCCTATAGTATGATTTAAATATGATGATTTTCTGACCATCCACCTTCTCTGATGTTTCCAACCACAGCCACTACCACCGAAAGGAGAAAACAGAGAGAGAGAGAGAGACAGAGAGAGAGAGAAAGAGAGGGTGAGAGAGAGAGAGAGAGAGAGAGAGAGAGAGAGAGAGGGTGAGAGAGAGAGTGAGAGAGAGAGAGAGAGAGAGAGAGAGAGAGAGAGAGAGAGAGAGAGAGAGAGAAGGTCCATGGCAAGAAAATGAGAGCATGAAAAGGGGAAACCCTGTGGGAGAGGCCATGTCTAGATGCTCATTCAGTCAAACAGCCACATTTCACACTACAGCACACACTAAGGTGAGTGAAGCAATCTTTCTCATAACCCAATATTGAATATCAATGTTATTGCTTAATGATCATTAGATAACAGTGCCATTTGTTTATCATTCTCTTGTAGCAGATGTTAATTCAGATATTAATTGAAGGATCTTTGCATTTAGTCACAAATAATTGACAAGTGTCCATCCTCATATTTGAGTCAAATGTAACCTATAATATTCAGATTAGAAGTCAAATGATATGCAAATTCTGTTAACCGATTGTTCAAATGTTAATGTTATCTAAATTTTAAATATATGGACACAATGTGGAACTAATCTGAAGAGGTCATAAGGAGTCTTCAGTTTGATTTCTGACTATTTTAAAACTATTCCGATATACTAATTGGTTAATCTAAGTAATACAGGAGCACTTTAAATAGTTGTTTTCAATTGATACTCAGAAAGCTGAGATGAACAGTATATCTATTTGTAAAACTTTAGAAATTCAGATACACTTTGTTGAACTGACAACAAACACTTCTGAATCTCTTCAAAAGATTCCTTCACCAAATCAATATGTCACAGTGGTAATAAAATAAACAAGATGAAAAGATAAAAGTTTTATCAGATCACTGAAAAATATCCAGCTTCAAAGTACCCAGAGCACTCAGAAGGTTACATTCAACCCACCTGGAGGTGAGCTAGGTATCTTTGTGGGCATCATGGGAATTCACCTCACTTAGGTGAAAAGCAAATGCACTACTGCTCTTCTTATAGCCATACACGCGTGCAGAACTACAAACCACAGTGGAAAGACAGTGGATAGTCTGAGGCCTGAGAGAATGAGCACATGTGATTATTTATATACGACTCCTTTCAATAGATTTGCTCAGCAAGTTAGTTCTTTTTGGCTGTTTTATTTGCGTGATGTTGTGCTTTCTAGGCATCTAGATCAAATCCATGAATTTAGGTCAGTAGGCTGTATGGTGGTTTCTTCCACTTCATTCAGTGTACATGTATATCATGGTTTTCACCGATGCATTTGTTTCCTTTCTTTTGGTCTCTGCTAGTCACGGAGATGACCAGCCAGAGTAACCCCAGGTTCCGCCTCCTGATTGGCTGGTGCTGCCTGATGAGCTCAGCTCTTTTGATGATGACCGTATATCTCGCGACAAGTTATAACAAACAGGTAAAGTGACCTGTTAACACATTCAGTCAAACCTCATTAGGATTAAGTCACCGATGAACTTATAGCGAAGTAATTTTTTGGTTTTCATTTAGAGGTAAACAGACATTTGAAATCTTTTAGCCAATATTTCCTGATGCTGCTGACAGTGGTGTTAAGATGAATGTAAAGACATGCCATGCATTTTTCTCTAAAATGATATTAACCCCCTTATCAGACGAGATTAGTCTAGGTATTTAGAGATTAGTCTAGTTATTTACCTTCCTGTGATTTTCTTTTTAAATATCTTTCACAGTATTTCCTATAATATTTTTTCTTCTCAGTAAAGTCTTAATTTGTTTAATTTCAGCTAGAATGGAAGCATTTTTTAAAAAATTAAACCATTTTAAGGTCATATTATTAGCTCCCTTAAGCAATTTATATTTTAAAAATGAACAAACCACTCTTATACAATGATTTGCATAGGTAACCTATAGTTAAAATATACATACTGTATATATATGTACAGGGGGGCTATTATTTCTGACTTCAACTGTATGTTGTAACTTCCCTGACATTGATTACTAAATATTTTCAAAGGTTTTGTAATAACTCCCAGTAGCCTTCCAGAGTTTTTCTGATTATTTCAATGAGTATAACCATGCAATAATTAAAATAAAGATGCCTCTAGATTTACACCAATGACAAAACCGCAGTTAATAAAGCATCTGATAACGGCATTGTATTTTGTTTACATTTTTACTTGAGGACATCTGACAGTCTAAACAGAGGAACTGGTCAAAAAAGGCGGGATCAAAGGATAACCACTCCCACCTATGGTGTCATTATCATAGACCAATGTTAGTTCAAAGGGGTTTCCCAGAAAGACTTTTTGGCACACTGTTTTCAAATTCCAGAAACAAACTCCAAACAAATTCTGTTTAGGCTATTTTCTCTTTGAAATGACATCACACCACTTTGTCCTTCAATTTCACTTATGGATGGATTTGCTCTTCAGTGTTTGGACTTTCAGCAGTGAAACTTAAACCACACTGAACTGAACTAAACTGAACTTCAACTCTGAAAACTGGACGGACACAGTTTCAATTTACTAAAACTTCTTTGTTAAGCTGCTTTGACACAATCTACATTGTAAAAGCGCTATAGAAATAAAGATGAATTGAATAAATTATTCAGCATATCCTGGCCTTTAGTGTACTGACAAACTAACAGTTCCAGCCTGGCCTACTAATATTGGTTGTGCTCACTGTGCCACAGAGTCACAGTTTAGACAGCTTTGTACAACAGTATTATAACAATGACAACTGGTTTCACTGAGCATACGTTGCATAAAACATCTGCCAGATTAATTGATGGCTTATTCCGCTGTAGCGGCCCCTGATAAATTGGGGCTAAGCTTAAGGATAATGAGTGAGTGACCATTTTTCAGATAAACATGTTTTTTTTTTCTTCTTTTTTAGTCTGGAACGAACACGACAATGTCTGAACATCCCAGTCCAGCAGGTTTGTTTTTTCTTGCATTCGTTTTTTTTAATGACAATTTTACATAATATGTGACATCAAAGTAACAATTTAATACTTTTTTTACAGGACTCCAAGGAATGAGAGGCCAAGGTTCAGGTGAGAAATATATAGTTATTTATCACGAGTCGTTCATCTAATAATTTGGACATGAATGTAAACAACAGATGTATAGAATAGCTTATGGCCACCGTCTTCTATACACTGTAAGAAATGAAGGGTTCCATACAATTCCTTCTTGTTGTCCCAACACAAATTGATTAAGTTAACTCAGTCGTTTTTACAAATTTAAGTCGACTGAATATAAAACAATTAAGTTGTCCCAACAAAAATCGATTAAGTTAACTCGATCGTTTTAAAAATTTATGTGGACTGAACATTTAACTATTGAGTTGTCCCAACACAAATCGATTAAGTTAGTTTTTACAAATTTATGTGGACTGAACTAGGCATGGGACGATAACCGTTTTCAAGGTATACCGTGGTATGGAATAGTCAAGGTTTTCATACCGCCAAAATTTGTTGCTATACCGTTCCTAAGGCATGAGTAAGATTTTTTATTTAATTTTTTTTTTTTTAGGTGTAAATTGTAAAGAAATCTGTGTTTTCGAAACAAATTAAGACAGTAGAAGTCATGATTCACTTGAATTATTTAGCCTGACATTTTTACTGCACCAAAATATTTTAAATGTTTCTCAAAATAAAATATATTGTGCCCATGCCTAGACTGAACATTAAACAATTAAGTTGTCCCAACACAAATCAATTAAGTTAACTCAATCGTTTTACAAATTTATGTGGACTGAACATTAAACAATTAAGTTGTCCCAACACAAATCGATTAAGTTAATAGTCAATAGTTGTTGTTTTTTTCAAATTTAAGTGGACTGAACATAAAATAATTAAGTTGTCACAAAAAAAAGAATTGTGTTGTTTCAACTCAATATATACTCAAAAGAAATTTTTGAGTATATATTTAAAAAAGCAATCATCTGTCATTCTGGGAAATATTCCAATTTCAGAAAAATCTGTATCTTGTGCCGAGATTCATTAAATATGTCAAGTGAAAATAATTTGGTTGCATTTTCAGAACTTCCAGATCTGGATGTTCACGACTATATCCGTCTCCTCAGAGGTAAGCAACTTTATTTTTTTTCTTCTCCTGTGGGGACCTCTCACTTTTCCTTATTCCCACTTCCCCATTTCCCACTTTCCATTTCACACGTTTGTCTGTTTATCTTGAAAACATAAAAAAGATAGCGGGACTTTTGATGGTGTCATTATGTCTCTTGGTTTCTTGAGGAAGTTGGGCATGTGGTTCTCTGCTTTTAAAGAATATTCTCTATTTAAGTTTTTTTTACCACATTCAGCTCATCATATCTGTACATAAGCTAGTTTTTTTTTTTGTAGGGTAACTTGAGGTTATCTGACAGCTCACCATCCCTCCATTCAAGTAGGAGGCTGTAAACTTTTTTAAACACTTTCGTCTCATACTTGTCGTTTGCTCTTGCTCATGAGATGAACCAGTTTCTGAGACCACAATGACACCTCTGAGGTGATGCTGAATGTTTATCGCAGAGGCGTTGTGAATCAGTGGAAATGTATCTAGTCTAAATGTGCACGGCTCTGTATATGGGGAAGGAGGTGGAAACGTTCCTCTAAAAGGCTCTCCTTTCCTGACCTCACTGCACTGCATCCTGTATTACTTTGAATGTGGGATGAACGACTGCTCTGACCCCCACTAACGGAACATTTATACAAGAAAATGAAAACGCCAATTAATTTAATAATGAATATGTATTTTTAAAAGTATTAAAGTTAAGTGTTCTTTAAAGTAATTTCTTTATATAACAGCAGGTTCATATGCTTGATTTTAGACTTAGCTAATAATTTTATCCAATAAGGAATTTTTAATTAAATGATCAAAAGTACACAGCATAAAAGCATATGATCAGTAATTCATCATGTCATGTTACTTTATCTTACTAAAATAACTTGATCAACTTTTTAAAGTCATACGTGATCTATGGACAGTGTATTGTAAATGAAATTAAACGAATTGTAAGTTGATTCAACTTAAAAATTAAAGGCTGCAAAATTTCTTTACAGTGCAACTGCAATATTATAAAGTATTTCTATTTAATATATGAAACGTACTTTGTGTTCGACAAATAATACTGGAAAAAAATTATTTTCAATGGTTCACAATGGTAATTTAAACATCAATTCAGCACGTTATAATTTCTGAGGGATCATTTTACACGGAAGGCTTCTTAAAAATAAGTAAGTTAATAAATAAATAAATAAATAAATTAATAAATTAATTAATTAATCAATTAATTTGTATTTAAAAAATACAGATAAAAGTAGTCATGATAGCAGTACTGTTTTTGTGGCAAGAGTTTAGTGTATGATTTAATGATGAATTTTTTTTACCAGTTGTTACTGGTTGGAATATTATCAACAAAAATGCTATTTAAAATGGCTAAATCATGATTTTAATAATGTTTTTCAAACATTCTCATTTATTTATTATTTTAATTATTAAGTTGCCATTTCAGAATGTTCGAAATGTCCAGTGTTTTTTATTGATTATATATATATATATATTTGTCTTTGTCATGCATTAACATTCAAGAAACATTCCATTATGCAAATATTATGGGACTGTAACAATTTATGAATAAGGTTTTTGCGTTTTGAAAGCATTATTAAAGACCAACTTTTAACAAATGTTATATTACTGTAAATGTAATGTAATGTAATGCTGCACACTGATATATTTCCATTCTCTTCCACAGATAAGGAAAAAATCTGGATATGCACTCAACCATGTGAGAGCACCAAGCTTTCTCTGAACAACAGCAGTGTTGAAATTGCAATCACTGGCCTGTACCACATTCATGCTCAGGTCAGCTTTAAGAGACAAGAGATTCCGCAGGAAACAAAGAAGATGACTCCACAAAAAAATACAATCAATTTAATCAAGAACAAAGATCTCAGCACGCAGAAGAGGCTGAGTGAAGTAATCAGCTTTCAACCAGGAACATTAAGAATGATCCGGCTGGTCAAGCTGAAAGAGGGAGACCGCATCAGCTTGGATATAAATTACCAAACTCAATCCACAAGCATATTAGAAGATGAGTACCACACTTACTGGGAAATTATCTTGCTTAATCAAAAATAACAGGTCAGGTTTTTATAAGGGGATGTAAAGTGCAAACTTTGGTTTTAAAGGAACAGTTCGGTGCCCCTTAAAGAATTAAAAGGCCCACTTTTGCATTTTGAAATGTTTAAATAAAAACCCATCTTCAGTCAAGTGAATGAAGGATTAAAAGTCTATTTCTCTATTTATATTTATAAAAGTAAACGGCTGAAGATGATGGTGTGGTTAAGTTCTCAAGCCCATTATGGGGTTTAAATATCATATTTTATATTTGTTTGTGTGAAATGTTTTTGTTTTTTAACATATTTCATAGTACTTGTCAGTTTGAGTTTTATTCTATTGTTATTTTGCTTTTTTAAGTCGATGCAGATTGCTTCTTTGTGTGTTTTATTCTAATTCTATTTAATTTTTTAAGACTGTACAGTAAATATTTTTCTAAATATCCAATAATACAATAACTTAATACATAAATCATGATGACCAGTAGTCAGTGATCACTTGAAATGAGGTAAACTACTGTTATCCTTGCTGTAAGCTATATCAGAATAAAAGTCTATTCACTGCAGCATGCATCAGAGTCGTTCATTCATTCATTTTCTTTTGGCCCTTTATTCCCTTTATTCATCAGGGGTTGCCACAGTGGAATGAACTGCCAACTTATCCAGCTTATGTTTTACACAGTGGATGCCCTTCCAGCCGCAACCCAGTACTGGGTACACACTCATCCATACAAACTTATTCTCACACATATACTACGGCCAATTTAGTCTATTTAATTGACCTATATTGTATGTCTTTGGACTGTGGGGGAAACCAGAGCACCTGGAGGAAACCCACGCCAACGCAGGGAGAACATGCAAACTCCAAACAGAAATGTCAACTGTTCCAGCCTGGGACCAGTGACCTTCTTGCTGTAAGTTGACAGTGCTAACCACTGAGCCATTGTGTAGCCCCTGCATCAGAGTCGATCTTTAAATTTAAAGTAATAGTTCACCCAAATAACGCACATTTTTGGGATTATTTCTTTAAAAAATATTTGAGTTTATTTCTTCTGTTGAACACAAAAGAAGATATTTTGAAAAATAGCTGGCACCCACTGGCATCCATAGTATTTTTTCCTACTATACACTCAAAAAAATAACTCATTGGATGAACTCAATTTAATTGAGGGCAGGATTTCCATCCAATAAATTTGTTTAGCACCAACTAAATATATATATATTTACACAATTAAATGCAGTTGAGTTGGTCCAACATGATTTTATCATATAAAAGTTTAAATACATTTGTATTTTTAATTAACTTAAACTCAAAGGTCTGATAATATCAAGTATGTCTGTGTCGTACATTTTGAAGTATCCTAGTTTTATTTGAAGTTATCCTAAATGAAGCCATTTTTAAGCAAATTTTATGAGTTACATATACAGTTGATTGAGACTGATCTCAGAACTCATTTTAGGACAGTTATTGCTCAATGAGCAAAGCAACAAACCTCATTGTTGCTAATGCGAAGACCCAAAGCATGGGTCCTTCTGCAAGGCGGTAACCTCAAAACTCAAAACATTATATAAAAATCTTCTAAATCTTCAAACTAAAGTAAATATTAAACTCTAACAAGTCTTTCTATTAATGTAAAACATCTAAGATTCCTTTTATTGTCAATATTTTAATTTGCTTAATTCAATTCCACGCAAAGCATGCTGGGAACTACAAATCCCTTAACCAGGTAGTTGGACTAACACAATTCCGTCATGTTGTCCCAACACAAAATGCTTAAGTTAACTTAATGGTTTACAAATTTAAGTCAACTGAACTTAAAACAAATATATTAACCAAAGAAATTACAAGAATTGTGTTGTTTCAGCTCATTTTATACAGGTAATTTGAACAAGCAGCAGTAATCAATTTTTTGAGTGTATAAAAGTCGATGGATGCCAGCAACCAGCATTCTTCAAAATATCTTCTTTTGAGTTTATCAGAAGAAAGAACTTCTAAAGGTATACAACCACACGAGGGATAATAAATGATTAGATCTTTGGGTGAACTATCCCTTCAAGCATCAATGTTTATTGATACACTTTGCATTGTCTACTCTCCTACTCTCCCAATTGACTACAAGCAGCCACATGAGGGAGCCAGTTGTCTCAAGAACAACATTAAGTGGGAGGCTTCCTGTTGGCCTTCTGAAAGCAAACCACTGAACCCGAAACCCAATTCAGCCACAGATGATGTGCACACATCAAATCTAAAAGGCCAAAAACAACAGGGAAGCTTCCCCACCTTACAAAACTACCAAATGTATTGTTAAGGTCAGGGAGAGCAGTGTGTTAAGGTCAATATTTAGTACACAGAGTTTTTGTTTGGTCTCCTAAAAAAACATTGACATTTGAAGTATCGAGCCTCCATGGATTACACTGTATAAAGTTGAAATTTATTTCCAAAAATGTGGTCTCGCTGACAAACTGTAACCGCAAAAAAACACTGACAGCTAATTTCAAATGCTATGAGTCACGATTATGAATTCCCCGCATCTTTAAATCCTCTTTTTTTATTTATTCCTCTGCCCACACTGAAAAGTCACCTCACCTTCACACCTTCGATCATGTCATATTGTGGTTGACAAATCATAGTGAGACCGGGATGAGTTGAACAATGCATAAAGAGCATGTGCCAAAAGCATTTTGCGCTTCACTATAAGATAAATTGTAATATTGTATAATAATGAGGTGTATGCACAGCTAGCATTTCTTCCCATTCAGATAAACTTCCTGTGAACGATTAATGTGACTTTTTTCAACTTTATACAGTTCCTTTTACAGGTTTGATGTTGAAATGTAATTAAAATACAATCAGTTAAACAGACTTCAACATTCATTTACTTGTTCAAGCGAAAAATAAGATGAAATACCCGAGCTGTCAGGCTGGCAGGCTAGCATAGAAAGTCCATTGAAAATACTGAGGTAAAATGTTCATTTGTGTGGCATTTTTACACTACAATATTTACACATGCAGTTGTTAAAAAAAAAAGTAAAAATAAATGAATAATTCTTAATATTAAGCAACAATGGAAAAGTATTACTGCTTATCCTGTATTCTAGGCATTATAGATAAACTGCGAGGAAAAAACATTGATACATGTAGTAAGAACGTCGTCTCGCAGTTGCTGAATGTCACACGACAACGTTGCTACAGCTTTCTCGCGTTTTACATTTCTACGTTGTAACAATGTAGCGAGCACGCAAGCGGGCGATGTTGCCTTTGAAAAAATGCAACGTTGTGCAGACATTGCTACAACATAGATGTGTTTGTTGGGATACATGTTCATGTTTTAAAGACATGACGCTGAAAAATAGAATTTAATGTAGTGCTTCTTGTACATTCTGAGCTCCACTTTATATCGTAAATCAATCAGTCAATGGAGATTGATTTTGAAAGAAAACAAACCAATTTTTTTTTTAACTGCATCCAGTTCACCTTGACCCAGGTGACTGAAAACTAAAAGTCCTTCTGCATACTTCTGCACATACAGCATCCTATTCAAGCATCATGGCCACATCTTGTGCTCACTACTGTTTTCCTTACTGTAGTTCATTTACTTCCTCTCCTTCTATTAGTTGCTGAATGATGTGGAAAACCGTTTGAGGAAGCAAATCCTCCATTTTTAAAGAAACTTGATATATATGGATGCACTTTTCGCTTCTTCTTTCACAAGCCTGATCTCACATCAGTATCACAGAAAGTAAACAAGCAGTGTCTTTTTTCATATCTGTGGTTTCATAAACAACACTTGCTTTGTACCCTGAGATGAACTCCTTGCACACACACACACACACACAATGCTTCCGTTAGTTATAGTGACAGGACTAATTAACTGTTTGTGTACTTCGAAACAGATTCTAATTAAAAAATAAAGAGAAAAATACCTTTACCTGTAAGTAAAAACTTGCTTTAGTATGCAGGACTGACTGGAGAACTGTTTGTTAGCATAATTCTACAGACATATGCAAAGCAATTGAACTTAACCTTTATTTGTGAATGCCTGTTTATGCACCGTCAACCATTTCCTGTTAGCTTGTGGCTTTTTTTTTTTTTTTTTTTTTGCACAGATGCATTGAGCAGAGTATATTATACTGTTACACATTTTGCTCCAGTAAATACTTTCTCTATTCTCTAGGTTATTTTTATAGGTTAATTTTATCACACTGACGTTGTGTTAGATTCGATTTTGTCATGATAAAAAGTTCCTAAATTGCCAGTGTCTACATTTGCAATACTTTTATGCATTTGGCAGGCACTATTATGAAAAATGATAAATGATAAATTATAATTACATTACATTCCCTGTGCACTCATTAGACAACACTTTACATTTTGCTAAGGGAAGAGACCACCTTTTGCATATAAACTCTACATGCTATAGACTAAACAAGGTTCTGAAATCATTCCTCATAAATTGTGGTCCCTACTGACATGATAGCATCACTTAATTGCTACAAATTTGTCTGTGGCTCATTCATGATATAAATCTCCCATTCCACCACAACCCAAAGATGCTGTTATAGACTGAGATCTAGAGTCTGTGGAGGCCTTGAGTGTAGTGAGATCTAAATTTAACTTTATTGACATGGTAAAAGTAGCCATCAGTGCAGGATCGATCCATTTTTTATGCTGTTTAAAGCAAATTCTAACCAGACCATCTAAATGTTATGAGCAAGTTGGTCCCACTTTATATTAAGTGGCCTTAACTAATATGTACCTACTTTGAAATTAATAATTTGTTACAATGTACTTAGGGGGCAAATGCAATAAGTGCAAATACGTGTTTTTACATTGTATTTATGATTTATTATTTACATATATGTAATTACATCTTTATTACATTGTTGACCATCCCGTACATCTTAACCCACCTTTAAACCTACCCATATCAAACCCATCCCTAACCCTGCCCGTATCCCACCACTAGAGCAGCACAAGTGTTCTATAATACATTACGAACACAGTTATTTAATTGTATTTATTTATTTATATATAGTACATAGTAGTTAAGGCCATTTAATATAAAGTGGGACTGGGACATTTCTTCTATTTTGATTGTGAATTACAGCCTCTGTTTAGTGTTCTCATTCTTCTTCTGCTGCTGTTGCTCTTCTTTTTCAAGTTTTGTTCTTGGTTGTAATGATTACAACCAAAATTACAACCTAATTATGTGAAATAACGCTGTATTTCTTTCAGCTTGAACCAGTCTGGTTATTCTCCTCTGACATCTGGCATCAAAAAGCCAATTTCACACAATTTCTATGCTAAATAGATACTAAAACCAGCCAATCAGACATTAAAAACATGTTTACATTCACTTAGATGAACTTCCTCCATTCCAACACTTGATTTGAACTTCAGCACATTGTCTCGATTACGTCTACACGCCTAAGGGCATTTAGTTGCAACCATGTTGTTGGGTGATTACATATTTGCATTCATGAAAATCTGAATCTTCCTAATAAAGTGACAATAACATGATTGGTTCCTTAAACCTCTGGGAATCCCCAGCGTGATTTAAATAGTAAATGTCATGTAACAAACAACAAAAAGGCATTTAAAAGTACACTAAAAGAAATTATTCAATGATTCATTGGATTTACTAACTTTTTTAAGCTTGTGGTTGTAAACGATTTATTTGGGCTGATTTTAAACAAACAACAAAGTTGAACATTACTACATTTAATTTGTTTAAATTCAGCCCATATGCATTGTTTGCAACAGATCTGCAGAAACAAATTTTTTCAGTGTATGTTACATAATTCTACTAACACTAACAGTCTACCAATACCCAATATATGTAATACTTGAAAAACATTACTTATAGTATGGCTGCATGATATTGGAATAATCGGACATTGTGATATTTTGTTTTGCCTCGATATATATGGATATAATTTCAGCAGGTGATTTGAATAGCTCTATTTGGAAATATTTCATTAATTTAATTGACTGGGATGATCAAGTTTTTTTCCATGATGTGCCTCAGCATAAATTCTGATAAATTACAACCAAAAATAAATATTTACACAGCGCTTTAAGGTTTTCTGGGGAGAGTAACAGTATTCATTTACAAAAAAAATTAAATCAAGCATAAAATAACAGGGCCATCATTGTATAAATAACTAAAGGGTTAGGGATAGGATCTAGTATCTTAATATCTTAATCTTTTAATCTTAAATAAATAATATAATCATGCGATGTGACTATTGCAGATACACACATTGCCATATCGATGCTCAAATGATGTATTGTTTAGCCCTAACTTATAGTCAACAGATTTGAATAGCTCTGTTTGGAAATATTTCATTAATTTAGATCGACTGGGATGATCAAGTCTTTTTCCACGATGTGCCTCAGGATAAATTATGATAAATTACAACCAAAAATAAATAAATAAACAGCATTTTAAGGTTTTCTGGGGAGTATAATGGTATTCATGTACAAAAAAATTTAAATCAAGCATAAAATAACAGGGCCATCATTGTATAAATAACTAAAGGGTTAGGGATATGATCTAATATCTTAATATCTTAATCTTTTAATCTTAAATAATTAATCTAATCATGCGATGTGACTATTGTAGATACACACATTGCCATATCGATGCTCAAATAATGTATTGTACAGTCCTAACTTATAGTCAGAATATCTAAAATTGAAAAATGAAAAATGAGGGTTTCACCAATCTTAACCCTATAGGAGGACTGTATTGAAAGAGTAAACAGTTGTATAAATATTTGGGCATATGGCTTGACGAACGGTTGGGTTTTAATATTCATATTTAAAATCTCGTAAAGAAGCTCAGGCCTAAATTGGGTTTTCTTTTTCGTATTGAGAAGTCTCTTCCTTTTGAAGCAAGAAAAGGAATTATTCAAAGCTGTTTCCTTTCAGTGATTGATTATGGAGATGTACTTTATATGCATACAATAATGTCATTATTAAAAAAATCTGCACAGTATATTTCATGCTGCAATACGATTTGTGAGGAATGCATCTTCACGTACCCATCATTGTATTTTGTACAAAATGGTTGGATGGTTTTCCCTGCACCAAAGAAGAAAAATGCATATGTTACTATTCACTGCTGGCGCATTATTGCGTAATTTGCCATCTTATATTTGTAACCTTTTATTATATTATACTTGTAGTTATACACGAAATTCTTATAAATAACATTTAACTGTTCCTAGAGTGTGTACGAAGTTTGGTAAAACAGTGTTTTCCTCCTTTGGCTCTACATTCTGAAATGAAATGCAGAGTGTTATGTTAAAAACAATTCCATCTCTAAATATTTTTTTAAAATCTTTTGAAGTTTTATCTGGAAGAATCATGTAAATGTTTTGTGTAAATTTTCATTCGCAATATTTTATGTTTGTCTAACTTTTTGCACTGCCATTTTGGCCAAGACCTGGTAGAAGAGATGCATATCTCAATGGGAAATTCCTGGTAAAATGAAGAATAAATAAATAAAATAAAATGAACAGGACCAAAAAAAAAGTAGGCAAATTTTGGAATTTTTTATTTACAGCATAATCAAAATTGAGGCTTTTTGAATTAGATATTTGAAAACCACATGCATAAAACCATCCATAAAAAACACATTAGTGTAACTGAACTTTTGACTCAAAACCTCATCAGGTGTTGGTTATAGTTTAGGTTGGTGCACTCCTAACCCATTGGCAAATCCGCTATTTAAAAAGTGTCCCACTGCACCACAACCCAGATGCCTGGTTACTGGTTAGAAACTCCTGCTTCTCTGAGCATCTTCCGCTAATAAGCACAAACTGAAACGGTGCTTTTATTTTATTTTTTTTGTGGTGAAGGTGTTAACCCATATACAGAAAGGAGCTGCGAAACTACGTCAGGTGTCCCCGTCCTCCACGGAGCATTACAGAGACAGAAGAAAAGGGAGAATGGAGAGAGGGGACAGATGTGTGGAGGGAATCCTTACAGAATGATCACCCCAGCCCGCATCACTGCATGACCACATTAATGTAACCTAAAATACGGGGGATTTCCCACACTTCCCCCTCGCGAATATCTGTCCTTTGATGATGCATCAGAGATGATCTTTGATTGCTCTTTTCTACACAGAAGCACCTGCTATGATTTGCGGTGAACATGAATCTACGCCTAAATATGGATCATTTTAAAGAGAATTCAGGACTCTTGGCAGCTGCGTTCAGTTAACAAGGTTTTTTTGTTGTTTTTTATTTGGTGAGTAAATCTGAAATCATGACAACATCACGGTGTAATGAGCTAAGATATTACTCACTGTACGCCTTTATAGTGAAGCTTCATTTAAAAGTGTTTGACCCAAATGTTTACACAAAGTTTGACAACTTTACATTTTTACTCCCCCTTGATTATTTTCCAGATGTACATCTAGGTTTTTGTTAATGTTAGACAGAATACGGAGAATATAAATGGATCGGATGTTCCCAAGCTTACCAGTAACTTGTCACCAGGCACTTGGATTGTGCATTAGTTAGAGAAGCTTGGGAGGAAATTTTTAAAGCGGATTTGCCAATGTGTATTATGAGTGCACCAACCCAGTAAACCAGGGGTGCCCAAACTCAGTCCTGGGAGGCCAGTGTTCTGACATTTTATCCTACCCAACAGATTAAGCTACCAACACTGTATTTGAATGGTTCTGAGGTTGGGGTTAGGGATTAGGTAGGCGATATTACAAGTCAAGTCGAGCTTTCCTGTCATTTCGCTACGTGTGGATATACAGAGGAACTAATTGTGTCTTGCAGGACAATGGTGCTACATAAATGAATCATAAATACAAACACAACAATGGACATAAGAGCTATTTTTTTTAAAAAAAACTATGTATAACTAACATATAAGATACTTAACTATACACATAAGACAGGCTATACAAGTACTTTTACATTACAGCATATCACACTACCCCACATTAAAATTTACACTGGTAGCAAAATCTGATGGGAAGCATATTGCATCATCAAAACGTGCTGCCTACTTTTTGGATGGGAGGTAAGACAATCTGACAAGGTAAAACAAGTCAACAGGACACCGGTGTCCTGCAGAGTTTAGCTCCAACCCTAATCAAACACAGCGGAACCAACTAATTAAACTCTTACCAGATATAATAGAAATGTCTTGGGTGTTTTGAAGCAAGTTGGAGCTAAACTTTGCTGGACAGCCGTCCTCCGGGACTGAGTTTGGATACTTCTGCAGTATATGGCCAACACCTGATGAGGTTTTGAGTCAAAAGTCCAATTGCGTTAATGTGTTTCCTGCATGGGTGCTTTTATGCATGTGGTTTTCACATATCTCATTCAAAAGCCTCAGTAATTTAGATTATCCTGCAAGCATGTGTGTGTGTGTGTGATGGTCATTATTTGAGATTGGGAATATCCACTCCCTTTCTGTTCCCAATTTCGAAAAAAGACAAATAATTTTTTTTTTAAATCAATCAATTAAATAAATTAATAAATAAATAAAATATTTCAAACAAAGTCAATTTAACCATTCGACTTCAGGTTAATTTTTGTCTACAAACTTGGACATGGACTTTCCATTTCTGAATGATAAATGAAATCATATACAAACGTATACAAATTAGGCATGGGATGATAACCGTTTTCAAGGTATACCGCGGTATGTAAAAGTCAAGGTTTTCATACCGCCAAAATTTTTTGCTATACTGTTCCTAAGGAATATGTAAGATTTTCATTTACATTTTTTTTTGTTAGTTTTTTTTTTAGGTGTAAGTTTTAAAGAAATCTGTGTTTTCGAAACAAATGAAGACAGTAGAAGTCAATAATTTGTTGTAATTATTTAGCCTGACATGTTTACTGCCACAAAATATTTTAAATGTTTCTCAAAACAAAATTTATCATGTTCAAAGGGGGAAAAAGGTTTTGTTTTTAACCAGACATTTAAAAAGAATATATTTTAGAGCATTAATCACAATGCTGTCATACTGTGAAACTGTGATATTTTTATCCAAGGTTATCATACCGTCAGAATCTTATACCGGCCCATGCCTAATACAAATCTTTAAAAGTAGTAATATTTACACTTGTGCCCAACAAATGTTAAATTAAAATAAAAAAATAAAACAAAATATATGAAGAAAGAAGGTCTTTAGTGCTTTTATTTCTTGATTTCTATCTCTCCTGAATAGAAAATGTATAAGAATCTCTGGCATGACATGAAAAAACATCATGTTAATCCTTGAATGGCATTTGTTTATAATCCACTGATCAGTAGAATCAATTGGTGTGATAAATATTTATAGATGTATCAATTCATCAATAGGTGTCACTGACAAAAAATTATTCATTGGTTACACTCATTTGTTTTAAAGGCAAGTGGTTGCAAATAATTGATATGTCCTGAATTTAAACAAACAAATTAAATTGAACATTACTAAATAAGTTCAGCCCATATAAATTGTTAAAAAATGTTAGTAAATCCAATGACTTTGTCAGTGTGTCATCTCTTTTTATGATTAGCATAAGCGAGAAAGACTCATATGCAAAAAAGACATGAAAATGCGTCAAGGATGACCGATTTTCATCTCTGAGCAAACAATTCCATTATAGTCAAAGCTGCTTCCATCCTAAATTTGGGCATTAGTATTCAATAAGGCATGATCTCCACCCCCACCCCCAATAATGTCACTTACACAACACTGATTTGCTTATAGCTGAAAACTCCAGTAGTGTTGTTGTTGTTTCTATCACTGCACGCAAAAAGGTGAAGTTAATGTCAACTAAATTTTTCGCTAACACAGGGACAGCCTTTCAGTGTCTACATTTAGACCTAGATCACCGCAGGTAAATGTCAAGTCGCATCACAAACACAAAACAGGACCTGATAAAAATCAGTTCGTGTCGACATCATTACAACAGAAACCACAAACAAAGGCCCGAAGAGTCAGATCCTCAACGAAATCGAGGAAGACACAATGAGAAAACAGTTTCCACTGCATTTCCTTAATTAGGCAACGACAGATTGAAGAATTACTGCATGGAAAGATGTTACACGCAATAGTTGGAGAACTCACACTCATGTATAAACCTGCTATTTATGAAGCAATCATTTCAAAAGATAAAAGTATCTTGAATAGGATGACTAACTCTGAACAAGTAATTAAGATCCTGTCAGCGAGGTATGAGTTAAGACACTTTCTGTAGTGTTAAAATAAGCTTCTGCGTAAGGGAAAGGCTGATTCTGGCCTGCTGTGGCCTCGTACTGCATTTCCTTTCTCATGATGAAAGGAAATGAGAGGTTTGTTATAGCATTACTGCATAGATAAATTTAGACAGGTCAGTATGAAACACATTGGCACATTATATTCAATGTTTTGAAGGCAGACAAAATACTTTAACCCTCCCCTTTACAGATGTCAGTGATTAAAACTTAACACATTATCAGTACAATTAATAAACATCATAATTAATAAACATCACAATATATACGTATATACATAAAATAAAAATACAAATTTCAGTGGGATCTTTTAAATAATTTTAAGTAAATGTAAAAACGTTTTAGTAGTTTTTTGTACTGTACTGTATTTCACCATATTCACTAGACGGAATGCAACAGGCGTATTTATACATGCCTGCACTTTCATTTTTGTATTGTATCATATTTGCAGCTAGCAAATAAAACTATAGCTTTGATTACAACGAAACTAATATACCTACTTAAATATCATATTACTTGGACAAGTTATTAACATATAGAGTTACCAGAGTTGATATCTATGTGTTGTCCATTATAAAGACAGATTTACAGTACAATATAACAGAAGCTTCTTTATAACCATGTAAACAATATTTTGGTTTAATCCAAAAACAAAACAAACAAACAAAAAAAAAACACTCAGGGGTTGCTCAAATATTTGTTAGGTGCTCTTTGGGTAAACCATTCATCAACGAAAAAAAAACTTTGGTTTTGTTTGGGCTACTAAACTATTTGTTTCATTATAAACTTATTCTAACATCATAGCCTACCATGTGGGCTTTTTGTCTACACTTTAACGTCGTTTGTCGAGTGTTTTCATGTGTAGGTTTGGTTACTTACAGAGACAGACGTCAGTCTGAAGCCAGTTGTTTTCCTCCGTTGCCGCTTTTTGATTTGCGCATGACTGAAATCCAACGTGGCAGAAAGAAATTCCCGCCAAACATTGTGTGTTGCGTCAGTTCGTTTGTGACTTTCCAAAGATAAGAAGAAACGCCATCTTTAATCTTAACAGTGTTATTTGGGACAGCACGGGGGTATTCATGTCATATGGCTTTTGAGAAGGGGAAGATACATAAGCTACTAAAATGTGGATGTCAAATGGAAATAAAATGAGAAATGGAAGCAGTAAAACACAGTGGTGTAAAGTAACAAATTACAAAAGCTCAAACTAATTGAGTAGTTTTTCTCAGGAATTGTAATTTACTAAGTAGTTTTTAAAATGTGTACTTTTACTTTCCCCTGAGTACATTTTTAGTGCTGTATTGGTTACTCAAATACTTTCCTTACCTAACTACTTTATATTTCCTGTCTATGAGGATTAGAAAAAATCTGATTCCTGTCCAATCCTGTGATTCTTGTCCATTTAAATCACACATGGAAAATAAATTGCATGATAATGAACTACCTCAAGTCATGGGCGATCTATAAACACAGCAGACTGTTAGTGCACAGCATTAAAAGTGTGCAAAAAAAGATCTTTACACACATTGACCCAAAGACTGTTTACATACATGTCACTGATGAAAAGATGACTGATGTTTACCTTATGATGTCCAAAATGACCTTAAACCCCCAGAAGGCACAAGACGTCAACATGTCATCAGATTGTGGTTTTACGTTGTGGGGACATTGCACTTTATTTGGAAATGATTCATCAGGCCGACTTCAATGTTCAACCTATTATCAACGTCTAATGATGTTACAGCTTGACGTTGTGTGGACGTTACCGCTATGACGTAAATCAGACGTTGGATTCTGGTTTCCATACCTGACGAATAAATGTCAGTATTTGACATCAATATGACACTGGTTTAAAATGTTGGCTCAACGATGGATTTTGGTCACTTTATAACACAACCTAAAATCAACCAAATATAAACATCATTTGACGTCGCTATTGGACATCAAAATAATGTTCTCCTTAGACACTGGCTAGACATTGAATTTTGGTCACTTGACATCACAACCTAAATCTAACCTAATTTTAACGTCTTATGACATTGTGTGCCTGCTGGGCAATAACTAGATGCACTACAGAATGTTGCGTTTACACACATCCACAAATTACATGTAAATGCATCAGCTTTAATACTCACTACTCTTGAGTACTTTTGAAAGGTCTGCTTTTCACTCATACTATGAGTAATATTTACAACAGATACTTTTACTCTACTTGCACTACATTTTTAGGCAAGTAATGGTACGTTTACTTAAGTATGATTTTTCAATACTCGTACCACCACTGGTAAAACAATATCCTCAAACTACTGAATATGAATACAAAATGATGTATAGGCTACTCATTTATATTAATAAATCACTTACACAGCTAATAATTACAGCATCAGTCTATTGGCTACAGATACAATTTTTGCTTTACAGAGCTAAATACAAATGAAAAGACCACTTAGCAATTCTTCTTCTTGTTGCTTTGTGTGGTTATGTGTAAGATGTAATTATTTTAAACTACTCATGATGACATTTCTTATTTATATGTGCTTTTTTTGCATAAAATTACAAATTGATTAATGCAATAAGGAATCAATATTGATTAATAAAACTGCTAACAAATAAAAACAAAAGAAAATAAGAATAAGATATGTCAAATGGTCTCTTTTCGACAGGAGATTTTGTTATGGATATATAACATTGTCTGTGTTGTTATAGTGTATTTAAATTTTTGCCATGCTTTAAATCAATATCTCTTTCCAACATCAAACTCAATAACTTATGCATTATCTAGAATTAGAGAATTACATTTTTATCTTTGTGACTTGGTCCTTTTTCTTTCTTTTTTACCATTTTAAATTACTTAGCAATTTCAATTTTATCAGTAGGCCCTTTATCAGGTTCCCTTTTATAGCTACAAAAAAATAACTTCACATAAGAATCAAGTTTCAAATTATCTCATGTATTGCAAAATACCTCACGTTTAATAGCACCTTCTCTGGCAAGCTTTTATGACGGCTGATGAAAAAAGAGAAACAGAAATACACGTAAATCACAAACATGCGCAGAAATTTTTAAACATTGAAAGTGAGTGTGAAATCATCTTAAAAAAAAGAGTGAAAAGGAGAGAGAAAACAAAAACAGGGTCATAAAAGCCAGAAGAATTTCAGCTCGTGGAATCTCCCAATAGGAAGTAGTCAGCTGTGTGTTACTGGTGGAGTCGACTGGCTCCTATTACATCAGCACACTGAAACCGAAAGAGCTTGCGGCATATTAGCAAAGCTGGCTAATCAGGTTTTACTGGTCACAATAGAGATAATGAAATGTTTTTTTACCAATTCAATCCTGCAGTTACATTAGGCTAATATAATATTTAAACCACTAAAAATGCCCACTACTTTCAGAATGAAAAATAACTTCGAATGAATGTAAATCAAACATTAATGCCATTTCTAATCTAAAGGTAAATTCAATTAAGTTCAAACTTGTTTGTATAGCGTTTTTCACAGTATGTATTGCTTCATAGCAGCTTTGCAGGTGCAAGTTATTGCATTACAATCAAATTCGGAAATGTTAAGGTTCTTAGTTAGCTTTATTAGCTACTAATAACTTTTACCAGTTAAGGTTATTAAACAGTAAACTGCAGTAAACATGGTGAACTACATTGTAAAAAATTCTGGGTTCCACACAATTCCTTCATGTTGTCTCAACACAAATCAATTAAGTCAACTTAATTGTTTTTACATATTTGTGTGGATTGAACATAAGACAATGAAGTTGTCCCAAAAAAACCTCAAGAATTGTGTTGTTTTAACTCATTTCAAATAAGCAGCTTTGAAATGAGAAATTTCAATTTAAAAATAAATAAATTGTGTAATGATCTGCTGAGTATTTTTTAATGCACTAGAGGATGAAATAAATAAAAACCTTATAAAATCAATAAAAATCAAACTTAATAATGTACCGGAAACAGCGTTGTAAAGTGTAAAGCGAATGTGTTATTTACTACTATCCATCCGGCAGAAGTGTGAGGGTGTGTATGTGCAAGCGCTGTGTCTGAAGGACTGTGTGTGGGTGGAAAGTTGGTGTTTGAGAGCTGAGGGTGTTCTTTCCCCTGTCAAACCAACCTCTGTTCCTGAAGCCGCTCACAGGCTTACATCACTGGAGTTTCCCCTATGTTTAGTGTATATAAATGCAGGGCGAGCTGACAAGTTCAGTTCATACAAAAAAATCTCAGTAAAAAAAGGAACACAGCAAGGAGAACTAGCAGCATGGTGAGATACGAAACAACATTAGCAGACATGGAAGCCGGTGTAGGGGGAGTTTATCAGACAACCGTGGCACCTGTACCGGTCAAGTCCTCAAGAAGCTGGATATGGAAGACGCTCGCTGCAGTTGCTTTTATTAGCCTCTGTGTTGTGGCAGCACTTTTCTTCAGCTGGCATGTGATGGTAAGACTGAAGCTTCACTATGGGATGATCATTGGAATAATGAAAGTTTATTGAAATACCTTATTTAAAAAGCAATGTCTTTTGCAGAAGCCAAATGAAGAAGGTCAGAAATCCAACAGACAACCTCAGAAACAACAAATCACCACACCATCAGGTTAATAACATTCCCAGTATTCCAGCTTGTATTTTTTTGCTTTTCTTTTTCTGAACCAACCCTTTTTTGACATTAATGGTTCCATTTCTATAGTTCTTTACACTTCAAAAAACGTGGCTTATTTTGGAAGTGTTCAATGTTTTTTTTAAAGAGTTAATATCATTAAACAAAGTGTAACTATTACACTCATAACCCAATGATGGGCAAAACAGACAAACTCAATCTTGATTTTGGGTTGTTGCACTTTGGTCAGTCTTGTGGCTTTGGTTTTAATTGTGCTAAATACATAAAAGCAAGCTTGAACCCAAAGCTAGGTTTGTCCACATTTGACCCAACATTGGGTTATGACAACCCAGCAATTTTTAGAGTGTATTCATAATGTGATCTGTACAGAAATGTGGATTTTAAGAAAAAGGGAAGCATGTAGACTTACATAGAAAAACAAACATAGAAGTCACTTAATCACTAAGCATACATACTATTTGACATGAAACTTTTGTTCTGGACATTACATTTTTTCCACTTCAATGGCCACCCATTATTAGACTGTGAAAACTGACCCCAGTCTTCTTTTCCACAGCTTCCACAGATCACGGAAAAGTGCTGAAGCAGATCGCTGAGAGCACAAAGGCGGCCATTCACTTGCATGGTGAGTCTCAAATTGTGTCTTTGACTTTCCTCCGAATGTCGTCATCATACGTCACAGGTTATCTCATTTCAAGAGCCCGAGTTTAGTATTCCTTGTGAACTTCATCTTATCAGCTAGCAGGAAATCTGAGATTTCTAAAAGGCGTTTGTTGATTGCAACAAGCCTTAATGGTTGGTCAAACATTAGCTAACGGGATTTCCTAGAGTAGTGGGATGTAAGACAAATCCTCACACATTGATTCACAGTGGGCGGCCAGAGGTGGGGGGACTCCAGTCAAATCTATGATTACTTTATTACGTGCTCCACTGAAGATAAAGCCTTTTATTAATAACCAAAATGCAGGCCCACCTTAATATTAATGTATGAGCTCACATTTTAGGATTAAATTTGAAACAATCATTAAAAAGGATGTTTATTGGCATTGATGGTTCCATGAGAAACGGTTAACATTTAACAACCCACAAAATAATCTTTGTAGATGCTTTAGACTATTAAAAGGATAATTCAACCAAAAAGGAAATCTTTGTCATTGTTTACTCACCCTCCACTTGCTCAACTTGAGGTTTTCTACTCTTGAACACAAAAGAAGATATTCTAAAGAATGCTGGTAGCTGGTAGTAACCTCTATAGTATTTATTTTCCATCTTTGGAAGTCAATGGATGCCAGCAACCAGCATTCATCAAAATATCTTCTTTGGTAGGAAAATCATCAAGGGAAGAGTTAATGGTGACATAATTTTCATTTTTGGGTGAATTATCCCCTTAAAACATTCTTCGCAATGAGAAAAAAAAGTTTATAATTTCCTCTGTATTGACTTGACATAAAGTTTGACCATTTAAAGCAATATAACTACAATTTACGCACAGATGACAATGTTGGCAAACTGATTTCCACTATAAACTGAACTATGTGTGCGTGTATATGTATGCAATTTGTAGACCCAAGTTTAAATGTGTAAATGTCTGTGGTCCACATTTGACTTACTTTTCCTCTCTATTCGCAGGTGAGCGTTCAGGGCAACTGCTGAAGTGGGTTGGCGGTGTGGATCAGTCGTTTGAACAGGGTGGCCTCAAGCTGGTAAACAACGAGATTGTCATTCCTGAAGACGGTCTTTACTTCGTGTACAGTCAAGTTTCGTATGAAACTTTGTGCACTGAAGACGTTGAAGGAGATGGTCAGAAGTTCCTAAGCCATAGCATCAATCGTTACACAGATGCGGTGGGGAAAAAGATGCCTCTGCAAAACTCGGCCCACTCCGTCTGCCAGACTCTAGATGGAAAAAAGACCTACAGCACCATTTACCTTGGAGCCGTCTTTAACCTCTTTGATGGAGACAGGCTGTCGACCAACACCAGTCGAGTGGGCGACATCGAGGATAACTACGCCAAAACATTCTTCGGGGTGTTCGCATTGTGATCTAATAGCAGTGTGTCTCTAGTACGAAAAACAAGTGTTTTATGTTAAAACTTTGAACGTATGTTCTCAGGGCAAGGAATTCGACTAAGGCTGATAGAGTCCTCACTGCCTCGTGATGACATGTTTTATATGTAAAACACAGCCGAGCAGGAAGAGTTGTGCACTGAATACCATGTAGTCAGTCATGAGCACTATAACAAGGGCACTACAATTTGTGTACTTATCGCAAGCTAATGTGACATTTATTTATCTTACGTATTTCGTTGTAGGAATAAGTAGATTTTAATTTTACTTTTGATGTTGTATTGATCTATTTATAACTTTTACATCTATTTATATATTGTATTTGTTGTATTTATCTATTTATTGTTGACTCTATGCTGTTATTTGCCAAACGAATGTAATGAAATGTGTTTCCGACACTCCTCTGTGATTTTAAAAATAAATCGAGAAGTATTACTGCAATGCGCTGCTCTTGTTCCTAATTGAGCTCAGAAAGGAGAAGCTGCTCATATGAACGGGTCATATGAACGCAGTGGGGGATTTTTTTTTGCATTCCAATGCGTGACTTGTGCTTTTTTATCTGCCAAAAAGCCTGACTTCCTTTTATTGGTCAAAAATGAGGTCACTGCTTGTTTTCCTCGTGAGCGTCAGCTTTCTCCCAGGTGGGATTGGAAGAAAAGCCCGGAGCCGTGACTTAACAGGATTTCATCACTCTTCCGGTTTCCTCACTAGATTGCATTATTTGGTGCAACAGTGGGCCTGTGAATTCCAGAAGCTGCATTGATCTAAAAGGCCC
>CAIGQQ010004837.1:11497538-11512743 GCA_903798035.1 Danio albolineatus | reverse complement strand
AAGGAAGGAAGGAAGGAAGGAAGGAAGGAAGGAAGGAAGGAAGGAAGAAAAGAAAGGGAAGGACGGAGGGGAGGGAGGAAGGAAAGGAAAAGTATGAAGAAAGGAAGGAAGGAGGGAGGGAAGGAAGGAAAGGAATGGGAAGAAAGGAAGAAAGGGATGAAGGAAGGAAAGGATAGAAGAAAGAAAGAACCTATGGACAGACCTGGACAGAGTAATCTAACACACACACACGCACACACACACACGTCATGCTATAGTGTTGTGACGTGAGATGTGGCTAAACTTGGCCTGAAAGTGCAAGAGCTACAGAAGCTGTTAGTAGGCTTGTGCTTATAGTTCACTCCAACTGTGACAGAAACATCACAATCAAAACAAAAGCCATTAACAGTGATCTGACCGGAAGTATTTTGCATTTTGACTCTACACTAATAAGACGAGATGCTGCCCCCCCCCACCCCACCCCACCCAAAAAAAACGTATTTCATTCTTTTCAACGTCAATCCACTTCACATATATGACTAGCTGTAAAATGAAAAACGGGGGAGAAAGAGACGGTGAGACAAGGACAGAAAAGCCATTAAAGCCGCTGGGATTAGAGGAGAAAAAGCATATGAGGAAAATAGAGTATCGACCAGACTTGGGTCAAATACCTTGAGGAGTAAGTAAATCACAGGCTGGGCTAAAACCTTGTCTTATTTCCTTTGTGAGCAGGATGGGAGAGAGGGAGAGAGAGGGAGAGCAATTCATCCGATTCTGCCTGTTGCTGCAGCACAAGGTCTGTCTCATTAAAGCGACAGTCTCTTCAAATGCTAAGCGAAGCACGGAGACACGCTCTTCTGCCTTCGCTGTCACTCAACAGAATAACTCAAAGAAACGTCTGACCGGTTTGGGCTCCGGCAGCCGCACAATCCCTCCTAAACACCCAGGCGCTGCTGTTTAAAAGACACTTTCATAGCGGGGGATTTACGCCCGTCCAATCGCAAAAGCAGTCAGTTCTTCTTGAGGAACTCTGATTGAAGTGCTACAGTGAAGAGAGCTGTGGTGACACAGCACAAATGACATTTAAAGGGGTCCTATTATGTCTTTTGTTTTTTTTTTGTTTTTTTACAAGATGATAAGTCTCAGGTCTGCCCAGAACATGTCTGTGAAGTTTCAGGTTAAAGTAACTCACGTATTATTTGTTAGACCATGATGTAAATGCCCCTTTTTGGGGTGGAAGCAAAAAGAAGTTGTGTTTTGGTGTGTGTGTGTGTCTTTAAAGGTCTCATGAAATTAAAATAAAGTTTTTAAGATGCTAGTAGGCCAGTTGGCATTTCTGTGTGGAGTTTGCATGTTCTCCCCGTGGTTGCGTGGGTTTCCTCCGGGTGCTCCGGTTTCCCCCACAGTCCAAAGACATGCGGTACAGGTGAATTGGGTAAGCTAAATTGTCCGTAGTGTATGGGTTGTGGCTGGAAGGGCATCCGCTGCGTAAAACAAATGCTGGATAAGTTGGCTGTTCATTCCGCTGTGGCGACCCCGGATTAATAAAGGGACTAAGCTGAAAAGAAAATGAATGAATGAAGATGCTAGTATCAGTATTGTTCGTTTTTAGGATATCTATAAGCTAGTGTGCTACAAAACAGTGACAAAATTCGCATTTCGAGGATATAAAACTGATATAAACATGTAAAGCTTGTAGGCTAGTTTTTCATTTCCCCCTAAATGAATCAACGGTTTTATTCATGTCACCTCATACTTAAGTTTCTCATCAAATCGTGACCAATCACGTATCTGTATCTGTCTAGTATCTCTCTAGTATCTGAGATGCCCCGCCCCCAGCAAAAAGCTTCACGTTTGATGCGCAGAGCAGTGATGTAGCAAATTGCGATAGGCTGTGTTATAAAAAGGAGAGGAGCTACTATGTACCACCATCTGTTCGTGTTTGGGTTGAGATTATGTCGAACATCGAATAAAAATGCTCATTTTAAAGCACTTCATGGGACCTTTCAATGCAAATCAGCTGTTGTTACCCGCCTCTTTTAAAGAAAAGGGTGGAGCCTTTACAGCTTGTGCCTCACATACTCTGAAAAAAAAAATCATTAACATGTATTCTGAAGTCTTGTCAGTTTAAACTCTTGAAATGTGGTTTGCTAGATGTGCAAATGTGAAGTACGCTTACAGAAAAACAGTTCTCGGACACCTCATTATGTGCATGTTAAACTAATATTTGACATGTTAACTGTCAGACGTAGAGTTATGTCAAAACGACACACAAAGGATTGGGGAAGAAATGGCTTGTGTATCAGTATTTTACATCTGACAACACACTACTAACTAATAGTGATGGGTCGTTCTTGAACGATTAGCCCATTTTGAACAAATCTTCAATGTGACCCAGGAACGACAAGTCCTCTCAGCGAGTGACTCCTGCATCTGCGCATTTGTGCAGGGGGTTTCGTTCATTTTTTCAGGTCTTTTGAGTCATTCATCACGTGAAAGACAGAAGCCAATCATATGCATTTAGAGCCGGAAAAATATTTGATCCATTCATCTCTCGAGTCCTCGGATTTGAGTCATCACTCTTTACATGTTGTCATGTGATGAACGAATGACTCAAAAGGTGAACTAACCATGCGTCCTTCGACTCAGTCTGTGAGCATTAGGTAAGATTATATGTGTCACAAAAAATAACCACTCAGATCTGAAGACATGAAGAGGTGAGCTGAGCAAAGAGACAAAATTACCATCATAGAGAGAAGACCAGATAAATAATGACTGATTATATTCTCTTGATTATAGCATTTTAGCTATTGTAGAGTGATATGTAGTGTGATCCACATTTAGGCTAGTTGTAGATGTGTTTGGAAGCAACTCGTAACATTTTAATAATATTTTGCCAAAATTGAACGAAATGACTCAAAAAAAGATCTGATGAACGAGACTCAAAGGTCTGAGTCAGTAAGATGATCCGAACTTCCCGTCACTACTAATGAACTCAAGTAGGCTCCGCCCACTTTTGTGATGGGCACATTTGAAGAGAACTAAGAATTACAATCAAGGTGTTTAGAAACGGTGTTTACTGATAGAGATAATTCTCTCTTTGTGCTTTGTAATAATTTTTTATGCTCAAACAGCAACATTGGTTATGAAAGGAAGTGTAAACAAGGAGGCATACATCAGTCTTCAGAAAAAAAAGAGTTTTTTCTTTTCTATTATTAGTCCCCAGTGTTCAGCATTGTCATTTTAATGGAAAAGGTTTTTAGTATTCTTTACTTTCATTCGTGTCATTAAAGTGAAATTACTGAACATAAACCAGCGTTGGTATATTATATTCCCCCTTCCAAGACTAATAATAATAACGACCTGTTTTTGGTTTAAAATTGAACGTTTTCTAAAGGTGATCAGTTTGTATCCCTGCTAAAAAGAGCTACAGTAATAACTATTAGCTCATGTTCATTCCTGCTCCTACAAGAATCTTTCTTTTAAATCAGCAGTTTGACCTTTTGTTTGACCCACTGTCTAGCTTTAAAAGGAATATTCCCGGTAAAATAAAGTTAAACTCAACTGATAATGTTCAGTAACACAAAAAGTCGTGTTAATGAATCCCAGACTTTGGACAAAGGATGAGATAAAAAAATTTAATTAAATCATTTCTAATCAACATTACACAAAGCTTAAAGGTATAGTTTACCCTAAAATGAAAATGTACTCTCCATTTACTCACCTTCACATGATCCTGAACATTTATGAATTTCTTTCTCCTGTTGAACACCAAAGAAGATATTCTGAAAAATGTTGGGAATGTCACTGATATATAGCAGGACCACATGTACAATGAAATTTAATAGGCTGTTTTTTCAACATTCTTCACAATCTCTTCTTTTGTCAAACTGGTTTGGACCAAGTGTACGGTGAGTAAATGACAGAATTTTCTTTTTTGGGGTGAACTATCCCTTTAAGTTGTACTGAAACCAGAATATTCCGGCAAAGACTTTTGATTAATAAACAAGGACATTGGTTTTATGACATTGGCCTCTAAATATATCTTTGTTTACACTTCCTTTAAAATATTGAGGTCAGTAAGATTTTTACTTTCCAGTATGAAATGAAAATTTCACAATAAATTGATCAAAAGTGACAGTAAAGACATTTATAATATTACTTTTTGTTAATTATTGCTCAGAAACGTTTCTTGAGCATCAAATCACCATATTAGAATAATTTCTTAAGCACCATGTGACAATAAAAAAAAAAAAAACAGTAATAACCATGATGATAATTCAGCAATAATAAATCTGAAAACATGGTAAAGTCCCATTCACTGTACACTGAATGTCAAATGAATGCAGCCTTAGGAGCAATTCACACAGAATGCATCTTAAGGAAAACACAATTTAGAAAAAGTTTTTAAAAAGGCCCTCCGCTGCCAATAAAAGAGTTGTCATGCTAACCTGCTACTGTAAACAGAAGCTCATAATGCTTGCCCCGCCTCCGAGTTCTTCTGATTGGTCCACTGCTTTGGAACTGACATTGATGAGGCATAAAAAAGTTGAAAAAGTATCAATTCTTTAACTTGAACACGCAGCACTCATGTGCGAAGCTCTGAAAAAGTCGCACACATTCATCAAGCGAGACTTTATAGAAAAACAATGAAAAACTAGCACACTGGAATAAAAAATAAAAAGATGTGTTCTGTGTGAATGGCCCCTTAGTGAGCCTCTTTGAAAACATTTAAAATCTTAATGACCCCAAACCTTTAAACGACGGTGCAGAAAATGTTGTAATTGCGTGTTTTAATTAGATAAGAAGTGAACAAAGAGGAAGTCAGTGTCTGGAATGTGAGGAATTTAAAAGCTGAGCCCAAAAAAGCCCCATAAACTTGAACACATAGTAGGTGAAGTACCGGTTTTCAGACAGTGAGCTCTACATTGCGACGTCCTCATTTGTAGAGCAGCGGCAGGCGGCTGTTGTGGCAGTTGTTGCGGCTCAGTTTGCTCTCGCTCTGGTACAGGTTGGAGGAGTTGGAGAAGGACGGAGGCAGGCTCTGTTTGTCTGTTGTGGGACAGTAGCTGGGCGGGTCTGCCTGAGAAGACTGGACACTGTGGTTCTGATTCTGGTTCTGGACAGATGGGCGTCTGCGAGAGCGCAAGGCTTGACGCTCGGCAAGCTGACTCCTCAGCTCCGTCACTCTTTCTTCCTTCTGCACAAACAGAAGAAATATTCACATCAGTGGCTTAAAATAACTATACAGTTTTTATAACAATAACGTTATTATGAATTAATATTTTTAGATTTGTATCTTTATGCATTTATCTACACACAACAGTTCTGTCTGGTTCTCCAATCCGATTGGCTGATAGCCGTGCGATATTCTACAATAACAGTATTCGTACAGCCTTTTCACCTTTGTGTATTACTCCGCACACATAGAATGACAGCAGATGAATAGATTCACTACAGTTTGACAAATATTGCAGCTGTTGGACAACATAATGTACTTTGGAGGCTTTTTAGATAATAATGTAGTTGTTTAGATTGCAACTATGCAGTTTAATTAGAAGGACAACACCTTTTAAGTCAATCTCTCTATTTTGTTTGTTGTAGTGCTGTATTTATGCCATAGTAATCTAGTAGTGTTTGCTTTGGCTTTGGCTTTTTTGGGGTTCATTATTGTGACCTCCTGATTGCAACAGAAATATTGTGAGATGTCTCTGTAGACTGATGGCATTTCATGCCGTTCGTATGCCTGTCACAATAATCAATATATCGACTTATCGCACATGACCACAATCATTTTTGGTGATGCAATATATATCGCCCATAAATAAAATAACAATTCTAGCAATATTATATCTCTATTGGAGGGGTCGGTATGGTTAAAAAAAAACATTATAGTATTTACTGTAAATTACTTGAGAATATTTTCATATGGGTGTCTGACAACTAAAGATATCGCAGCCTCTGCTACTTTTTACCTTACACTTTTTTGTTAACATTTATTATTTATTATAGATATGCGTTTTAACATTCTGATTCCAATGCCTAATTATTAAATTGCTAAAATGAATATAACTTAATTAAATATCCTTAAGAATGAAATATTATGTGTTCTTAGGAAGAGTGTACTTGCATTATGATGATATTATATTGTCATTCTGGCATAAAATGTTCTTAAAATTACAATAATATCGTTTATCGCAATATATTTTGGTGCAATATATCGTACAATACAAAATAGATATAGTGACAGGCCTAGCCATTCGGTCTTATAATCTTAAAATGTGAGCAAAATCACCTGTTTTGTCGTCACTTTAGACATTACACTAGAATCATTCAGATACTAGCTCTAAAGTGAAGTTTGTATATATATATATGTATGTATATATGTATATATACATACACAAGTAGTATATCGTCACAGGTGGGAGGCGTACGTTAGCTTGAGCCATATTGTTCTGCTACGAGTGTGATATTACGTTTATACAACAGTTTGAAGTTTGACGGCACAGTCATGTATATAAAAAAGATAATCAATCATGGAGTCTCAAAAACCCTTTAGTATAAGGATATACTATCTTCCGCCATTAATTTACATCTGCGTCTGACGTCAGAACAGCAGAAACAGTTGCTAATTCACAAACTTCACTTTAGAGCTACTATCTGATATATATATACATACAAAATGACTATAAAAATTTATTACAACTGTAAACATTATTATAATAAATGCAAAAATGCATGTTATAATTATTTAATATCTAAATAAATTAATATCATAATTATTCAGAAATGTATTTTAAATCCAATATCTTATATTTTTATTATACTTAATATTTTCCTATGTAGAAATTAGTCAATATAAAAATGTTAATCATAATATCATACTTTTTTTATTTTTATAATTATATTAATGTATGTCCAATCTGCTAAGATTCTCCATATTTTGCTCCATAGTAGCAAGTCATAGAATACATTTATAATAAATACTGTATTTAGTTGTTGTTGTTATTATCATTATTAATTTACATTATAATCATGTATCTATATAAATGCCTACATAAATATTATGTAATCATAATACTTATAATAAATGTAAAAATGTATTACATATATATTTTAGTTATATTCCATTTTTAGGCTTTTACATATATAATATTTAACCTTTTATTGTATTACAAATATAATATTGTAAATATAACATTTGATATAATTAAATCTATTTTGTGATGTTCATGTTATTACCAAATGACACATTCAGTTGAGCTTCTCCATATTTGCTTCACAGTAGAAAGTCAGTCAGACAGTGCCTGCGTGAGTCTGAGTAAATCATTTTTCCATTTTGGGCTGAACTATTCTTTCAAACTTCCCTTTATCATTCTTTCAGCAACCCTTCATTATCACTACATTTTTCCTCATTTCTAAAGCAGATTCTGCCACAAACACATGAAGGACATGTGAAAATGCAGTCATGCTTCCAGAAGGTCGAACACAAGGGCGAGTATGATATCATTTCAATAATTCATTCCCCCTCTTAGTGTGTGTGTCTGTGCATTAATGTGCTCATCTATTCTGCAGTTAATGAAGCTCCAGCAGTGAGAACGGCAGCACGTGCCTCTTGAATGATCTTCTGCAGCTCTCGGTTTTCTCTCTCCAGCTGTCTGGATTTCTCCTCGTCGTTGTTGTTGGTGGACGAGCCGGTCTTCAGTGTGTCCTGCTGTTCTGACTGCCACTCGCCGCGAGTGACCAAACGGCGGATCTGAATGGGAAAAAAACACTCAAATCCATCACTGCATTCATGAAACGCCACTGAAATCAATAGTTCATACAGGTGACACTGTGGAGAGCCAATGAGTAATAAGAAAAGGGTCATTTATAGCAAAATAAATCAGCCCGAAGGATTTCTTGTGTTTAATCTTCTTCATACGTTATTATTCATATTACTTTGGCTTATCTTATTAAATTGATTACACTTATTTTCATGAAATATTGATTTGAGGTCAGATTGTTAAAGCTAAAGTGCAGGAGAGGAAAGGAAACACAAAGTAGGGTTATTATTGTTAGCAAGATTTGACAAGATGCTATGGATTAAAACTTTAGCATAAAGCTGAATTCAAATAATGATTAATCTGAAAAGTATTAAACAAAATTCCAAGGAAATGGCAATATTATTTGAAATATGAATGAAATTCATATTCAAAGCACACAAATGAATAACAAAAGAAATACATACTGTGAAGAAAGCAATATATAATAAAATAAACATAAAATAAACCAATGTGTGTGCGCATATACACATACATAAACACAAATTATTTCAATAACTGAAATAAGATTAGACCAAAATAGTTAAACGTATCAACAGAAAATTTTATATACACGTACATGCATATTATATTTGTCAGGGTTCTGCCACTCCAGTCTTGTTAATTCTTGTTTTTGTGGCAGAGTCCAGACACTAGCTCTGTCTAGTCCTGTGTGTTATCGTTGTGTCTCTGCATGAGTGCCAATTGTGGGCACGCTTGGACCGTGCACGCTCTCGTTGGATACGGGCGCGTGGGGTCTGGGCGTGTTTGCGATTGCGCGCTCTCGTCCTGGTGTTTGTGTTTGTATGTGTGGCTTCATTCCCAGTGTCTTGAGTCTAGTTGGTTTCGTTTTTCGATTGGCGCTGGGATGAAGCATGCACGCTGCGTGTGTGAGCGCACGGTAAGATGTTTTCATTTTTATCATGTGCTCGTGTCTTGCGTTCAGTCCTCTGTGTTTAGCACGTGGTGTATGTTTACATACGCCGCGTGCTTTTATGTCGTTATGCGAGCACGAAGTTAATGAGTTCTCTCATTAGCTGCGTGTTCTAGTCTTTATGTGAGCACATGGCTTGTGTTGTCATGTGCTCTCCTGTCTATTGTCTAGCCCCACCCTCCTTGTTAACCCATTTTTAGTTTATCATGTTCACCTTTTTGTGTGTTAATTATTTCTGCTTTATATCGTCCTCATGTCTGCTGTCCTGGCCCAGTTCATTGTATTCCACTGAGTATGTTGGAGTCATCCTGTCCAGTGTCTAGTCCTGCCTTGCCAGCCCAGTTCTGGTGATGTTTTTTCCCCTATGGGGTAATTTCTGTTTATTTATTAAAAATTAAATATCATTTATTGCATTCTGGAGCCCTCGACATTTGCCTTTACCCAAACCTTGACAATATTATGTTGTTATTATGTTTAATTTTTACTATTTTGGCTCAATCTTTATTTGAGCTATTGAAATAATGAAATTTAATTCGAAAGAGGCATAATTACATGATTTATTTACTTTAGATGGTCAAAAATAATTGTTAAGCAGATTTTCTCAAAATAGCATGTTAAAACATAACTGAATAAAGTGTGAAGTTGATCAGAAATAAAATAAATTATCTTTAATTTCATTAGCCAGTGCATAAAAGCGCATATTCCTAAATCGTATTTAATTGATATGATACTTTTAATAAGATGTATGTTTATTATGAAATGTAAATCGTGGAAATTCTGCTATAGGTAGCCCAGCTTTCACAGTAATGAAAGGTAATGTTAAGAGAAAGCCAATATACATACAGATCCTCCCTCATCATGTCACAACTGGTTTGCATGGCTGCGCATCAATGGATTTGCTCTTTAGTGTTTGGACTTTCAGCAGTGAAAATTAAACCACACTGAACTGAACTAAACTGAACTTAAAACTGGACTGACACAGTTTTAATTTACTAGAACTTCTATATTAAGCTGCTTTGACAATCAACATTGTAAAAGCGCTATAGAAATAAAGATGAATTGAATTGAATCAGAGAAGTGGTGGAAAGTAGACAAAAGAAATGTGTGACTGGGAGTGTGATTGGAAACACACTGCAGGTATGACTGGGAATGTCTTATTTGTCCACCTGTGATAGGATCGATAAAATCCCATCTTAATAACGTTAGCAGATATAAATATATATTACGTTACAAATATTGCGCTGCAAAGAGCAAAACTAGTTTAAACTTAGGCCTACCTTGGCAAATGACCATGGAATGAGCCGGATAATCAACAGCTTGCCTTGTGGTAAAGAATTGTAAAGCACTTTGCGGAGGCGACCACACTCCGTTGTGTGTCGTGTGGTCTTTCGTCTCCCTGTTGTGCATTGAAATCCTTTAACGCAAGGCAAGCCATTGGTTTTCCCTTACATACAGTATATAATAGTAAAATAAAACAAAATTTAGAAAAATACAAAACATAAGGTTATTATAGTTAAGTAAAGCCATATATTTATTGTCATATATATATATATATTAATACTTTGTCAATAACTGTAGTATTAAGTATTAAGAGACTGAGGGTATTCCCCAACATGTTCGTCATTTTGAAATCTCGATAAACAGCATTTGGTATCGAGAATGAAACGTAACTTAACTTAATGTGCAAAAAAAGGAAATTGTGTGAAGGGAAAGAACCGAAACGAGACAAAGTAAGAATAGTGTGTCCGCCACAGAGAATGTGGAAGTGATATAAAGCAGGGGAATGTTGAGGTGTTTGGACCTTTGGAACAAAGAGGACGACGAGAGTGATGTAGACGGAGAAGATGATTGCCAGAGAAGCGAAGGCGAAAGAAGCATCCTGCTGAGAGGAGAGGATCATGGTCACCGGAGCAGTGATCATACACAGCACCTGCACACACACAAACACAAACAAACAAGCATGTTTATTGAAAGAAAGACAACTGACATTTGACAGGAATCACAGAACTGATAATACTACTTAGTTTATCATCTAAAATTAGTATTATTATTGCTTTTCCAATTTGTTAGTTTTTATTAAATTGAACATACAGAGGGAATGAACGAAAAAATACAGAAAAACATGATATTGTTTCTGATTCAGTTTTTAAAACTTTCCTTTCTGCAAGTGATAAAAAAATATTAATTAAATAAATTACAAAATAAAAAATAAAATAAAATAAAACAAAATAAAATAATAAAACAAAGGGACTAAGCTGAAAAGAAAACAAATGTATGAATGAATGAATGAAAATAATAAATAAAATTAAATAAAAAAATATAAAATAATAAAATAAAAACAAAATAAAACATAATAAAATAAAATGAAATAAAATAAAATAAAATGAAAACAAAAAATAAAATAAAATAAAATAACAAAATCAAATAAAACACAATAAAAACAAAACTAAACAAAACTAAACTAAATAAAAATACATAAATAAATAAATTAAATTAAATTAAAACAAAAAATGCCCATGAATGTGAAATAAAATAACATACCAATTTATTTTTTAATTAAATTAATTAAAATAAAATAAAAAGAAATCAACACCCATCAATGTGAACCTGCAGTTTTCTAAAAATCTAATTTCATGTACCTGAACTTTGCTAAGGTGAAGACAAATATATATAACAAGTTATATTCAAATATTATATTCAAAAATTATTCAATATTGAATTCTAAAAAAAAAATCCACTCGTGAACCTGGTCTTTATAGGATTTCTAAAGATAGAGTACATAAATTAAATGCTATCGTTACCAGGTTGGTAAAATCCAGATTATATATGTTTGAACACATAATTTAGAAACAATAGTGTTCAATATGTGAAGACTCAAACCATTAGATTTTTAAATCATTATTATTTTTGACAGATATATTCACTTCTTTAATTTGCCAAGTGCTCAAGTGAAATTACATTAAACTGTTTGGATTACAATCCAAGATGCTACGTGAATTTGAGTTGGATACGTATAACACAAATCAATTTAGTTTCTTGTAGTCTGAACCACAACAGCAAAACAAACCTAAATTTCATTAGTTTTTTGTTTTGTTTTGTTTTGTTTTTTTGCCTAAACAAGACTTTGGTGTACCAAACAACAATCACCACTAGATGGCGCGAATTAACAGATAGAAAAAACTAATTCCAGAGGAGGTTATGCATTAAAGTGCTGAAAAACTAATGTGATAAAGACATCGAAAAGAAAAAGGGCAGTAGAGAAACAGAAAAAGATGCAGCACATCAGTTGTAGACACAAAAGAGAGGTCATTTTGAGCAGCAGAGAGATGAAGATTTCATACAACAAGTGGAGAGATGTCAAATCTGGCAGAAAAATAGCTGCTATTTACTTTCAACAGCCAACAATGACTCTGACAGACACTGCAGGAAATGAACAGACTGTCCCGAGTCCAAACATCATCCAGAGCGACATAAAAATCTATTTTCTCTTAGAGATATGAGCTGCTTCACTGTCGGCTGATGGAAACATCTTTTAGAAAAAAAAAACTGCACATTACGATCGACAGCCCCCCCACCCAAAAAAAAAAAAACATTAAGCAAACTTATACTTTCCCCACAGATCAGCCACTGCTGACGCTCATAAACAATCATAAAGTCCTCGTGCTGCAGGAATTAGGAGGTTTGCTAAAGGTGCAGCTGTCGTGCAGAGAGGGGTTTGCGTCTTTAATGATCTACGACAGTGTGCGTTCATTAAACAGTAAGAATTATTAATAAATCGATATAAAACAGTCCCCAAAAGTCACGTCTCCTCTTCAGTTTCGGGCTCAGGCGCGCTTTGCACTCTCACTACAAGCGTACCACGCCAAAGCCCAAGTGAACCGGGCTCAGGCACACCTCTTCCAACCGGGCCAGGGCCAGCCAACTGAACCGTGCCTGAGCTCAATTCAGCGCGCGCACACTTCTAAAATTATCCGGGAAACGGGCCTGAGCACGGTTCGGTTAGCATAGTGTGAGTACGCCCTTGTACTTTCCCTAGAGACGTTTTGCCAGAGTATAATTATAAAAATGTACACCAAATTCAGTTTTGGATCAATAATCATTCCTGACGATCCACAGATTAAAGCAGGGGTGTTCCTGGAGATCTACCTTGCTGAAGATTTCAGTTGCAACCCATATCAAACACACCTGCCTGTAATTATCAAGTGCTGTTCAGGTCCTTTTTAATTGGTTCAGGTGTGTTTGATCAGGGTTGGAGCTGAACTTTGCAGCAAGATCTCCAGGTACAGGGTTGAGTGCCACTGGGGTTAAAGAGATAGTTCACCCACAAACTAACATTCTGGGTCCTACACTCGGCGCAATAAGGCGCTAGATGTGTTCGGCGCAATTTGTTGCTATTTTCAGACCAACACAACCCTAATTTTCCTGAATAGTAATACACGTTGTTTGAATAGTCAATTCATTTATGCTGCTTTGTGGACTCATGGGTGTTCCGGTCTGGAAGTGAGGAGTGTTAAGGCACATTGTTGGTGTGTTGCTATTTTGAGGAACTAAAATACCCTGCACAATTGACCGGCTAAAAGCAGGACAAAAGTCCAGCGCAGAGCACGTTAGTTGTGCGCCTTAAATGTGTACACATTGCTTAATACACACAGGATGTACAGCAATACACAAACATCTTTACAAATGAAAAAGAATTAAAGGATTAAAATATTGCAAAAATTATTATTTTCTTCATGAATATAAAAACCACTGCCTCCACGCCTTCATCTCAGGGGGCTTTTTCAGTTCATTCATAACAATTTGCATTTGTTTAATGTTATTATTATTAGCAGTATTATTTATTATATGCATATTTATTCATTCATTCATTTTCTTTTCGGCTTAGTCCCTTTATTAATCCGGGGTCGCCACAGCGGAACGAACCGCCAACTTATCCGGCATTTGTTTTACGCAGCATATGCCCTTCCAGCCACAACCCATCTCTGGGAAATATATGCATATTTATATATGTTTTAATAAAAACAAGTTAAGATTTGTCTATCTGTCTGGTTTTGAAGATGTCTGGATCACCATATGGGGCATAAGAAAAGGACGTGTGTTTGGATATAAGTTTTATGACCACACTTCATTAATATTGTTCATTTATTAATCTGCTGGAAATTCGAACTGAATTTAGAAGCAGTTTTGAACAAATCTTTGTGCTTAGCAAATGAAATTAAATACATAGGCTGATGGATGTCTTCAGTGGAGTGCGTACAACACTGATCCCTTAATCACCTAAGTAAAGGATTAAACAAAGGAAAGAGGCCGAATTGAGGAGGCTCATTCTTTATTCTCGCTGCAGATGGTCTTTTTAACTGTTTTCTTGCTAGTGAAGCTTTCTGTTTTTCCCATTCAGTTTTTCTTTTTAGTTTTTCCACTTATAAAGTCTGCCGTGTAAATAGCAAATCTGCCATGGCACGACGCAAGTGACTTTTAAAGGGAATGGGAGATGAGACTCTGACTCTGGTTTAATGCACGTTATGCTCAAAACACACCCATAACTCATTAAGAGAATAAGCATAAGCCTGTTAGACCATGCGCCAGGGTGCAGAGCGTATTTTTCTGTCCTTAAAATGGCAAAAATGCATTCAGACTTAATGCTTTTGCGCCATGCACTTTAGACTCTGTGCCTAGATCGTTAAATTAGAGCCCTCTGTTTTCATTAACTCTCCCTTCACTTTCAAACCTTTATGAGTTTCTTTCTTCTGTTAAATTCAAAGGAAGATTTCTGAAGAAAAATATGTAACTATTAACTTCCATAGTATTTGTTGTTCCTACTATGGAAGTCAATGGTTACAGGTTGTCAGCTTTTTAAAAAATGTTCCCTTGTGTTCAACAGAAAACAAAGTGTTCAGTTGTTAGAAACTCATAAAGGGTTCTAACCATTTGAGGCTGAATAAATGGTGAGTACATTTACACTATAGTATAAATAGTATAGGCACCAAGGGTGGCGCAGTGAGTAGCACGATCATCTCACAGCAAGAAGGTCACTGGTTCGAGCCTCGGTGTGGAGTTTGAATGTTCTCCTGTTGTTCGTGTGGGTTTCCTCCAGGTGCTCCAGTTTCTCCCACAGTCCAAAGACATGCACTATAGGTGAATTGAATAAGCTAAATTGGCAATAGTGTATGAGTGTGAATGCAAAAGTGTATGGGTGTTTCCCATTGTTGGGTTGTGGCTGGAAGGGCATATGCTGCTTAAAACATATGCTGGATAAGTTGGTGGTTCATTCTGCTGTGGCAACCCCTGATTAATAAAAGGACTAAGTCGAAAATAAAATGAATGAATGAATGAATGAATGAATAGTATAGTAGCATTTTTAGCTGTGATCTCACCTACATTATTGGATGGCGTTAGGGAAAGGAAATTACAGCAAATGTTAATTTCTGTGTGAATTGTGCCGTGGAGAACCATGTCAAAAGCGGCATGTTATCCCTGACACACATGACAG
>CAIGQQ010004837.1:11479660-11495788 GCA_903798035.1 Danio albolineatus | reverse complement strand
TATTATTATTATTATTATTATTATTATTATTATTATTATTATTATTAACAATGACAGAGTACATGTTTGCTCATGCTTCATCATTAAATTGTGTATTTACTTCATATTACAACAAACAGTGTAGAAGCATCTAACACAGACAGCAAATTCTACATACACACCAATGATACTTCATCAGTTCCTTACAGGTGTTGTTTACTAACACAGTGACAGCACCAAATACTGGCCTGGCATACATAATACAGCATTTTTGGCGTTTTTTACGAATGTGCAAAAGTAGATAGTTTTGAAAATGTTGTTGTGTAGTTTAGATTTTTTAACACAACTTAGGTCATGACAGCAGATGTCTTTATGTAAATAATATCTGATCTAAGTTTAATCATGTTTATAACTTAATGTCTTTAAAGTGTAAATGAGTCCACTTAAAAACAATCGTCTAATTTTTTACTAATTTAACAAATGTAATGATGGTCTAAGACTTTTGAACAGGATTGTATTTATAAAGGAGTCAAATATCATGGATGTTAAACTCAGTGAAGCATCGGAGTATAATTAAATAGCTTTGGCTGGAAGGGCATAGTGTTCATGATACAGACACCTATATATATAATAAAATGAAACAGACTCATGTATTTCACTGGGCTGTCAGCTACGAGTAGGTTACACTAGGAGGACATTATATTATATACTGTGAAGACAGAAACAGCCAGCAGTCAGACTTACAGCTACGTTGTAAATGGCCATGCCGACCGCTCTGTGGTCATTAATCTTCTCCGTGGAAATGGACTTGGTCTCGTAGGCCAGAAAGATGCCCAGCAGCAGCAGAAGCCCCTTGTAGCCGTAAACCACACCTGATGGAGAAAACATTTCTTGTAAGATGTAATGTAAGGTGAATAAGTCAAAAGTAGTAGGCCTACTATTGTCAGATTTCCGATACAAATCATTAGTTTGAACTGATTCTGTTGAATGATTCTTTCAGACTGATGTACATTTGACAACCGTTCACTAATAAATGAGTTTTGGGATTAAAAAGGAAAGATGGATGATTTCTTAATTATAATTAAAAATATATTCAGCACCACATCATAAACACTGTGGTTCAAATGTTGTTCAGTGAGCTGAAACTCAGGAACTCTACAGTATTTTCATATATTTTGAAAATTCAATGCATCTTTAGTTAATATTTCAAAAGTGGAACATTAATTCATTCATTTTCCTTCAGCTTAGTCCTTTTATCCGCCAACTTATCCAGCATATGTTTTACACAGCGGATACCCTTCTAGCTGCAACCCAGTACTGAGAAACATCCTTAAACACCATGCAAACACGGGGAGAACATGCAAACTCCACACAGAAGATTTAAGATTAAGATTTAGGACTAGTGTTGGTTTACACATATATAATAAATCTCTTGCATTTAAATCTCCTCATTCACCACCAGTGTGGTAAGGATATAATAATATTTATTCATTCATTCATTTTCTTTTCAGTTCAGAGTCCTCATCTTTAAAACAGTGCCATACAAAAAAAGCTCACATAATAACAACAACAAATGAGCATAAATACATAAAACAAACATATCAACAAAGAAAATAAATAGACAATTGTTTCATGCGTCCGCCCCTCCTCCCCCCAAATGAATGTTTAAAACAATCTAAAATATACAAATCACTGCACTACCTCTGCTTTAGTCTATAACTTATTTAAATGTCTAATGGCTGCTGGTATGAAACTATTTTTGTATCGTTTCGTTCTACAGCCTAATACTAGAAACCTGCGACCAGAAGGAAGGAGCTGAAACTCTGAGTGTAGGGGATGAGCAGCTTCACTTAAAATTGAATTTGTGATTCTCTTTAGCTGACTGGTGTACACAGCCTCTAGATTGTCTAGTGACACCCCGGTCAGCTTACTGGACCACTTAACTATTTGATTTGATAAATCTACCTTCGGGTATAAATAAAGTAACCTAACCTAACCTTTGATCGAGCACCTGCTTAAAGTGTTTTTTGGATGTGGGCCTTATTTAGAAAAAAAAGAAGAAAAAAGGAAGCTTTTGTGAATTTTAGTAAATAATTTATCATATTACAGTGGCAAATAAATCATTAAATCCTTCTGAAAGCATCCTAAAAAAGAAAATAAATAAATGTTGCTACAGTTCACTCTTCTGATTTCTGTCTTTATCTCCATTTTGAAAGTTTAGAAATAAATTAAAAGACAATCAAATAATTATATTAAAAAAAGAATGTGAAAGCAAGTGAGTGGGAAGGGATGGCCTAATAAGTCACATTAGCTAGAGTTTAATCTGGTTTTGAGTTCAGGGAAGTTTTTTTTCCTCCTCTGTAATATTATCTTCCTGTACAGTGTGTGAGAGAGATCCAGACCTGGGCACTGACCCACAAAATTAAATTTTACACTGCGGCGCTCTGATAGAAGTCAGAGCAAGAGGAAAAGTGCAAGAAAGAGAGAGAGGAAGACAGAGTTGTGAGGTGGTGAGAGGAATATAAAACGAACTGGTGGAAAGAGTATAAAACAAACTATTAATTAATTTGGGGAGACAGATTGTATCAGTCAAATGCAGAGTGAGACGCGACCATATGGATAAATAAAAGCCTGGATTAAAGCTATAATAATCCTTGTTAAAGCTGCCATCAAAACAAATAAGGTTTATTTAAATGTCAAGATAAAATAAATAAATACAAATAAATAAAAAAATTAAAATTAAAATAAAAAAATTAAAAATATATAAAGAAAATCAAATTAAATTAAATTTTAAAAAAGTGAAAACTTTAACATCACTGAGTTGATTACCAATAATCTTAATAAATAAAACAATAAAAACATCTTTATCGTCACAGAAAAAGTTTCATCTTGATCAGTGTTTTTTTTTTCTAATTAAAAGTCATCATTAAATCCACTGTCAAAGACAGATTTGAGTAAATAAAAAGCTTAGTAAATTATCTTTATTTATCATCATAATTAATATTTGCTGTTCATTGCACAGCAAAGTTCAATATTCAAGATCAGTGCTTTGTTCAAATTAAAAACCCATATTTAAACCATTTTTAAACAATGATTTGATATATTAAAAAGCATCTTAGTAAATTATCTTTATTTATCATTATTTTATTCATCTCACAGCAAAGTTTAATATTCAAGAACAGGAATGCCCAAACTTCTCCTTATGAAGGGCCAAAAACACAACTTGATTGAAGGTGGTGGGCCGTAGGTAAATATACCAATTATTACACATTGAAGCTGCCATAATTTCCCAATTTATTATTATAAAAAAAAGAAAAAAACTATAATTGTATTAATTATACTTTTTTGACATTTTATAATGAACTTCTTACAATAAAAACAAACACATTTATAACACAATGGTGTTCAATGCTGAATACAGAAGTCAAGCTGCACCTGCCTTTGCCTTGATTTCCATTAGATGTCTTGTGTATTGTCATCTACCCATCAAGTGATAGTATTTACATTTATAAAAATCTGACTTATGCACAACATTTAATTTAAACATTTTATATACGTTTTTTTTTTTTTTTTGTAGCTCAACAAACAAACAAACAAAAAATTAAGGCTATCTAAAAATAAAAATGACAATCTCTGTTGAATGCATTTGCACCAACCTTCTTTCTAAATCTGTTCTTAAAGACAATTTTAAAGGTTACCATAGGCCAGCTTTGGCCTGAGGGCCCTAGTTTGGACATATCTGTTCAAGAACATCGATTTGTTCAAATTACAAAAAATTACAGTAGCTTCAAATGTAGCTTCAAATGTAATTGTACCATTAAAAATAAATTACAACAATTTAAAAATGTTTTAGAGGAGAAAAAATGTCAAATGAAAAACAAAATTCACATTATTATTATTATTAATTTGTTCTTTATTTTTGGCCAATAATTTTCATCACGTCTTTCAAAGACAATAATAAAATCTTTCAATAATAAAAACAGCACATATATACACTAAAAATGTTTCACAATTCAACTTGGTTCACAATTTTTTTTATCTTTTTGGAGACAACATAATTGTTTTATGTTCAATCCACTAAAATTTGTAAAAAACAAAACAAAAAAACTATTCAGTTAACTTAACTGATTTGTGTTTAGACAACATGAAGGAATTCAACATGTGGAACATCAAATTCTTCAAAACTGTTTGCCAAGATTACGATAACATTACATATTTGGAACCACCAATAAACTTAAACAACAGTCGTCTCGTAAGTTTCGTTTCTTAACATCCAATTCAAACAAAATCTGCATTATTTCAGGTTGCCCGAGCTGATGCGCATGTGCACTCGAAAGGAACAAACTTACGACTCCAACCTCATATATGGCCGTGTTACATATTATCATCCTCTGGATAACGATCGTCAGATTGCGCTGCTCTTCTAAAGTAATCCACAACTTGGTCTTGATGGCTAATCTCCTTCAGAAATAACAGTGACTCTTTGTTTACAAGTCTGTGGGCCTTTGAGTAGTTGCTGTTGTCATGTGATTTGTTTTTGACAAAACGGACTGTACCACATGTTCGTTTCATACAGATTACAAAACCAAAAAACTTTTGTTTTCAAGTGCACTTGGTTCATGTAAAAGTACAGATTTCAAGCTTTATGTGGATATATTTCTTATGTCTCTGAAGCAAGTATTGTGTAAGATTCAAGTGTGTTTGGTGACCACAAAAACTGTCCTGAAAGCACACATCTGGTCCGAGTCTCACCCTGGGGAAACGTCAGTCTATAGCAATCACTGACTGGCTCCTGCACTAGTGGGCGGGGCTTCATTCGCCATATTGACCATTACACTTTTCCCCATTCAAAACTATACAAGTGACACATCTTGTGGATTCTTATAGTCTTTGATATAAATATACTTTATTTGTGGCCAATACTTTTTAAACAGTCTTTAATGTTTAAGAATATTAGTTCAAATTTAAAAACAAGCTCAGTAATGACCACTGAAGAGACGTCAATTGAATACTGGACACTCACCAAGCCACGTGTTCATCTTCTTTGAGCTGCAGTGCTCGAGAAGCGGCTGAATCAACACATCCAGATCTTCTTTAGGAGCCTCTTTAGTGAACTGCTGCTTCCAGCGAGAAAAAAAAAACAAGAGAGAGAGAGAGCGAGGAGAGCACTTTAAAGGACAGAGATTGAGGTCAATGCAGCGCTACAATCCTTCACCATTAACACCTACTTCATTGAGCTTGCTCGGCAGAAATTTGCCAAGGCATCTCAGAGGAAGTGCATCATAAAAATCACAGTAACAAGAAGAAGAAAAAAATAAAAATAATAAAGTGTCACCGACCTCCACGGTTATGTGCAGCGGGTCCACGATCTGCCAGATAAGCAGAGAGAGAACATCAATAGCCAGCAGAACTGCGACGGTGGCGTACAGCTTCCACGGCTCCAAGTGCTGCAGACAACATAACAACAGCATAATCATTAGTTTGTGATACATGGACACAAAACATCGAGACCGTAACAAGCAGGTGGTGTAAATGGGGAAATAACTGCTGATTATGCACAGCAGCTTTAAACTAGTAGCATTTAGGAGAAAGGAGCAAATCTACTTACAGTATGTGTTGTTCCTAAGGTGCTTTCACACCTGTAGATCAATTGTTTTGTTCCGAAAGAGGGGTTAAAATTGTTCAATGTTTATTTCTGCTCTTTGTGCGGTTCGCTTTCACATTGCAATGTTTCTAAATGGACCAAAATAGCTAAAACAAGTCACGTGTGAGTAAATTCTCCTTACATTGGTTCCAAGACTTGTTTTTCGGTCCTTTTCAGCTGTCATGCGTCCTTATTGTAATTTATGACGATGAGCAATAAGACATTAAAAGTGAAAGCTGCACTTTAGTTTTGAATGGTGACACCCACATATATAGTCACCAAATATAGTGGAAGTGGTGTTAGTGAGACCAGCAGGGGGCGCTCAACCTGCAGTCTGTGTGGCTCCTAATGCCCCAGTATAGCGCAGGGGACTCTATACTTCTCAGCAGTGGTGGAAAGAGTACTGAAAAATCATACTCAAGTAAAAGTACCATTACTTGTCGAAAAATGTAGTGCAAGTAGAGTAAAAGTACCTGTTGTAAATATTACTCAAAGTATGAGTAAAAAGTAGAACTTTTAGATGTACTCAAGAGTAGTGAGTAGTAAGTATCACACTGTGAAAAGTTGATGCGATTACAGAATGTTACGTTTACATGTCCCTACACAAACAACATGTAGTGTATCTTTCTATTTTCGTTCGTTCCTTCCAACCTTCAATTATGTGTTCTCTCCTTCCTTCATTCATTCGTTTGTTCCCTCCTTCCTTCGTTCACTCGTTCGTTCATTCATATTTTTGTTCATTCCTACAGTAGGTTCTTTGTTCATTCATTCGTTTGTTTGTTCCTTCCTTCCTTAGTTTGTTCAGTCCTTCCTTGAATTCCTCCATTTGTTTGGTCCTTCCTTCTTTCCTCCCTTCATTTGTTCGTTCATTCTTTTTTCCATATTTTTGTTCCTTCCATTAGGTCCTTTGTTCATTCGTTCGTTCCTTAATTCTTTCCTTCCTTAGTTTGTTGAGTTTTTCCTTGAATCCTTCCTTCATTTATTTGGTTCTTCGATCCTTCCATTCCTTGTTCGATCCTTCCTTTTTATTTGACCCTTCCTTCCATTCTTAATTCGTTCCATTTAGTGATTGTTTAAGGCTGTTTGGTGATTTCAGTCATCATACAGTTGACATCAATAATTTTCAGTGACATGCAGTCTAAAAAAAGTCTCTGGGTCATTGCGTGTACAGATTTTGGGCATCTTCTTAGACATTTTTAATGTTTCCAAAAGGTTTGCTGCATTTATATAGCGCCCATGTCTTGAGGTTGTTCAGTATGATGAGATTTACTTTCTATGTGTGATTTGATTGGACAGGAATCACAGGACTGATTTTTTTTTTTACTTTAGACAATGACCATAGACAAGAAAGAAATAAAGTAGTGACTTACAAGTTGAAGGAAAGTAGTGGAGTAAAAGTACAGATACAGCACTAAAAAAGGGAAAGTAAAAGTCCACAGTTTTAAAACTACTCAGTAAATTACAATTCCTGAGAAAAACTACTCAGTTACAGTAGTCTGAGTATTTGTAATTAGTTACTTTACACCGCTGCTGCTCAGTGAGTATAGTCTTTCAGATGAGACGTTAAACATGACTCTCTGTGGTCATTAAAAATCCCAGGATGTCCTTCGAATAGAGTAGGGGTTTAACCTCGGTATCCTGGCCAAATTTGCACACTGGCCTCTGCCCATCATGGGCTCCTAATCATCCCCATATCATATCATATAATTGGCTTCATCACTCTGTCTCCTCTCCACCAATCAGCTGGTGTGCGGTCTGGCCCAAACGACTGCTGTCACGTCATACAGGCAGATGCTGCACACTGGGGGTGAATGAGGAGATTCCTCGAATGTGTAAAGCGCTTTGAGTGTACAGAGAAGCGCTATACAAATGTAAGGAATTATTATTATTAAAAGTTGAACTGAGAATGATAAATGCTGTACAATTTTTAGATCATACATTAACTAACTTGTATTAATGAAACCTTAGAGTAAAATGTGAACAAATATTTAGAACACATAAGCCATTAGAACTACTTTATATAGCTATATTAGGTCTTTTCACCGCTTTAGAGCCGTTTATGCAGCTGCTAGAGTGCTTTCTAGAACAAAGAAATATGATCATATTACTCCAGTTCTTTCATCATTGCATTGGCTCCCTATTAAATATCATATAAATTTTAAAATTTCACTGACTACCTACAAAGCCCTGAACAGCTTGGCTCCCCAGTATTTAAGGGGACCCCTGGTTTATTATAGCCCATCACGTCATCTACGCTCAATTATTTCTGGACAATTGATTATTCCCAGAATATCAAAATCAACTGTAGGTGGTAGATCTTTCTGTTATCTGGCACCTAAAATCTGGAACAGCCTTCCTAGCACAGTTTGGGAAGCAGACACACTCTGTCAGTTTAAAACTAGATTAAAGACACATCTCTTTGCATTAGCATACACATAAAACACAAATGCTTTGGAATCCAAATCCTCTTAAGGATTGTTTGTCTGCATTATTTAGGGCAACCGGAGCTGGGAACACTTCACAAAAGACATTATAATTTGAATGGCATCTCTGCTCATGTTAGTCTGTTTTTTATTATTCCCGAGGTTTCCATAATCCTGGACCAGGCCGTTTCCTGAGCAGCTGCTGTGATGGTCATGGAGGAGTGAAGAGCGTGAGACCGATCCCTGTAAGACCTTAGTGGAAGACGAATCCTCGCATTTTTCCCAAAGGGCCAGCCTGTTCACCAGCAGGTGACCCACCTGCAGTTTCTCCGGCGCCTAGACTGCAGCTCTGCACAAGAGGTCTGGCCATAGGAGAAATGGTCGTGCCCAACTGAGCCTGGTTTCTCTCGAGGTTTTTTAATTCTTCACTTTCGCCAATTGGTGAAGTTTTTTCCTCACCGCTGTCGCCACTGGCTTGGATGGTTCGGGACTTGTAGGGCTGCGCATCGATGGATTAATCTTCAGTGTTTGGAATCTCAGCAGTGAATATTAAACCACACTGAACTGAACTAAACTGAACTTCAACACTGAAAACTGGACTGACACTGTTTCAATTTTTTTATAATGCATGTGAAGCTGCTTTGACACAATCTACATTGTAAAAGCGCTATACAAATAAAGAAACTATTCTGAAGTCAATTTTGACATCATAAAATCAATTTAGTTTTAGAACGACACGAAATAACTACATTTTTAAAGAACCGCCACCTTCCCAATTACACATCTATTTTCCTGTCAAGGTGAATGATGGAATGGCTCTGACACCATAACAATTGTGTTTACTTGCATTGCATGGTGGGTAACAGGAAAGCGGGAATGCCAATCATCAGCAAACATGACGAAAGTGGTGTGTTACAAATGTGGAGTTATTTTCAGTTCGCACTGCATCCATTAATCCCTGGCCGCAGGCTCCCTCCGGGCTGGCAGACTGGGAAAACGGGATAGAAGTGAATTTCGCAGCACACTTTCTCCTCTATCTCTCTCTCTTATTCTCTCTCTCTCTTAATCGCTGTGAAGGCGTCAAATGACCCGAGAGCCTCCGTTTCACCACATTCTGCCTGAGCGCCGAACTTTCTTCAAGTGCTGTCGAACCACTTAGGCAAATTGCCCCATTATGGACATCAGGAGAGTTGAAAGTCATCTCGATTCGTCGTGCGGAGCGCTTGAATAATAAAGCCCCCTGAAGGTCGGATTTCCGAAAAAAGAAGTTTAACGCTCATCCATATTCATCCATATTCCATAGCCTGGGTAATCTGGTCGTCGTTTGATGAGGTCTTTGGGTTTCCCTAATGCCGTGTCTTATTGCTTTAGGACACGGGATCAGAGCGAGCACACATGTCAGGACGCTAATAGTGTGTTTATTTATGTTGTGTCAAAGTGAAGCAGGCAGAAGAGTGTAGAGATGTTTTTCCTCTTTTTTATTCTGGAAAGCTTCATCTAGTGCTGTGAAGTCAGCAGTGTGGATTGTTTAATATGCAGTGAACTCAGTAGCTCTGCGTAATGCAAACATATCTGCAGACTCTGCAAAATCATCTGAAATAATTAAGGGGTTACTGAAAAACGCAAAGTCCCGTCATCGCTGTGATTAAACAAAATGTAATTTCAATTAAATGAATTAGTCACTGTGTTCGCACCCTTGTTATTCAAAATGCTTACATGGCACAATAGGAAATGTTTGTGCTGCCAGATGTTTTAATGTGCAATATTTTTAAATAATTGTTGCTATGAATGATTACTAAATTATTTGTAAAATTATTTTTATCATATACTGAATATTACAATATATTATACATAATAATGAACTACTTATAAAACAAATTTATTTTATTATAGATATTTTGTTTATCTGCAGTCCACTCATTTTAATTACACTGATAATTTATTATATATTATAATTAATTCATTGATAATACGTTAACTGATAATTATTAAATAAAATTTTTTTCATTGGTCCTTTTTATGTTTTTCATTTAAACATAAGCTTAATACTGTTTTAATAAAATTAAAGTAACAATTTACAATAAACCCTTATTTGTTAGCATTACTTATTGCATTTACTAATATATATTTATTATTATTATTATATATTATATATGTAATTCTATATCTGCTTTCATATTTGTATTGTTTATTTGCCCTGCATTATTTAAAATATTTAAATCAGTCATTTTCTGTGAATAATAAATATTAATTTCATTTATACTATTAGCATTGCACTTTTAAATAATTCACAATGGGGTATATGCACAGCTAGTGTTTTTCAGCTACATATAAACTTCCGGTGAAAGGTTAATGTGACTATTTTCAATTTCATGAGGTTTCTTTTACAGCATCTATGTCATTTAATTAAAATCTAATCAGTTAAATAAACCTAAGCAATCATTTAACAGTCAAACGAAATGAAAGATTCAAGAGTGCTGAAACTCCATTGAAAATTCTGGGGTAAAATAAATATCCATATTTTAAAGAAATGGTGCAGAACAATGGAATATAATTTAGTGCTTCATGTCTGGTCTGAGACTATCTTTATATCGTATAAAGCGCATCCAGAAAGTTTTTATGTTACAGCCTTATTCCAAAATGGATTAAATTCATTTATTTCCTCAAAATTCTACACACAATACCCCATAATGACAATGTGAAAAAAGATTTTTTTTGAAATTGTAAATGGAATCAATGAAGGTCAATGGAGTGGCTTCACAATAACTCGGTGAATGTTCTTGAGTGGCCCAGCCAGAGCCCAGACCTAAATCCTATTGAACATCTCTGAAGAAATCTGAAAATGGCTGAAAATTAAAAGTTCCTGTGCATAAACCCCATTATAATGTTCAAAGAAAATCTGGAAACCACAAGGAATTATCCCAGAACACAAATTTAGTACCCACTTAACACAGACATACCTTTCTTTTCTCCTTCTTCTCATCTTTCTTGGTGAAAACAGTATGAACCCACCAGATCTTGGTGAACATGCTGCCATAGGCCAAACTGAAGCCCAGTCCCAGCAGCCACAGACGAAACTACAACACAACCACAGAAAGACTTCATTCGGGAATTCATTCGGGAATTCAACAGACATTCATTTTTACATCTAATCTTTACCATGCTCAACAAACGAGTAGGCATGGGCCGGTATAAGATTCTGATGATATGATCATAGCATCACAGTCTTGCGATTACTGCTCTAAAAATATGTACTTTTTGTAAATGTCTGGGTAAAAAAACGACTTCCACAGCCCCCCATTGAACACAATTTATTTTATTTTAAGAAGTATTTAAAATATTTTAGAACAGTAAACATATCAGGTTAAATATTTTTTTTTAAATCATCGCTGATTTCACTGATCAGGTCTATTGCATGCATGGATGCTGATTTATAAGCGATTTGATTTTTAAATGTTTCCTGAATCGTGGGCTGACCAGATCCTTTTGATATTAGGGGGTCTTTTTCTCTTGGATGTACTATTGCATAAAAAACTAAATCAAATACTCATAAAATACAAATAAAAAATAAAATAAAGACCTTACATATACAGTAGGAATGGTATATGGGAGGCAGTGGCAATAAAAAATGGCTATAATGTTTCCAACAGTACCTGGCAAACCACAGGGAACTGTGATCTACGGACGTGGAGGCCGTCGATGCCCAGAGGAAAGACTGCAGCCAGAGCCAGAACACAACCCACCGCAGTCATGTTGTTCAGATACGGCTGAGAGTTCTGGATGTACCTGTCAGATGAGGAAATCAACATCTAAAAGACAAGCATCTGACATGAGCTCAAATATAGTCTTGGAACTGACAAGGAGTCATAAAATAATGAAAAATCCAATTTTCTTCTGAAATATAAAGTGCCAAAACTCTCCTCTCTAGTTCAGAAGGGGATTTTATTAAAAATGTCACCTGAGATGATTTCATTATATCTCTTAAATGTGTGTGAGGCTCGTTTTTAGAGTGTGATGCAGCTTTATGAACAGGTTGAACTGTTAAGAAAAATAAATAAATAAATAAATTAATTAAAATTAAACCGGTAAAACAAATAGATTATTTATTATAATTAAATAGATATTTATTGACTCTTAAAATAAGACAACACGACTTTGTTATATTATATATAAACATTTAATATAATCATGGACAATGTTTATTTTATTTTGTTATTTGTTATATTTATATTAATATTATTTATTTATTTTCCGATTTCATTGAAGAATTTAATTTATATTTTAAACTTAAACATGTCTTTTAATAATTTTTTTAAAGTAACACATTACAATAATTTCTCATTTGATAATCTTACTTGCTGTATTAACTAAGAAAAAAAATCATTGAAAATACAAATATTTTTAATATTCCTTTAAAATTGAGCTAAAAATTTAATAATGAAAAATGTAATGTAATGCAGTGTGTTTATTTATATAGTGCATTATCTTGTACGGACATACACCCAAAGCGCTTCATAGTCATGAGGGGGGGTCTCTCCACACTACCACCAGTGAGCAGCATCCACTTGGATGATGCGATGGCAGCCACAGGACATTGCACTCACCAAACACCAGCTATAGATGGAGTGAAGAGACAGTGATAGAGTCAATTCGGTGGATGGGGATGATTGGGAGGCCATGATGGGAGGGCCGATGGAGGGAATTTGGCCAGGACACCGGGGTTACACCCCTACTCTTTTACGAAAAGTGCCATGTGATTTTTGATGACGACAGAGAGTCAGGACCTTGGTTTAACATCTCATCCGAAAGATGGTGCCCACTGACAGTATAGTGTCCCATTCACTTTTACAGGGGCATTAGGACTCACACAGAGAGCAAGTTGAGCGCCCTCTGCTGGCTTCACTAACACCACTTACAACAGCAACCTGTTTTCCCATGTGGTCTCCCATCCAGGTACTGAACAGGCTCAGTCCAGCTTAGCTTCAGTGAGTAACTGGTATTTGGTTATGATAATGACTTACAATGAGATAACATACTGTCACTTATTTTCAGACAACATATCATAAATAAACTATATTAAACTACTGAATATTAACATTTTTGTGTGCTAGTTTCTCCAAATTTTTAAAGAAACAAACATTCTAGATAAAATTTGTCAAAATTTGTGTTAAGGTCTAACAAACATGAACACTATATTTTTTACAGCATTTGTTAACTTTCTATGTTACAATTCTATGTCCTCAATTATTGTCCATGCTTTTACTTCATGTAGAAACATTTTATAAACATGTAGAAATTATTACTGATATTAACAAATGGTCCTGACGCTGCGATCTTGTTTGTGGTGGGTGGTTTTATGGCGTTTGTGTATGATTATACGTAACCATATTAATGATGCATTTACAGTGTTATTATTTTCTGTCTGACCTAAGATGAACCTAACAAAAAATGTTTTATAAATATTGTTTAACATCAACTAGATATAGAAATAAATTGAAAAACACATAGAGTTGAAGTCAGATCTATTAGCCCTCCAGTGAGAGTTAAACAGTGTAATGTTTAACAGAGCAAGGAATTTTTCACAGTATTTTCTAAAATATTTTTTTCTTCTGGAGAAAGTCTTATTTAAGTATTTAATTCTTTAGAACCATTTTAAGGCCAATATTATTAGTCCCCTTAAGCAATATATTTATTTTTATTGCTTACAAAACAAACCATAGTTATACAATGACTTGCCTAATTACCCTAACTTGCCTAATTAACCTAGTTAAGCCTTTAAATGTCACCTTAAGCTGAATATTAGTGTCTTGAAAAATATCTAGAAAATATTCTGTGCTGTCATAATGGCAAAGATAAAATAAATCAGTTATTAAAACTATTATGCTTAGAAATGTGCTGAAAACATCTTTCCGTTAAACTGAAATTGCAGAAAAATATAGACATGGGGGGCTATAATTCAGGGGGGTTAATAATTCTGACTTTAGCTGTATACATCTATTTGTCTTTATGTTATTATACTGACCTGACGCTGCTGTTGTAAATATTGAACGAGAGGCACACGATGCCCAGCAGGATCCCGAGTCCAGCAAACACAGACACGGACACAAAGAGCTTCTGGGAGAGATACCTGAACTCCTTAATCACCTTGGTCTGGTCTGCCGGTGGACTGAGGCCTGTCAACAGCACAAAACAGAGCCGGAATATCAGAGGAACAGCAGATCACAGCGTGGTGACACCAGATGGAAAGAGAAAAACAGTGATTGACTTCACTGACAGTTTGAAGAGCGAAAAAAGCCAAGTAGAGAGTCATTAGCTTCATCTGCGCTGTCAGACTTCAGAAACACATGACGAGCGGAGAATATTAATGGAGGTTTCTGACAGACGGTTTGCTGTGAAATAAGGCCACTGGGCCGGTTTGACACGTCAATCGTGTGGAAGATTTTCTGGGGGAAAAAGGAAGCTCGCGACATTCACACTTATGCAGGACCAGACGCAATCTGACTTCTTTCACACTTTTCACACTCTCTGTGCTCAATTTAGCGAGAAATCTGGAGAATTCTGTGAAACAGATTTAAAGAGGTGTTAAATGGAGTTTGGAAAACTGTCTAACAAAACACAAAAAAACTGAAAAATTTAATAAACAAATGCAAGGTACCAGGAATGGGTCAATAAATCAATAATTGCTATCAATCAATAGTAATTAATAACTTAAATTACAATAATAATCATTAAAACTAATAAATTATTACTTAAATTAAAATATATTTTTAAAAATGATATAAAAAATATCTAAATATACACACAAAACAATGTAACAATGTAGTAATTAAATGAGTTGAAAGTTGCTATAACTCATTCATTCATTCATTCATTAAATTTTCTTGGCTTACCCTTACTCTTCAGGGTTCGTTACAGTGGAATGAACGGCCAACTTATCCAGCATATGTTTTGCACAGCGGATGCCCTTCCAGCTGCAACCCAGTACTGGGAAACATCAATACACACTCATTCACACGCATACACTTCAGCCAATTTAGTTTATTCAATTTACCTATAGCGCATGTCTTTACTGTGGGGGAAACCGAAGCACCCAGAGGAAACCTACACGAAAACGTGGTGAGCATGCAAACTCCACACAGAAATGCCAACTGGCCTAACAGGGACTTGAACCAGTAACCTTCTTGCTGTGAGACAACAGTGCAAACCACTGAGCCACCGTGTCAACCGACAATGCTATAATAGATCATATAATTCCAAATGAGTTGATTAGTCAGTAAATATTTGTGCTTTTTCCCAGTCTAATTGTTTTCTGTTGTGTGAACTTGTGGATGCATGTTTTGGAGGCATTTTATGTTTTTCATCAAAAATATCAAAAAGAAAAAAATTCTATAAATAACAATACCAAAATGTTTATTAAATAAATAATACATAATATAGATAATACATAATATAATACATAATAATAATACATAATCACATATAAAGAAATAATACAATGCAAGTTTTAAAAAAGAAAAGGAAAAAAATATACATTTCTAATTTAAATTAAAATAATAATTCATAATTATTCATAATATAAATATTAAAATATACATAATATACATTTAAAACAATTTCAATACCTACTATTACTATAATTACTACTACTACTAAACTGATCAAAAATAACTGTTTTCTATTTTGATTATATTATAATTATCATTTGTCATGTAATTAATATCATTTATTCCTGTGATGCAAAGTATTTTCCAGTCTTTGACGTCAAACGGTTCTTTGTAAATCATTATTTATTTGCTGCTCAAGATTTTTTTTTCTTATTATCAATAATGAAAATGGCTGTGCTGCTTAACATGTGTATTATGCTTACTATCTATATCTTAAAAAAAAAAAAAGTAACAAAACCCCAAAAGAAGACTGTATATAGTTGGACACTGTATACTTCTTCCCAAGTGGTGTTAAAGCAAAGGTATTTTTCAGAGTATTTCCTATTTGTTTTCTATGGGGCAAAAAGTCTTATTTATTTTAGTTTGGCTGGAATAAATAAATAAATAAATAAATAAATAAATAAATAAATAAATAAAT
>CAIGQQ010004837.1:11425884-11479650 GCA_903798035.1 Danio albolineatus | reverse complement strand
AAATAAATAAATAAATAAATAAATAAATAAATAAATAAATAAATAAAAACTAAAATAAATAAACTAAAAACTAAAATAAACAAATTAATTAACGAACTAATTAAATTTAAAAATATAAGTAAATAAATAACTAAAAAATAAAATAAATAAATAAATAAATATAAATAAATAAATAAATAAAAACTGAAATAAATAACTAACTAAAAACTAAAATAAATAAACAAAAATATAAGTAAATAGATAAAAACAAAATAAGCAAACAATTTAATTCATTAAATAAACAAATAAAAATATAAATATATAAAAGCTAAAATAATTAAACAATTAAAATAAATAAAGTAAAACAAAAATAAACAAATATATATATTAATTAATTAATTAATTAATTAAAACAAAATAGACAAACAAACAAATATATAAAAATAAACAAACCAATAAATAAATAAATAAATTAATTAATTAATTAATTGTTACATGATATACATAAATGAACACTTAAATAAACAAACAATCAAACAAACAAATAAATAAACAAACAAACTGCTGAGGCCAATATTATTAGACTCCTTGGCTACAGAACAAACCACTGTTGTCCAATGATTTCACACAGTTGATAAAACAGCCTTCATTTCTTCAACAAAACATCAACGACAACACCAGCCTAAATGACTGTAACTACCTTTAAATTCACAGATCATTTACACATCAAATGAGCTAACAGTGTCGATCACAGTTCGCAGTCCTATAGCGAATGCTTTGTATCTGCGTTGTTTCACCACAAATGTTATCACTCTTCCAAGAACTGTGACTACTGTATAATTATAAAACCACACATCTTGCCATTCAATCTGTCACTATAATTATAACCAAAAAGCAGGATTCTAGCGAGAGCAATAATTACTGTGATGATGTCTGTCTTGTGTGCATCACTTTCTGAAACAGGTGAACAAATGACAGGCCCTGACATGAGTTAAAATGAGAGATTTTTGTCTGTCGGAGGAAAGCGTGTCATTATCGGCGATGCCAAGCTGACCGTGAGGGACATGTGTTGGTGACAGCTGGTGCTCGGGTTTGTCAAACTGACACTATGTTGGTTGATATTTTTTCAGCATGACGGGTCAAGAGTGACATTTGAGACTGCAATGCAGTGAGAGATAAACGTGTATGTGTGTGTGTGTGTGTTAAAAAAACTCTATCAGTGGATGCAGATTCAAAGTAAACCATTTGTTCAAATTTGTTGGAAAACCACTCACACAAAAAATATGTATATACTCTATTTCAGGGATCACCAAACTTGTTCCTGGTGGTCTGGTGTCCTGCAGATTTGAGCTCCAACCCTAATCAAACACACCTGAACAAGCTAATCAAGCTCTCACTAGGTATGCTTGAAACATCCGGGCAGGTGTTTTGAGACAAGTTGGAGCAAAACCCTGCAGGACACTGGACCTCCAGGACCGAGATTGGTGATGCCTGGCCTATTTGAACCAACTTTTAAAAATTACTGTAAATTGTTCTGGCTAAAATGAGTAGATTTTACTCAAAGTTTAATTTAACTTTGGTTAAAATTTTATAATGTCATTCATTCATTCATTCATTTATTCATTCATTTATTCATTCATTCATTCATTTATACATTCATTCATTCATTCAAACATTCATTAAATTATTCATTCATTTATACATTCATTCATTCATTCATTCATTCATACATACATTCATTCATTCATTTATACATTCATTCATTCATTCAAACATTCATTAAATTATTCATTCATTTATACATTCATTGATTCATACATACATTCATTCATTCATTTATACATTCATTCATTCATTCATTCATTCATTTAATTATTCATTCATTTATACATTCATTCATTCATTCATACATTCATTCATTCATTTATTCATTCATTCATACATTCATTTATACATTCATTCATTCATTCATTCATACATTTAATTATTCATTCATTTATACATTCATTCATACATTCATTCATTCATTCATTTATACGTTCATTCATTCATTTATACATTCATTCATTCATTTATACATTCATTCATTCATTTATTTATAAATACATACATTCATTCATACATTTATTCATACATTTAATTATTCATTCATTTATACATTCATTCATTCATTCATTCATACATACATTTATTCATTAATTTATACATTCATTCATTCAATTATACATTCATTCATACATACATACATACATAAATTCATTAATACATTCATACATTCAATTATTCATTCATTTATACATTCATTCATTCATACATTCATTCATTCATACATTCATTCATTCATTCATTTGTTTTCCTTTGACTTAGTCCCTTATTTATCAGGTGTTGCTACAGAGGAATGAACCGCCAACTTATCCAGCTTATGTTTTACACAGCCGATGCCCTTCCAGCCGCAACCCAGTACTGTGAAACATCTATACCAGGGATCACCAAACTTGGTCCTGGAGGTCCGGTGTCCTGCAGATTTTAGCTCCAACCCTAATCAAACACACCTGAACAAGCTAATCAAGCTCTCACTTGGTATACTTCAGAGAGAACATGCAAACTCCACACCAGCAACCTTCTTGCGCTGACAGTGCTAACCAGTGAGCCACCGTGCACCACTTTTGAATTACTGTAGTTTGTTTTCCGCTATAATTAGCAGTGTTTCTCTCAAAGTATAATTTAACTTTGGTTTAAATTTCTAAATTGAATTTAAATAAAAAAATACAGTATGTATTTATTAAATTTTTTGTTTTTTTACTTTGGTACAATGTAGATTTTTATCTTGGATTTATTTTTTGACACTTACAAACTGTACAACCTAAAAACATTGCTGTAATTTGTTACAGCTAACGGGGCGACACGGTGGCTCAGTGGTTAGCACTGTCATCTCACAGCAAGAAGTTCACTGGTTCGAGTCCCGGTTGGGTCAGTTGGCATGTGTTCGCATGGGCTTCCTCCAGGTGCTCACAGTCCAAAGACACGTGGTGCAGGTTTGAACTGAATAAGCTAAACTGGCCGTAGTGTATGTGTGTGAATGAGTGTGTTTGGATGTTTCCCAGTGATGGGTTGCAGCTGGATAGACATCTGCTGTGTAAAACATAGATGGATAAGTTGGCGGTTCATTTCGCTGTGGTGACTCCTGATTAATAAAGGGACTGAGCTGAATGTTTGCCCAATCTGATATACACTCAAAAAAATGACGTTTGCTGTTTGTTCAAACTACTTATTTTAAATGAGCTGGAAAAATTAAATTGTTTTACGTTCAGTCCACTTAAATTTATAACAACTAATTTGTTAACTTAGTTGATTTGTGTCGAGACAACATGAAGGAATTGTGTGGAACCCAGCACTTTTTACAGTGTAAATGCAAGACTTTAGTAGCTCAATAGTTCATGGAAAATGCAGTCATTTCATCAAACTACCAGTGAATGTGCTTACACACTGAAATGAATGGTGTTCATAGCGCAGTGTTTCTGTTGTCCTTAATCTAAGAATCAGGGCTGAGTGTTACTTTGGAGTCCTGACTTAACAACAGTTTCCACGGCAATTTGACGGTGAAAGTCATTCTGTAGTGGTTGTCAGGAGCTATACAGAGAGCTGACAGAAAATCAAGGGCGCTGTCATATGGATCAAAAGAACATACAAACTCGGGTCCTGACTTGAGGTTACAGGCGCTGTGTGTGTGTGTGTTTTTTTTAAAGGGCGACGTATTATGTTAGTAAAAAATTGAAGAGCGCCAAAATGCTTGAGATTCTCACCCAATAGATCCCGCTATTTGGAAAGAACATCTGCTGTTTCTGCTATTATCAAGGGCAAAAAAAAAAGAGGCAAGAAATGTCATGCCAGCTTGACGCTCTGCTGTTCTCCGTGGGGGAGAGAGGAAGGAGAGACTAAATGGGTCATAACTCAGAGTTCAGATTTTCTGAAAATAGCCACCAATAGATAAAATGGGGGTACATTTGCAATTGAGCGAGGAAAATGGTTGTAAACTGTCAAACTGTGTGCCCTTTTGCAGAAAGAGGAGCAGAGAAAGACCCCGTTTCTGCAAGCATACTGACACCCATTTTCATCTGATCATGAATGGTCATTATAAGCACTTATTACTTCAATAAGCACTAATTACATTATTAATTTAGTAGATTATAGAAAATGATATAAAAATAAGTATTATATAAATATATAATTGTTTATTTCTGATTGGCTCTTAAAGCAGTATTTCAAGCATTTCAAAAATTGTATTAAAAATGATGAGCCCTTCTGTGAAGTTTTATTTTCTTTTTCAAATATTTCCCAAATGATGTTTAACAGACCAAGGAATTGTTCACAGTAATTTGCTATAATGTTTTTTCTTCTGGAGAAAGTCTTGCTTTGCTTTATTTTGGCTAGAATAAAAGCATTTTTTACATTTTTTAAATACTATTTTAAGGTCAATATTATTAGCCCCCTTAAGCAATTTATTTATCAATTTATCATGGCAAAGATAAAAGAAATCAGTTACTAGAAATTAGTTATCAAATCTATTATGTTCAGAAATGTGATATTTCTGTGGCTAATAATTCATAATAGGGAGTTTCATAATAGTAACAAATCAACAATGATTCTAATTGATTTCCATGAACAAGCTATTTAAACTAGTGTTTCTCAACTCGTGGGTCGCGACCCGGGAACATTTTTAGTGGGTCGCGTAGTGTGCGGTCAAAAAACCATAATTTTTTAATGTATTTTGTTTATACCGGTCTTTTATTTTGAAATGTGCGCACCAACAGTTCAGTTTAGCTCATGGTAACTGAATCTTTTCTCACCCTAACCGCTGTTTACAATATTTATCGTTTTAACTTTGTAATATTTCTATAATTTGATACATTTTGTTAAATGTCAGCAATAAAATATTGTTTATTTGTAAGTGTTGGTGATTTTATTATGATTTTTCTGTCACTACTTGTGTATGTTAACAAATAAATACAAAATTATTATAATTCCTTAAAATATATTATAAAAATTTGGGTCGCGGCTTGATGACCATGCAAAAATGTGTTTCCCATGGCCAAAGCAGTTGAGAACCATTGGTTTAGACCATTTCAGTTAATGAACAAAAACATCAGTAGACATTAGATAGAACACTTTTCATCCAATAATCAACATGAAGATACAACTTCTATACACATTTCATTATTCAATTTAAACAATAAACAGTGTTTTGCTGCTCTCTTATGTGTGACATTACTGCTGATATGATGATTTTTTAAAGAAAAGTGTTTCTTTTACTTTGTTTACACTGTAGCTTTAAAATTGACTAGCCATAAGAGACGTAAAACTGGGAATTCATAAGGTGTGAGAGAAAACATACGCATCAGAGGCATTTCTCAACCTTCAGATTCTGTCAAGTTTATTATGAAATTCAAACAAACCATATTTTAATAATATATAATAATTTAATAATATATTTTAATTTCTCTGATGTGGCATGACAGCTACTGTATATAGATGCCTCAGTGGAAGAGCAAATCAATGTGATAATTCCATCCTCTTTACTAACCTAATAAACATGATTGAACATCTCCCGTCTCGTATAATCACTCAATCTGTTTCTCAACCACAGAGATGTCAATAAAATTAGCTTAACCTTTCAGTGATGTCTTAACTTATCTAATGTCTGCTCAGATGAAGCTCCGGCAGCTGTCACTGAGTTCCTATGGTTACTACTAATGGATGGTAGCACATTTATTTCAAACGGTGATCAAAAAGGACTGGAACTTGCAATTTTATTACACACCTTCCAGCCAATCAGAATCAAGAGTTTCAACAGACCATGGAATAAATATATATTAGGGGAAATGCATTGTGTGAAGTGCCACAATACATAGTGTAAGTCTATGGGATTAAAACACTGCTGATTAAGAAATTCTTTTAATAGTCTTATCTGGTCTTACAGCCAATGTGAACTGGAAGTTGCTGCGTATTTGATGTAATTCCAACTGAAATGCAACGTAGATTAGGGGGCGGTGCTTACCCTCACAGCAAGCTAAAGGTTGAAAAGGATGTGGCTAAAAATATTTCACCCAAGCTGCACTGTACAAAATATATGTAAATAAATAGTTTTTAGTATTGTCGATTCATGTTTTTTTCACTCATTTATGCTTCTGAATTGCATTATAGGATCTCAAAAAGTGACTCTTTGAAAAGTGACTCTTGTTGACATTTTCTAAAGTAGGGCTGCACGATATAGGAAAAATCTGATATTGCCATGTTTTATTTTTTTGCAATAAATACTGCGAAACGAATAGTTTCACAAGTTTGTTTGAATAGCTCTATTTGCTGATTTTCTTTGGGAGCCTAACAGTATTCAGGCAGAGCAATTAAACAATCACAGTGCAAAAAACGCTTTTCATACTTTGTCTCATTTCTAGTCCAAATATCAAATAAAATTCCAAGAGCAAGTAAAATATTGTTCTGTTTTCATCAAAATTAGGAGTTTTTTCTTAAAGCAAGCAAAATTATCTGCCAGTGGGGTAAGCAAAATGATCTTGATTTTGCGTTGATATTTTGATATATATATATATATATATATATATTTATTTAGTTATTTATTTATTTATTAATTTTTTTGCATAAATATCCCATGAATACAGCAAGTACAAAGTACAACAAACTGCCAGTACTTTTTCCTGTTATTTTACAGACTTCATTCCCTCTACTATTGTTATTTTTTTTTAAACAATATATTGTCTCAAACTACTAAAACGCCAATAAATGTCGTATTTATTGATATTTTTTTATTCAATATCAAACAGTCGACATAAAATAGATGAAACTTCCATAATGCATTTCACAACCGTAAATAAACAGGAAACACCGTGTGAATCACAAATTAAGGCTGTTAATTAACAAATATTTTTGCAGTGCATCAAACTGACATCATCAGAAGGAAACTGCCATTCCAGAGAGGAAGCACATGGTCAGACGGTCAAAATAGTGTTGCTGTTTTTTTCAGTGGATTAACTTGCAGTGATTAATTGCACACCGGCTAAATAAACAGTCGATTTTGATTCCAAGCAGATTTTACTCCTCTACTTCTAATGCATTTTTAATAGTGTGAAGTGATATATAGTCTGTGTTTGTGATGTAAACTCAAACAAACAAACTGCCAGTATTTTTTCCTGTCATTTAACAGACTTAATTCTCTCTATATTATTTCTTAAACAAAATCTTCTCAAGCTACTAAAATGCCAATAAAAGTCACTTTTATTGATTTGCAATGTTGAATTCTCAACATCAAACAGATAAAACACCCATAATGCAATTGACAACCGTAAATAAACAGAAAACTCCATGTGAATCACAAAATATTGATCCTGTTAAGACATTTTTACAGTGTATCAAACTGACACCATCAGAAAGGAACTGCCATTCCAGAGAGGAAGCACATGGTCAGACAGTCAAAACAGTTTAGTTTTTTCCACTGGATTAACTTGCACTGATTAAATTGCGTGCCAGCAAAATAAACATTGTCAATTTTGATTCCAAGCAGACTTTACTCCACTTCTTCCAGACTTTGCAGTGAAACTTCAGCCTGCAGCATTGATCTTCACCTTGTAGCCATTGTAAAAACAAGCGCCGGTGAAGTGTGAGGTCATTACTGGTCTAATGTAGGGCAATGCAGCTTTGTTACCGTCACGCTGGTGGAATCCACTCAATGGGATCACAGCATGAAGGACTGATTAGAGGCTAAATCAAGAATGACTCACAGAAGAGGACTGGGCAAATCCAGCAAATAATCGCCTCTGTATCTCTCGGGTGCGAAAATACAGGATTTTGGTGGTGGCAATTCAATTCCCATCTCTTGGCAGAAAACCAATTTGTGGGGTAATAGGGAAGGCCCCGTTTGGCGCTTTTGTAAACGACTGACTAGAATAGCATCCCAGCATCCATGCGAGAGAAAAAGAGTAAGTTGAGCTATATGACTGTGAATTTTTATTGAATGCATTCTAGCGAGGTGACATTACACCTGACAGGATGCTTTTTAAAGCAAAGCGTTTCTTTTACTTTGTTCGCACTGCCTCTTTAGAACTGACTGGCAAAAAAAAAGGACAGAAAACTGGGAATGAATTCATGAGGTGCAGGAGAAAACATACGCGTCGGAGGCATCTCTGTACCACTGACACATTCGTGCATATGCTGAGTGTGAAGCCACTCACCCGTTTGCTCATTCATTACACGCTGAATGCAAACAATGAGAGCGTAAGTGAGCGAATTCATTCACAGGCGTAGATAATGCACTTTATGTGCCACTGCCTGATGAAAATAACGACTTCTATTGCCAGATTTAATAAAAAGGGCAAATTAGTATGCAAATACAATCAATTAAAGGGGCCAATGGGAGTGGAAAATTCTGTGAGTGAATTAATGACGGTGCATGAATTTTAATTACAGCAGCTAACTTTTATTTTGTGGAGCATAAACCAGTGGAAATAAAACGGCAAACAAGCAGAGAAGATGATAAAATGCATGTAATCTATGAACAAGGAATAGTTCACCAAAAACTGATTACAAATTACACATTTTCAAGTGGTTTTAAACTTTAATGAATTTCTTTCTAGTTGAACACGAGATATTCTGAAGAACGTTACAAACCAGCAGCCATTGATATCTATAGTGGGAATAAAAAAAGATACTATGATAGTCAGTGATTACGTTTACATGGACACCAATAATCCAATTTTAATATCATTGAGACAATACTCTGATTAAGAGTCCACCATGTAAACAGCGATTTTTGATTAATTTAATCCGATTAAGGTCATAATCGAACTAAACAAAAATCGAATTAAGACATGTGGAGTATGCCGATCTTAGTCGCTTAGTCGAAGTGCAATACAGACATGCAAACACCTTAATCAAACTATTATCATAGTGTAGGATTTTCGCTGCATTTTGTGACAGGATAGTCTATACACACACAACTGTTTGACACTATTCTCTGCACCTACCAAGTCCGTGAAAGAACTCAGACACTTGCATCGCGAAAAGTCTATTTGAACAACACTCTTGCAGCAGTTCATACTCACATCAGTATCTCGTTTGTCACGGGGGTATGCATGAAATGTTCCTGAATGAAAGTGAAAGTGCCAAACTGCAGGTAAAGTGAACAAATTAAAAACGAAACCCCAGAAATTACATGAAACAGAAGCAATATGGACAGCGTGGTGACGCAATGATGTTTTCAATGAATTATGTGCTATAACGTGTCAAACAGGATCATGAAAGAAACTTATATACATGTTATGACAAGTTTAAGCTACAGGTGGTTTGCCAAGCCCACTCACCAGCACACACAGAATCGCTCAATGTCTTCCCATAGACATAAAATGTTTACTAAAAGGTGTCTGGTGCATATGGAGAGGTAAGAGTGTCACCTAAAGGTGGTTTGTCAAGCCCACTCATCTGCATGAAGCACACTCAGAATTGCACAATGTACTTTACATTACATTTAATTTTACAGCTATACCAATATGTAATATGAATAAAGCTTTTATGTGGCATTTTATAGCATTTAATACAGCTTTTAATCAGATTTATAGAACTGAATCATGCTAACAATTCAAACTCTGGTCATTTATTTCACTCAAACTTCTAAATGGACCAAAGTCAAAGATCTATATAAAGAAATTGTATTTTTGATGCCTGTCTGAACAAAAGCTTGGTTTACCTCCCTGTTATGAAATTAAATTACTTTTTTCAATTTCACACTTTGTCCTTCTTGAGCATCATCACACATTTTCATTTGATCCGCTCTGCACCTTACACCGTTTTCATCAATACTGGTTTGTCAATGGAGAAATTTTGCAGAGCTGCACAAAGGTCAGACGGGCTTGGCAGCCTCGCTCCCCGGGGTCTGTATGGCCTCCGCTAGCAGAAAGGACAGCTAATTGTTAGCGATGTATTAAAGAGTGCGACAGGGCTTTGTTGAGCCAACAGAAATCAATACTGGTAAGCCTCAATCTCGACAGGCCGAGTGCGGCTGTGAAAGGTGACAGGAGTGGAATGGACAGAGCTGTCTGGACGAGCAGAAAAAAAAAGGCCGGCCTCTCTTACCGATCCATTTGTCGTTTCCGTACCAGGACAGGTTGCCTTTTGTGCTGTCATAGTAGCCAATCTTCTTATAGCTGCCACCTGAGAAAAAGCAAAGTTAGAAGTGAAATGAAAGACAACCAAAAACCAGAATAACTTTTTTGGCCTAAAACTTGAAACAGACCCAGCAGACACACAACGCCATAAGACATTAATGTTAGGTTACATTTAGGTTGCCAGCATCTAAGGACAACATCTTATATTAACGTCATATTGACGTCAAATACTGACATTAATTCGTCAGGTATAGGAACCACAATCCAACATCATAGTGGTACTGTCCACACAACGTCAAGCTGTAACATCCTCAGACATTGATATGTTGTTGTTTTAAGGTTGCATTGGAAAGAAACCAAAATGCAACGTCTGTTCTACAATGAACATTGATGACGACCTAACAATGGGTTCTGACGTCAACTAGTGATGGGAAGTTCGGATCATTTCACTGACTCGATAAAAGATTCGTCCATCTCGATGAATGAGACTCAAAGGTCCGAGTCATTTCGTTCAATTCAAAACATTAAAATGTTGTAAGAAGCTTCCAAACACATCTACGACTAGTCCAAACGTTGATCACACTACAAGTTATAACTAGAATACTACTGTACAATGCAATGCTACTAAGAAAGAGAAAATAATCCTTCATTAGTTCTGCTCACCTTATTCGGGATGTCTTTAAATTAGTGTCGTTCGTTCACCTGACACTGACAGTCCCATTTGAGCTTAACCAATGCACACAGTCTGAAACACCCATGATTAGTTCACCTTTTGAGTCTTCAGGTTTTTGTGTCATTTGTTCATCACGTGACAGCTTATAACGAGATGACTCAAATCTTTTTCCGGCTTTGACTGCATAAGATTGGCTTCTGTCTTTCACGTGATGAACGAATGACTCAAACCTGATAGAGGACTCGAAAAATGAACTTCTCCTCCACCTGCACAAATGTGCGAATGCGCGAATGAACGAATCACTCCCTGAGAGGACTCATCGTTCTTGAGTCACATAAAAGATTCGTTCAAAAACGACCCATCACTAAAGTCAACTCAATTTCATTTCCAAACATAATGCAACATGCCACGACATTGAGGTACAACTTTAATCTGACGTCATGTTGACGCCCTGTGCCTGTTGGGGAAACACCCTCATCTGTGATTGAATTATAAATAGACATGTATTAATCTAGAATCAAACAAAAAGTGCTTCAGCGGTAATTGATGTGTCAGTGATCTTTGGATAAGGGATTAGTAAAATACATTAAAATCACCCAAGTTACTGGAAAAGTAGGTGAAAAAGTAAAAAAGGAGCCAATCAGAAATAAAAGATTACATATTTACATAATTCTTATTTTTTTCATATCATATATTATTTTCTATAATTCACTAAATTAATCATGTAATAAGAGCTTTACATGATATTGATTTCAAGATAATGACCCCTTATGATCAGATCTCTTTTTTTTTTACTTCTTCACATTTTTTGTTACATTTTTTATTTTTTCACTATAAAAACTATCTGCGGGTTTATCTGTTAACAAATATGTTCAACATACATATTTATAAATCTACAAAATGTAACATGCACAAACTATTTACACATGAAAAAAACACATGTACTGTACATCCATTTTATTTTGTATTTTTGTCCTGTTTCATGTTTACTGCATTGATTAAGTCTGTTTTTTATGTGATACTGTAAAACTAACATTTATTTGTTTATGTTTTAATGCCATATCAGCAGCATTGACTATATTCATGACAACATTGGTAAGAAATATTCATTACATAAATCACAAACATAACAGTTTAATAAACTTAATAAACCAGCATTACAAAAACATATACGCATAACGACAATACCAATAAACAAAATAAAAATAAACTTTCAATTTAGTCAGTGATAAATGTTCAAAAATTCTTCTAGGACAAACTTTCTCTTAACATTTTTGCTAAATAAAAATTCTCTAATATCATTTAAAAATGTGTAGTCCAAATAAATCTAATAAAACAATCTAAATGTAGTAAATCTAATAAAAAAACATCAAACAAAAATAAAAAGAAATATAAATGGACATACTACAGACAGAATAAATAATGTAATGCCATTTTAAAACCTTGGACCTAATTAACAGCGTGTCAACTAAAGGTCACATTGCACCAAGCGCTGCAATAAAAAGCTTCAAAAGAGGTCTGACTCAACAAATCTGCAAAGTAGTCGACTTAGAGCTGCATCAGTGGGTCGAAGATGTAAAAAAACAAGCCTAACTGCATTGATCAAAGTTAATCTTAAAGGGAACATGTCGCAGAAAAACCCTGCTCTTTGGAAATCAAAGACCTTGATGTAATATGGAGACAAATGTTGACAACATGCAAGTTCGACTCTTTCACCAGTCCAGACCATTCACTGAAACTAAACAAGAAATATGGGTCATTCAGAAATCTTTAACACTAATTTACAACCGCAGACAGAGTAAAGTAATGAGGAGTAATTAGGATACTTGGATGGATTGTCTTTTTAGGTTGTCTTTCCACTGTGGAGGTTTAATTAAAGTTACTTTTTATACTCTTACTAGTTTGATTCGTCTACCAACAACATCCAACAGAGACATTCGTACATCATTGGAGAACAATTTTTTTTAAACTAAGTGTAAATTCTGCCACAACTGAAATTGTTAGTAAACATTTGCTGTAATTATTTAACATTTATTACGTTGACATTTATTCTTTCAGTAGATGCTTCGACCTAAAACTTACAAATGACAGTAAAAGCAAAAACATGTAGATACACAGTGAAAATACTCAATTAGTTTAGCATCGAGTCAATTTTGACAAGGAACAGGCAAAGGACGGACGGATGGACGGAAAAAAATGAATTTAAAGTGTGTTTAAATCAACCATTCCAAGCCTATGCAAAAGTGATCATTTTAACCAACAGTAGACCTACACATAGGCCTGATATAATTATTGTTGTTTTACCATATGTTTAAGAATAACAATAATAGCGTACTCATCTTAACCAGAATCTTGAGAAAATAGTGATATTCATTTTAGGCAAAAAAACGTGATTCTCATTTTAGTCAGAATCGTGCGGCTCCATTTTTAAATATATTACATTTAAACAATATTAAATACAGCTAAAATGATAATCGTTAAGCCTTGCACATGCATTAGTATACAAGTCATCGCATCAAATTATGTGCACTGCATTATGTTTAGTCTCTTTAACTGCTTTATGTAGCCTTTCATTTCATTAATATTGTAGAATATTATCTTAAAGCACTGTTCTTTTTAAATATGCATTTTTTAAACTGCAAATATAATTAGGCACACATAATTTACAGGAGGTTCTGGAAATGTCATTGACAATTAACTTTTATTTCCCAGATGAATATACTGCAATTATCAAAGTTATAAAACAATCTTTTTAAACACAATTTAACAAGATTACAACTTGGTTGGTAAATTACAGGCAATAAAATGCTCCATTTACAACAGATGAATGATGAGGTGAAAATTGCTTCACAAAATTAGGCCACAATCTTTGAAAGACTGTCATATTTGCCTGTTAAAACACTGAAAATGCATGAGCTTAATAGCTATTCAGTGCAAGAAAACTTCAACAGAATGAATACAACATCTAATGACATTAGTTTTACGGTTTTGTGTTTTGTTCTGTACCTTGGAGTTGCTCGATGAGCGTCCAGGCCATACGTGAACCTTGAGCATCAAATACGACATGACCCTATAACACACATATGCATAAATATGATTACAATACATATGACATGTGCATAAATACGTCATACATGAAGCCATTAGGATAAAGATGTTGATACATAATTACCTGTGAAATCTATTTGTGACCCTAGACCACAAAACCAGTCTCATGTGGCACAGTTATATGTTGGCAATAGCGAAAAAATGCATTACAGTATGTGGGTCGGAATTATTGCTTTTTTATTTTATGGCAAAAATCAATAAAAGTTTAGGTTAAAAAAAATCATTCATTAAAATCTTTTATTGTAAAATTTTGTAAATTAATACATCAAAACTTAATTTTTAATAAGTAATATGCATTGCTAACTTAATTTAGACATTTCTTTTATTTTAATTTATAACAGTTTTTTATAACTGAAAAACAGAACAAAAACATTTATACAATCAATATTTTTACACAAATTATAAGGACAAAATAAAAAAAAGTAAATAATAATAATAAAAAACTAAGTAAAAATATTTTTTTTTAAAAACACACAAAAAACAAAAAACAAGCACCAGTCCATCCAAACATACACCATATAGAGTAAATAACATGCGCCTTTAAATTTTACTTTATCAAGCTCAAAACATTGACAATGGAGTGGAAAAGTAAGAGTAAATTAGTCCATGAATCATAAGTGCCCTACTTTCAACTCTTACAACGATTCAGACAAATTTAAAAGTGATTTTCTCAGTATTTTATTATTTATTTTTTTAAAGGGGTGGTCCACTATGATATCATATTTTAAACTTTAGTTGATGTGTAATGTAGCTGTGTGAACATAAAAAAACATCTCTGAATGTAATACGCTCAAAGTTCAGTGCCAAGGGAGACATTGGCTTTTACAGAGTTTCAGAGAATGAAGTTTGGGGACTACTAAAAAATAACATCCTGGTTAATGATGTCATAAACCCTTCAGATTACAAGCACACACCCCACGCAGTGATGGGGCATGGCCAGATGCGCTGTAATGTTATAGCAGGACGCTTTCTGGTGACATGAAGCCGATCACACAGCACATTATGTTAGCTGACCAATCAGAGCCTTTTGAGGGCGGGCTTTCAAAGGAACTAGAAAATGCGACTGTGGTTTTCCTTTTAGCGGAGTAACTGTATAGAATCAAAGTAAGATATATGAACAAATAACGTGATTTTACACAAATGAAGCATGAGCACACATTGCTTTACACCCTATAAACACAATCAAACTTTAAAAATACACTCTGGACCACCCTTTTAAAGCATCTTCCAGATTTTTGTCAACAGTTGTATCTTGGCTAAATATTGTTCTAACAAACCATACATCAATGTAAAGCTTATTTATTCAGCTTTCAGTTGTTGTATAAATCTCAGTTTCAAAGATGTTTCACTAATGATTGTTTTTGTGGTCCGTGGGCACATTTGCGATTCCTCAAAGCAGAACCATCTGTTGAACAAAAGCTAAATCATCCAATAATGAGCTTTAGAATAATTGTTTGCATTTTAAAAATTATATCGTCTGAAACTGAGCATCTCACAGTTTAAAATTTAAAGACGCTTTCTGACAGATCTGGGAAATTAAAGTCTGGAACGTTTTAAACTGCACTGTTTTATTCCTTCTGTTTTACTCAACTTACAGAGACTCCTTCAAACGAGCTGGTGTTGAGGGCTCTGTATATTTCAGCAGTAATTTCCTTGTTGTTGTAGTTGAAGTCCTCCAAGCCCCAGCCTTTGGTCCTCAGCGGGGCCACGGTTTTATTGAGGGCCAGAGCGAGAGCCCAGACGGCATCGTACGCCAGAGGAGCTTCCTGAAAACCGCCGGTCTCTTCTGGGTTTTTGCCGCCGAGACGTGACATCAGCTGAGCAATGAACTCTTGTGAGGTCTGTGGAGGAGTTTTGAAGGATTAAAAAGCAATCGATCCAAAAATTTAAAATACCAGTAATCTAAGCACCCTCAGGCAATGCACGATGTAGATGGATTTTTGATTTTTTGCTAAAATGTCCTTGGTGATTCATAAAAAGTTAGCAGTTACTGGCACTTTGAGTGAAAAAATAAACAGAACATTGACAAAAAAAATTCCTAACAATTTTTTTGAAAGACCAGTCTGTGCAAGAAATGCATCATCAATAAATCATGAAGAGCAGGGTATGAATTACAGGGGGCTTTGACCTAATTAACGTAACCTAAAAACAAAATTCATTGGGAGTGGAATGGGGGGGGGGGGCAGCCCTTTAAATTGTGAGATATACTTTGCTCTGATCTGTTTCTTAAATAATAATTAAAATAATAAATCATATAAACATACATTTGAGCACCCCTATAGCGGTTCATACCATTGTGAATGCATTATAGCGCCAGGTGGAGAATGCAAGAAAAGATTTATTCATCAGTCTGAATTGGCCAGATGTAGAGCACCGGTAAACACTAGAAGTGTTCACAAGAAACGTTTTCTTAAAATAGTGCTGCGCCCCCCAATTTGCATACTATCCATCCTGAATAGTAATCGAAAACAGAATTAGTATGTCCCAAAACATAGACAAATACAGACAGAAAGACCAGACGGATGGATGGATGGATGGACGGATGGATGTTTAAAGGTATGGACATAAATGGACAGACAGACAGAGAGATGGATGGAGAGACGGACGAATGGATGGAGGGATTATAATTTTGCTGCTATTTTATTAATGATTATGATAGATAGACAGACAGACAGACAGACAGACAGACAGACAGACAGACAGACAGACAGACAGACAGACAGACAGACAGACAGACAGACAGACAGACAGATAGATAGATAGATAGATCCGATGGATGGAAAGGTGCAGATGAAGCGTATTGATAAACTAGCATAGTACAGATAAACAGATGACTCGATAAATAGATCATATAAATATACATTTGAGCACCCCTATAGCGGTTCATACCATTGTGAATGCATTATAGCGCCAGATGGACGATGCAAGAAAAGATTTATTCATCAGTCTGAAATGGGCAGATGTGAGCACCGGTACACACTGAAAGTGTTCACAAGAAACTTTTTCTTAAACAATAGTGCTGCGCCCCCCAATTCGCATACTATCCATCCTAAATATTATTAGAAAATAGAATAAGAAATAGAAAGGTACCCGTATGTTTACTATTTCCAGTAAAAATTTAAGTGTAGAAGCATCTATACTCTAACCACTAATACTGCTCACAATACACTGCACGTTGGACGTGAATTGGATCAGAACTACAAACGCAGGTAAACAAACTACAAATATGGCAGACACATGAGACAAACAGTCAAGTAGAAAGGCTTCGGTAAAGTTGTTTGAATGACTAGTAATCAATATATAACTACCGTAACTGGAACATATTTAAGCCACGTTTTCAGTGTTGTATTTTATCTGCAACAACAACGTAAACTTGTATCAATATATATTTGGACATTAACTTCTGAATGCATAATTACTCAAAGACCTGAGGGGATTTCTCAGCATGAAAGACTCACTAATGGCAGATTATCCTACTGCTGCTTCTCCAATAAGGTGGGTAAAGTAAATATGAATGAAATGTGGATGATGTGTTGAGATGATTGACAGGGGACGTAACTAAGCAACATATCAATCTGTTAACGAGGAAGTAGCATGTCCCAAAGCTTGCATACTTTTAGGGCATAGAATAAGTATATGAATTGGGACACAGCATGGGTGTTTGTATTGTTATATAGCCTAAAAGTAAAGTAAAATTAGATGAACAGTTTGTATTTTAAAAGATGCCTGCTCACACATGGAAGTTAAACAGTAAAATAAAGGTGAAGTCTTTACAGGTCTTTCATTTATTGGTGCAGAAATGCAAACTTGTCAATGTTTTTATTATTATTATTATTATTAGAATGTTAAATGGGTTGTCTTTGAGAATCACACATCTATTAAAATAGCCAATCAGAGGTCACTGTAAATGAGAATACACCCATTATCCCTCCAAACTGAATATTTAAATAAGTTTGATAAATAAATTATATGTAATTGAATTAAATATATAAACAGTTCACTGAAGAATGTATTACACAAACTAACAAAAGTTGACTTGCATTTTAAAGACAATCACATTAAACAATAAACATTTCAGGAAATGGGAAAAACCCCGTATTTTCTCTATTTCAAATCATTCAAACTGAAGCATCAAATTTGGTTGTGTTGCTCGCTTGACAAATTTTCAAACCCTTGTATGTGTGATTTATATGAATGACATTTTAATAACATGAAGCTAAAATAAAGTTAGGGTTGCTGAAAAGTAAATTTGAGGTTTTGTCTGTCATTAGTAAGTGTATTGCATTACATTTTCATCAATTTAGAGGTGTGAGAATGCATTATAGCCAAATGAGCACAGTGTAGTTTAATACATTTGGCGGAAATCCCACGTCAGGACAAAAGTGCCATGCAAAAGCTATTTCAAAAAATATTGCATGGTTACTAGGTATTGCCTTGGAGTCCCATATTTAGCCTTAATTAGCTAACAAGCAAAACAGTTTAAACTGTAAAGCATGGCACTATTAATGCCAAGGTTGTGGATTCGATTTGCAGGACAAGCAAAAATATATATAATATGTGTTCCAACAATGTAATGCAAGTCACTTTAGATAGGAGTGTCTTGCCAAATGCATGAATGTATAATGCAAATGGTGAGCTGGTTATGAAATTGAAAATGGGGCAGAGTTTTGCTGATATGTGGAGTTATGAGCAGGGTGTGAACTACAGGGGTATTTGACCCTCTGAAATGACACTTGATCTGCCCTAGAGAATGAAAAGCAAGATGTGTGGATGAGTCTGCTCATTAAATAGTGGAAAATAGTTAAGTTGGTTGAAAAAAACCCTTTCCGATATTTTTGAATTTGTACTGCAATACCTAGATTGACCACTAGTCAATCCAGAATACTGCACCTAAAACAACAGGCGAGATTCGGTTCGGCTTTAAATTTGGTGGATTTTCCACCGCTTCCCAAGCCAAGCAAAAATCAAGCCATTTTGTACCACACAAATACTGATTATGTTTTTATAAGGACATTTTCAGTGTCTTCTACAACTTCAAATCAAAAAAGACTTGGAAAACACAAATAAATAAATAAAAAAGTAGTAATTTCAAAATTTACTTTGACATGTATTTCATTGCAGACAATGCAACAAACATTATGTAATGTGTTCCTCATGATTTGTATTAGGTTTTTTCAAAAAATAAACACGTATTCCAATTTTGGTTCTTGTAACACACTTCAAAAAAACCTTGGAACAGAAAGTATTTAGCACTTTGTAATGTTGCCATTCCTTTTCACAATACTTAAAAGACGCTTAGGGACTAATAAGTGATTCAGGTGTAATTTTGTCCCATTCCTCCTGCAAACAAGTCTTAAGGTGGGCAACAGTACGGGGTCTTCGTTGTCACATTTTGCACTTCAAAATACGCCACACATTCTCTATTGGAGAAAGGTCGGGACTGCAGACAGGCCAGTCAAGTACCTGCATCCTCTCCCTGTGCAGCCAAGACTTAATAATGTGTGCAGAATATGGTTTTGCATTGTCTTGCTGAAATATGGGCATTTTTGTTGGCAAACTGGTGATCATCGGCCCATCTTTACTCCTAAGGGACTACACCTTTCTTGGATGCTGCTTTTGTACCAAATCATAATTATAATCACCTGTTGACATCACCTGTTTCAAATCACAACATTATTTAACCAATTTACCTGATTACCAGCCCTGAATTGCTCCTGTCCCAACTTATTTTTGGAATGTGTTGCAGGTCTAAATGACAGGAAAGGATGTATATTCATAATTGAAATGAAGTTGACCAGACAAAACAGGAGATATTTTGTGTTCATATTGTCTGCAATAAAATACAAGTCAAGGTAGTTTCTTTATTTATTAGTGTTTTTCATACAGTCCCAACTTCTTCTAATTTGGGGTTGTATAATATGTTATTATGTATAAAAATGTGTTAAAAAATCTCTCCGTTAAACAACACTTGGGAAATATTTTTGAAAAAATTTAAATTTCACAAGAGGGCTAATCATTTTTGACTGAATATATACAGTACACAACAAACGTCAAATAATCATGATCCTGTTGTGAAAGTCTCACCAGGTTGGAAGCGCCGCGGACGGTCTCGGGGTTTAGCATGACGATTTCAGTGGTGATGTGTCCCTCCACAGCTTCTGTCATGTTCTCCACTGTGCAGTTGATGGCCGGATCTTTGATCTTAAACCAGTTGTCGGCGTACCAGCCGATGAGGAACCATACATACTTCTTACCATACAGCTTCTCTTTGAAGACCTGCCAAAGACGACACCATGTTTTGAAAGTCTGTGCTCAAGCCATAATCTCATTCAATATTTTAATCTCAGTTAAGCCTCGGTGAGTTAACAGAGCGGAGTAGAGGCATCGAACTGAATTGTGCTGAAGTGATTTACAATAAATTGACAGCTCAGACGTACTTGAGGAAAAAGGGAATCATAATTGTCACTTACCTCGCAAAACACCTTTCTGGCTTCAGTTTCATAAAATAAGCCGACGATGATTCGAGCATCTTGACGCTGGAGACAAACCAGAGGAAAGAGTTAAACAAGACAAACCCAGACCGCACAATGCTATTATTATGATTTTTTTAAAGTATTATGAAAAATGATAATCTAAACAATATATTATTAAACATTTACCTAGTGTTTTTTACTTCTTTTAGTTAAAAGCAGTTTTTACATTTTATTTAAACTATTTTTATGGTCAATATTATTAGCCCCCTTAAGATTATTTTTAGATTGGCTTCTGAACAAACCACTGTTGTCCAATGACTTGCCTAATCAACCTAGATAAGCCTCCTGCAAAGGAGGACATAAGCATTCTGCAAAATAACTAGTAAAAAAACATGAACTGTTGTCATGGCAAAGAAAAAATTATTTAGTTAATTTAATGTTTAATATTTAATATTAATATTTAGGTATTAAAATTATTATGATGAAGTGAATATCTCCATTAATTGGAGATAATTGCACATAACAGCTTATAACAGCTTATAACATAATTGCACATAACAGCTGCACATATAATGTTGTATATAGTAATACACCTGTACATATACTTGTCCATTTGTATATTTGCATTTAACACTTACTTCTATCTTTTTGAACATATTTATTATCTGTTTCTTGTCTTGTCTCTGTAATTCTGTTGCACTGTAGAAGCTCTGTCACGAAAACAAATTCCTCGTATGTGTGAACATACCTGGCAATAAAGCTCTTTCTGATTCTGATTCTGATTCTGATTAAACAGCACTTTAAAGAAAAATATTAAACTATCTTTTTTATTCTGATAATTTTGACTTCATTTGTATAGGCTCAGTTTATACCTTGTATTGAGAAGTGTTTTTATAATGTGGGCAATTACTTTGTGCAAATAATTTTGGGAAAAATGATTACAATTTCTATTTTTCAGCATTTCCACTGGAAGTGACGATTTTTTGTTGCTATATTTTTTCATAAATATTTGAGTTAAAAGCTCAATTTTGTGCAAGCATTATTCATTCATTCATTTTCTTTTCGGCTCGGTCGCCACAGCAGAATGAACTGCCAATTTTTCTGTAACCTTCCCCAGCCTTGTGCCTCGAGACAATCCTGTCTCGGAGGTCTACAGACAGTTCCTTTGTCTTCATGCTTGCTTTGTGCTTTGACATGCACTGTCAACCCTGGGACCTTACATAGACAGGTGCATGCCTTCTCAAATCATGTCCAATCAACTGAATTTACCACCAGTTAAGCCGCTGAAACATCTCAAGAATGATCAGTGGAAACAGAATGTACCTGAGCTCAATTTAGAGCTTCACGGCAAAGGCTGTGAATACTTCTGTGCATGTGATTTTCCAGGTTTTTTATTTTTAATAAATTTGCAACAATTTCAAAAAATCTTTTTTCACATTGTCATTATGGGGTGTTGTGTGTAGAATTTTGAGGAAATAAATAAATTTAATCCATTTTGGAATAAGACTGTAACAAAAAAATGTGGAATAAGTGAAGTGCTACGAATACCACTATATAATAATAAATAAATAAATAATAACCATTACAGCACTGAAATATATTAAATCACCTTTAAGATTTATATATACACTGAATATCCAAATCACATACGCAAAAAATAAGTGAAGCCAAACATTTAAAAAGGCAGTCCAATTCTCACGAGGTCTTCATTCAACATATTTTCCTATTTAAATAAATGCTGTCTGACTACTGAATAATAAGTATGGACCGAGACGAGCATCCAAAGCGTCACTTGATCTGATGAAGGGAACTGATTCCTCGGAGTGTTGCTTTATTTCACGTAAGATTTTTCATGCGCTCCTGCCTGCCAGCAAGCTAACCGATGTGGGCTGAGGAGAGGAAGTGAGCGGCTGGTGAATTTTTCATCAAAGCACCTTCAGGTTTTTGACAGCCACTGCGGGATCCGTGAGGAAGCTCTGTCTGACGCTTATCTCGATGTTGGCCTCCTTCACACGCTCCTCCAGATCATCCAGAGTCTGCGGAGAGAAGAAGAGAGCGATTGACAGGACAGGACTGATGTTTGTGGAGAGCAGAGAGAAAGAGAGAGAGAGAGAGTGAAGGATGGACAGGAAGAGCCCGCATGAAAGATCAAGGAGGAAATGAAAGAGATTGAATTTTTTTTTTAAAATGACCATGAGATGAATGGTCAAACCGCAGAATAAAGCATAGAAAATCCCAAAATAAGGAAAAGGGAACAAATAACCTGGGATAATTAAAAAATAAAAAATAAAATAAAATAAAATAAAATAAAATAAAATAAAATAAAATAAAATAAAATAAAATAAAATAAAATAAAATAAAATAAAATAAAATAAAATAAAATAAAATAAAAATAAATTAAAAATAAAATAAAATAAAATAACCTAAAAATACATAAAAAAAACTAACCTAAAAATACATTAAAATAACATAAAAATACATTAAAATAAAATGAAAGAAATTAAAATAAAAGAAATAAAAAAGTTATTATAAATATTTATTTATAATATTTATTAATATTTATTTATATTATGTTATAAATAAAAATTTAAAATTTAAAAAGATTAGATTAAATCAAATTACAATTTAATTTAATTTAAGTAAAATAAAAAAGAAAAAAAGAAAATTTAATTAAAATAAAAAATGACATATTATTTCATAAAATAAAACTTAAATTTAAAAAATAAATTAAAATGTAAAAATTATAATTATAAAATAAAAGACTTTCAGTTTGTATATATGCAATCTAATATATTAAAAAATAAATGAAAACAGCAACATAAAATATATATATATAACATTATAAATGTGTATAGACACATACAGCACATTTAAATATATACAAGCATAACATGTGTGTAACAACGAAAAAAATGTATAATGAAAACAATACATAAAAATACGTATTAAATATAAAATATAAAAAATTAACAAACGTCAAAACTACAACAAACTGACAGTAATAAAATACAATAGAAAATATTAGGATAATAAAATAAAAATAAAAATATTTTAAAATATATAAAAAATAGATAAAATAAATATTAAGCCCATATTTAATGCAAAAATAATGACCAATCAAATGAAAAGCAGTTAAATCTTAAACCTTTATTATATGTGTGTACAGAGCAATGAGGCGGGTTATTTTTTGGAAGATTGCTATAGAGACATCAGGAGATCATTGAACCGAGAGGACAATGGAGAAAGATGTAAGTGAATGAGGAAAAGAGATGAGCTGGTGAAGAGATGGAGGAGGATCATTAGCCTAGCGGAATTACACTAGCTCAATACTGAATCAATGCATGAGAGATTTATGACATGGTCAATATTCCTAGCAGCCAACATCAAGAAAAATGACTTTAAGAGTCCTTCATCGCTTAAGGAGAGAATAATCAACCAGCATTCACTCTGAGGCATTAACCTTAGAGTAAAGGAGCAGCTAAGTTCGCTAACAGTTTTGAGAGGAATAGGAAACCACTTTTCTGGGAAATTGCTTCCTTTTAAATAAGTCATATCATTTTTAAATGCTTCATTTGACCCCCTGATATCTGCTTATAGCATTCTTCAGAAGTTCTTTTGTAGCAACAGTCATATAATTTAGTTTTCTTGACCGTAACTTTGTGAACTTAAGAATAAACTTTTGTGGGGTGGGGGTTATGGGGCAAGTATGTAAATGACCTATTTGTAAGAAAAAGATATTCTAAGCCTGATTTAAAGGTGCAGTATGTAAGTTTGACACCCAGTGGTTGAACTAGGTATTGCACTCCTGGTTCAAAACACATGCAAGAGTGGGTTGCCAGATTGACAACACCAATTTTTATTTTATCTGATTTAAATAGTGTTCTAAATGAAAGCAATGGTATGCGATCGAAGGTCAATATTTCCACATTAAAAGGAGTTTTTGTCCTAAACATTCATTCATTCATTCATTCATTTTCTTTTCGGCTTAGTCCCTTTATTAATCCGGGGTCGCCACAGCGGAATGAACCGCCAACTTATCCGGCATTTGTTTTACGCAGCGGATGCCCTTCCAGCCACAACCCATCTCTGGGAAACACATTCATACATTCTCATTCACACACATACACTATGGACAATTTAGCTTACCCAATTCACCTGTACCGCATGTCTTTGGACTGTGGGGGAAACCGGAGCACCCGGAGGAAACCCACGCAACCACGGGGAGAACATGCAAACTCCACACAGAAATGCCAACTGGCCCAACCGGGACCTGCCCCAACCGGGGATCGAACCAGCGACCTTCTTGCTGTGAGGCGAACGTGCTACTCACGCACCACCGTGGCGCCTTGTCCTAAACAACACCTGAAATTTATATTTTAGAAACCAGTGTTAAATGCTAATAAAGTGAGTTTGAATGCAATTTTACGTGACATTTATTGCCGTACTACTGAAAGCAGCAGCAGATCGTTCACCTCAGACCGTGAAAATAAAATAAACTATTGAACTTTAGAACTGTGTGCAAGCCAACACATATCAGTGATTCCGCATGAACATTTAATATTTTTAAAGAGGTTTAATATGTATTAACTATTACAGGGAGTGCAGAATTATTAGGCAAATGAGTATTTTGACCACATGATCCTCTTTATGCATGTTGTCTTACTCCAAGCTGTATAGACTCGAAAGCCTACTAACAATTAAGCATATTAGGTGATGTGCATCTCTGTAACGAGAAGGGGTGTGGTGTAATGACATCAACACCCTATATCAGGTGTGCATAATTATTAGGCAACTTCCTTTCCTTTGGCAAAATGGGTCAAAAGAAGGACTTGACAGGCTGCGAAAAGTCAAAAAAAGTGAGATATCTTGCAGAGGGATGCAGCACTCTTAAAATTGCCAAGCTTCTGAAGCGTGATCATCGAACAATCAATCGTTTCATTCAAAATAGTCAACAGGGTCGCAAGAAGCGTGTGGAAAAACCAAGGCGCAAAATAACTGCCCCTGAACTGAGAAAAGTCAAGCGTGCAGCTGCCAAGATGCCACTTGCCACCAGTTTTGCCATATTTCAGAGCTGCAACATCACTGGAGTGCCCAAAAGCACAAGGTGTGCAATACTCAGAGACATGGCCATGGTAAGAAAGGCTGAAAAACAACCACCACTGAACAAGACACACAAGCTGAAATAGCTAAAACTAAAAAAAAAACTAAAAACTACTTCCAAAAATATTCAGCTTTGATATTAATGAGTTTTTTGGGTTCATTGAGAACATGCTTGTTGTTTAATAATAAAATTAATCCTCAAAAACACAACTTGCCTAATAATTCTGCACTCCCTGTATAAACCTTAACATTTTGTTGGAGTGCAGTAAGTGCAATATTCTGTGCTTCTGAATGGCTGCATTTAAATTTCTGTCATGTTTCATTTGGTGCAAACAGCCAAATTGCTTAATCATTGCAAATCTCATCACATAGTGTGTTAGGACACAGGGTTACAATGTAACCTGCTCACCTAATGTTTACGTTCATAATATATATGTTATTTGCTAATTATTAACCACCTCATGTGGAACTCTGAATCTGTGTCTCATTTTAGAGGCTGTTATTTTCAGTTGCAGATGCATGCTTTGAGAGCCTTCATGACTGAATGAATCAAATACATGGTTTTCCACCAAGGCAAGACAAAGACAGACGTTCCAGCAGATTTTCAAAGCAGAATACCTGACTTAAGCATTGTTTTTCAGATAAACAGGAATGTTTACTTAGCATTCTTCTAAATATCTACAATCATATTATGGTATTTTTATGCTTTAGAAGCATCAAAAACTTACATACGGCACCTTTAAGGGTTTTTCCCTAAAATCCAAGCTGAAACACAATAAAACTGTGAAAACTGAAACCTTTCAGAAGAAAATGCAGAGCTGAGGTCATCCACATAACACCGTTTCTCTACATTTTGCTAGTTCTACTGGTCTTCAGTGAATATTATAGCATTTAAATAAAACACATGCATGTCTATCCATGCCTATAGTCACTGTACACAGAATATCATGTGTTAATTAATGTGAATTTCTCCTATTTTACCACAAAACTTCAAAACAAAAAAAGTTTTTAGTGCAAAGTAATCATTTAGTTTTGACAGGCTCACAAAACAATGTGCAATAAACCTGTTAAAACTGAAGGCCATCAAAAGAAAATACAGAGCAGTAGGTACCATTTTACAGCATTTTAATACTTCATTATTACTTCTGATGGTGTTCAATGATGTTTAGACACAACACCTGCTTTTCTATCCTAACTTAACCTTCACAAAAAAAGTCACCGATCACCAGACCTTTTATTTGTGTGGATTTCTGCATTTTTTTTTTACGTAATTTCACACCTGAGATCAAATCATAGCGTTCATGAAATTAACTAATTAATAATTTAGATTTCATCATAGCCAATGCTTCATTAACACCCTTATCTCTTTTACTTTATTTATGCTTTTGGTTGCTGTGCCTTTAAAGAGGACCTACTATGCAAAAATCACTTGTTTAAGGGGTTTAAACACAGCTGTGTGGTAATAGTCTGTGAATATGACCAGCTTCTAATGGTAAACATCTATAATCATACTTCATTAAAACAGTCGGCAGAAACACTTTGACATTCTCTCTTTGTACGTGTCATCAGAGGGGTAAAGCCCCGCCCATTAGTGACAATCTTTCCCTCATTAGCATAGGACGCTAATCTTGTTTTTGAATCTGCCACTATGCTGATGCATACGAATTTGTAGCTCCGCCCTCTTTTGAAAAGAGCACAATCTCATTTAAATTTAAAGCGACAGTCACCATAAGGGCACAATTCAGATCATAGTCTAAAAGGGGCAGTTTCAAAGAGTTATAACACATTATTTATGGGTTATTTTGAGGTGAAACTTCACATACATACTCTAGGAACATCAGAGACTTATTTTACATCTCATAAAAAGTGACATAATAGGTCCCGTTTAAGACTTGTCAAAACAAATGCAAAACCTTTATATTTCGACAGGATCACAAAACAATCCACATTGCAGAGTTTTAGGTGCTATAGACAACCAGAAATAGCACGTTTTGATGCATTTTACTATTATTTCTGATGGTTTTTAATGACTATTTTGATATATTATGGTAAACATTAGCCTTCTTATCCTATTTCGCCTTCATACTATATATGTTTTGAACACCACACAGACATTTTTGTGTTCATTTACATAGATTTCCACAGTTCAGTTGGAAGAAAGTTCTAGTACTGTAGGAAAAGTGTTAAAGTGCTGAAACTCTGTTAATTGCTTTTGTGTTTTCACAGCAAAATCTCATTTGGCAGCAAAGCAGAAAAGCCCAAAAATCTCGAGACCTGGAAAACCCCAGTATGACTGCACTGAGTCAGATAAATATGACAGAAAGCTGCGCATGCAGGACTGACCGAGGTAAAGACTTCAGTGGTCTGCTGGATGGTGGCGATCTTTGTCCATTCCCACTTCTGGAAGAGCCGCACACGTGTGGGATTATGCAAAGTCGCTGACGGGTGCGTACGGAAGAAAGTGGGAAATCGCTGGCGGTTGGATAACGCTGGAGAACTAGATCCGTATGAGAACTATTGAGAGAGAGAGAGGGAGGGAGGGGGGAAAAAAGATAAAAAGTGTAAGGATGGAGAGAGCGCATTGAAAAAGATCTACTCAGCTGTACGGTTGACCTTATTTGATTCTCCTGAAAAGAAGGAAAACACAAAGCAAAAGCAGAGCAAAAAATATGAGTCAGATTTCTGCACACACTGTAAGAAGGGTAAATGTCAGCCCAGTGGAGCCAGAAGCTTTGTGCAAACTTGAATAAATAAGCCAATCTGTTTCTTCATTCAGTGTTGACGTGTCGATACTCCGAAAGGCATGCAGAGCGGAGGAATGCTAACAACTTTCTGCTTCAGTCTTTCTAAACTAAATCTTTCTATTTCAAGCAATGAACCAGGTGGTTGATTTTAAACACACACACACATACGCACAATCTATTATAAAAAGCTTAACTGTGATGAATGTGTACTTCAAATCATAGGAGTAACTGTACTTGCCTATTCAAGTCTTTTATGTTTACTTTTTATGAATCACCAAAGTTGAGTTTCTGATACAAATTTTCCTTAAAAAGATTGCTCATCTGGACAAAAAACAATCCATAATAACTAATTTAATTTAGATTAATGATAAGGAAATTAACAGTAAACTTTAGTCTTTGGCTTAAACAAAAAGCCTTTATGTACATTATTTTAACCCTTTAACATGCATTGTAACTGCATGGATGGCGTTTTGTGCATAGGTTATCATTAAAATCTAAAAAATTTGGTCAGAAAAACAACTTAAAGGGACCGTTCACACTCAAGTGGTTTCAGCTTTTATACATTTTTATTTTCTGTTGAACACTGTTGAAAGGAAGACATTTTGAAGAATGCTGGGAGGAGGGGAATGGCCGTTTCCTACTATTACTGGTTGCTTGTTTCCAACATTCTTCAAAGTATCTTGTTTTTTGTTTAACATAAAAAAGAAATACATAAAAGTTTAAAAGCACTTGAGAGTGAATGGAGAAGAAATGTGCAGTTATGGGTGAACTGTCCCTTTAACCAAATAAATTTGCCACCTTAACCCTTGTGTACTGTTCAAACTGTTCACCCTGTTGCAATGTGCGTGTACCCTTTTTGTTATGTTCAGGGAAAACCAGCAACAATCAAGAATGCATGATTATATGGTGTCATTGATTTGCAATCAAAAAATGTCATTATAATGGAAGTCAATGGGGCAAAAACAGCCACCAACATAACGAAAGGGTAGTACATTTGCCCAGAGTGTATTGTTAAAGTTTTGAAAATTTTCAAAGCATTTTCCCAAAATATGTGTCAAAATAAAATCACTCTGCTAGCTGAAACACAGAGAAAGTTGTGGCCATATTAAGACTCAAAATCACCTTAGAGTGGATGAAAACATCCCCAACCGCACATAAGGGTTAAAGGATTAACATTATTACTATTTACAATTTATGAACTATTTATATGCTAAAATATATGCTAAAGTGTCCTTTTTTGCACAAGGCTTGATTTGCCTAAACTGTTGTGTATGGTTATTTATTTTTCAAGAGCATCTCTGAATCTACTTGACTGCAAACCCATCTTTCAAAATAATAACTCATATAGGTTCCTTAGAGAGCGGACTTGTTAAAAGTAAACTCAACACTTGCTTTTCCAACTTTCCAACTTAAGTAAAAATATCTGATGAGAACAAAGCCATGACTGAGAACATTAATTTCCAAATTTCAGCAAACCTCTGCGGATGCCAGATGATTGAAAGAGAATAATTGGAAAACATAATTATTTCGTCAAACTGCTAAGGGGTATCTTGTGTATTTTATTCTCTTTTTTCCGCTTTCGCACTCTCATTTAGTTCTCTGACATCCGCGAGAGCCTCTTTTCTTTTCTTTTTTCTTTTTTTTTTGACAGATTTAATTTGGAAGCTTCTTCAAAAGTGTCAGCGATTTAGAGAAACCCAACAAGATCACAAGTTTAAATTCTTTTTGTTCCATGGCCCAAAAACAACACAGAATTGCTTGTTTGGGGTGGTGCATCTCCTCATCCAAATTTCAAATCAACTTGCAAAAAGTGTTTTAGTATGTTGTTTAATCATGAATGACAATAAACTAACTTCCCAATGCAAAAATATTCTTTTGAGCAATGCAGTCGCACATGTGGTAGTTATTTCTGTGGCCAAAAAATACAGAACCTGTTAATTACCTAATATTTTTGTACAGTGTGGGAGTATCGACTCACATATGGGATTTGGAATGTACAGATTTTATATTGTAAATGCCACACAGCTTTCAGAATTTCAAACCAAAATTTCTAATCAGCCATTCTTCTTAATTGAAGCTTGATGTGTCCCCATGGAAACTAAAACAGAATACATTATGAAGTTCTAAGGGGACATTCACAAAGAATGTGTCATTGTGACTGAAATGCAACAAACATTGTGCTTTTTAGAAAAGCACCTCCTTTGCCATGGCTCACAGTAAAAAAAAATGCTGGATTTCACACAATTCCTCTATGTTGTCCCAACACAAATTGTGTAAATTTACTTAATCTAAGTTTTTACAAATTTAAGTTCAATTTCAACTCATTTTAAATAAGTAGTTTGAACAAGCACCAAAAGTCAGTTTTTTTTTAAGTGCTGCACATACAGCGAGGATAATAAGCATTGAGCATGTCATGTTTTTCTGGGAATAATATTTCTAAAGGAGTTGTTGACATGGAATTGAAGCAGAATTTGGTGAAAACATAAACAATACAAATCTGAAGAATTTGTTATGTGTAGGCCAGGCATGTCCAAATTCCTACAGATTTTAGCTCCAACTTGACTCAACACACCTGCAAGGATGTTTCTAGAAAGCCTAGTAAGAGCTTGATTAGCTAGTCCAGGTGTGTCTGATTGGGGATGGAATTAAACTTTGCAGGACACCGGCCCTCCAGGACAGAGTTTGGACACATCTGGTGTAGGCTAATAACAACGGAATGACACAAGGAGAAAGTACTGAACTACTGAAATGTATTTAATACTTTATGTAAAAGTTTTTTTTGGTGATGGCAGCTTAAAGACACCTCTCATATGGAGGATGAAGTCACATGATTTGCTCAGGTGTGAGTTTTTCACATAATTCAACAGAGTGCGCGAATTTTGATGGTTCTGTGGGTCTCGTCTATCAAATCAAATCTATTGGATTCAAGTTAGGTGATTGGCTGGACCATTCGAGCAGCTTGATTTTCTTTCTCTGCAACTATTTGAGAGGTTCCTTGGCTGACTTTAGGATCATTGTCTTGCAGAAATGTCCACCCTGATTTCATCATCATCTGCTAATGTTGATGTTGGACCGAAGCAGCTAATATTAATTTACACTGACGAAGGGCAGAGAGTTGCTGAAGAACTGCTGAAAGATTTCAGCTGCTGTCCAGGGGTTTCCATGCCTTTCTACACCTTCCTTTCATCGTGTGTTTAATACTTTTTCCCTGTGTCATTTCATTATATTGTGCTTAAACTAATTTATAAAGTAATTAGATTTGTTTTCTTTGGCTTTTACCAACATCCAGGAAAAAATTCAAGTCAACGACACCTTTAGAAACATGTTTTTTGAGAAAAATGGTGATGTTTTCAGTACTTATTTTCCCCGCTGTAGATGTGTCCTTCACTGCCCTTGACATCCCAGAATTCTGTAAATTACATTTCTCTGACAGAAAAATAAACAGGGCATCTCAAATAGCCATTTGGGTGTCATTTTGTGTGTAAATTATATTTTTGGCCAACCCTTTCAACCTATAATGGCATTTCTAGCAAGAAGTTAACATTGCAGTTAGAATATATTGTACCCTTTCTTATTACCAAGTTAGTTATCTATTCTGTTGTACATGATTAAATCTTTATGCTGTCTCAGACATTTTACAAGGTTACTTCATGCACAAATGCTGCCTCCAGGCAACAAGTCAGTTGCATTTTACACGGGTGTGTTTTTAGTTTAAAATGGCATTCTAGAATGATTACGATCCTCATGTTTTTATTGTGTTTCAGAAAAACAATCTCCATCCACATTATATAAACCCTAAAACACATGATAGATGACCATTCATGCTCACTGGGCATGTGCACTTTTTGCTGTAGGGTTGGCCAATTTAAATCGAGGCGATGTTCATGTGCATTTTTTAGTAAAGCCAGTTCTAGTAAACCTCTAGCACGTGCGCTTAGATGGAGCAAAGTTTTAATCTATATTCGTTCTACAATAATGACGACTGTTTGCATCACTTCTCAATGAAATATGGCTGTAGCAAATGCTGCATGTGAAATTATAGATAGATGTAAACTATATATAATAAGATGTTTTTTCTTCAAACTAAAAACTACTTCAAACACCTCAAAATAACAGTTGAGAGTCTGTAATAACTCCTTCTGTGAGATTTCATAATCATGTGTTTATTAGGCACGCTAAATCAGTTTAATTTATTCAGCAACCGATTTTTTTCAATAGTATCTGGATGCAAACGTGGATTTGCAAGCGGGGTCTGCATATCTCAGAGATGCAATGTCAGGAACAATGCACTCAATGGAGCTAGTGACGTCACTGTGAGGGGTAGACTTAGAACAATCGCAGCTTGCTCAATCATGTTTACGATTTCAATTCGATTAATTACTCAGCCCTATTTTGCCTGCATCCATACTTGCAATCTACAAACTGTGTAATGTACTAGTTTCATGTATCAGGGGTCCAGGAGACCAGTCAGAAAGCAATTGTGGATAGCTGAGCTTTAGGAAGGCTGAAAAACAGCGTAGATTCGTTCGCCGCTACAGTATGGGTCCGTTAGATCCTTCAAAGGAGCACTCAGCTCTGTGAAACTCATCCAGAAGCTGTGCCTGGATGACAGACGCTTTCTGTCCGGGCCCAGTTTGATGAGCTGTTCCCCTCTGATTTCCCCTCAGGACACCAGCTACAGGCTCTTTGTCATAATCAAGCCCTTACTAGAGCTCCTGATTGGTTAATGTGATGCGAATGTCCGGCAAAGTTCGCACGAATCACGCTTAAGCAGGTTAAACACCCATAACGCTCAATACGCACTGCCTTATTCAAATGAATAGCACCGCTGGTTGTCTGATTACATCTATGCATTGGCTTAACATGTAAATTACTCAAGCTTGTCCAAGAGAAAATCTGTCTTTAGCATTTTTAGAACGCTCTGTATTCACAATTTTAAAAACCTGGAATAGAGTGGAGACCATGCATAACCATAACAAAACTTATGCATTTTTAAAAAACACATTAGTCTACATCAGGTGTGCTCAAACTTTTTCATATGAAGGGCTAGAAACCAAATATAATTGTAAGCCGTGGGCCAAAGATAAATATACCTAACAGTATTACATTAAAGTTGCCATGGGTAATTTCCTAATTTATTTCCTAATATTTCAAAATAAATAGAAAACTCTACTTTAAATCGTATTAACTAATGCAGTTTAACTTTTTAAATGATAACTTAATCGCAATAAAAAACAAACAGTCACTACAAACAGTCATTGATAACACAGTGCAGTTCAGTGCGGAATACACCAGTCTAGCAGAATCTGTCTTTGACTTGATTTACTCACCAATTCAAACTCAATAGATTTAATTTACACCATTTAGTTGAAAGGGTTACATTACATTTGAATTGACAATCTCTAAACCCTCCCCATCATTTTCTCTCTCTCTCTCTTCCTCTTCTCAGATGGGATTGTAGGTCAAATTAAAGGTTACCATAGGCCAACTTTGGCTCGCAGGCCCTAGTTTGGGCATCGTTTCCTAGTTCGAACTCTCTTCATCCCAACTTGCTACTGTAAACCGAAGCTCACAATGCTTGTCCCACCTCAAAGTTTTTCTGATTTGTCCACTACTTTATAACTGAGATTCATGAGTGGCGCTGCGTGTAAAAGTTACAGCAATAGACGCAAGCGTAACAGTCATGCACATCTATCAACAGCATTTCAATAGAAAAACAATGAAAAAAGTAATGCACTGAAACGGAAAAGGTATTTTGTATCAGTGGCCCCTAAAGCTGTTAAAAAACTCACTCTAGGGAGAGAGCTGAGCTGTTCTAAACTTACCATTCAATTCAATTCAAGTTCATTTGTACACTGTAAAACCCAAAAAGTTAAGGTGACTCAAACCATTTGGGGAAACCGATTGCAACAAACCATTTAAGTTCAAAAAGTAATCCTAATGAGTACTGTAAACTTAATCTATTTCAATAAACGAAGCAATTTGAGCACAGTAAAACCCATTAAATGAAGAGAACTCGAACCAACTGAGTACTGTAAAACCCAATAAGTTAATGCAACTCAAACCGTTTGAGGAAACCGATTGCTACAAACCATTTGAGTAAAAAAAAAACTAATCTATAGGAGTACTGTAAACTTACTCCATTTAGGTTAAAGTAATGAGGTATTTAATTAACTCGTTACCTTCAACACTGAGTTCAACACTCTTTTCATTTGATAAAGTTGACTGTTGGGTTTTACAGTCAGGGTTCATACACAGATTTACTACTAAAATTCCATGACTTTTCCATGATTTTTCCAAGAGTTTCAAGTAAAATTTCAGAACCTAATGTTTCATGTAATGCCTACACATACGTGGTAAAAGAAAAACAATGCAAGTTTAAATTTATTAAGGCATATCGTAAAACTCGCAACAATCCATTTAGTTTAAAATGTGAAAATCTGTGTAAAATTTATTTAGATAATGCTTACACCGCATTAATATTGTAAGTTTATGTGATTGACCAAGGACAGAAAAGGAGTAAAGACAACTAACCTATATTCAAGTATAAAAATATCTGTTTTCCATGCCTTTTCAAAAACTTTATGGGTTTTTCTGTTTTTCCAAATCATAAAACTTAAAGATAGGAGTTACCATAACTTTATTAGTTACTAAAAACTTTAACTAATAAAAGCTATCAGTTACTAGTTAATTAAAGTCAATAAATATAAGCATATAGTTAACCTGCAGCTATATAGTAAATAGGTGATTTCACTGTGTGCATGTTCAGGATACCAGTGAAAATGTTAAGTGAAAATGTTAAATCCTAATTCAGGTGTACTCATGGAGAAATCATCGATCAAAACACAGGATATTTAAAAATGAGACAAAAAAAGGCAATAAAGCAAACGCACCACTATAAGGTTCCACATTCGTGCTGCTTCGGCCACCAGCGTCGACACTGAACTACAGCCCGGCATCAGGACGATCTTTATGGGCTCTGTGTACAGCAGGTCATACAGCAGTTTAGTGGCCTCTCCAGGATCACACTGAAGAAAAAAAAGACAGTCTCGATTAGTCAGCTGCATATGAAAAAGTTAATTGCACCTCGCAGGACGTAAAAGCCACACTTGAGCTTGTCATAATCAATAATGAATCAATGGAATCAGCATAGACGGCCAGAAAAAAAAGCATCAGCACAGTTCTAACCGAAAACCTCTCGCGCTGAAGTTCACTGTGACAAACACACGGTGACAAATACAAGAGGAAGTGATTCACAAATGAGGGGTTGAACGGTCGCACGACGCAGATGCAGTCAGTATCAGCAGAAACGCTTAATTACCGGAGCCATGCATGCTTTTATTTTTGTTATAGTTAGAACTAAATGACACACTGCTGGACTCAAAAACAACGACAGCGAGAAAGGAACCACTTTGATCTCACTAACTAACAGAAGTTTAGATTAGGTAAGAGAGATTATACTGTCATTGCAGAAGGGGTACACAAGTTAACAGAATAAAATTTAAAAAAATAAAATAAAATAAAATAAAATAAAATAAAATAAAATAAAATAATCGCACCCTATATTCTAGCTTGATTGTTTAGAATGGCTAAAACTTAATACTGTATTACTAGCAATCTTCATGATAAACACTAGCAATGTGCTAGTCTATGAGTTTGTTTGTGCCTATCCATATTATAAGAGCGTTCGATCTGGAAGTATTTTTTCCATCTGCTGTTCATCATTTTGAATTTATAAATCATAGTTCATTATAAGAGATAAAACAAATCAAAAATGAATTGCAGCATTACATGGTTAAATCTGAAGCAAGGATGTGTGTAAAAAGTTGACAAAAAGAGTAGAAAAGAGTATCGTTTATGGTGGTTTATGGGAGAGGGCATGGCTAAATGGCTTTTTGGTGGATTGTGTTTACTGCAGATCTCCGATTGGTGACATTTTCTGCACAGGATCATGGGTAATGTAGTTTTTTTCCTTAATTAAGCACAATTCCTAAAAAAACCTGAAATAACATATCTATCACAAAGCCATATTATTTTTTTATAGGCTTTGTTCTTAAATTGTGTAAACAAGGTGCTGTGTTGATATTTTGAATACACTTTTATACTTCAGACATTCTTATTGCACTGCTGTTTCTATTTATTCGTTCATTTTCCATCGGCTTAGTGCCTTATTTATCAGGGATCGCCACAGCGGAATGAACCACCAGCTATTCTGGAATATATTTTATGCAGCGGATGCCCTTCCAGATGCAACCCGGTACTGGGAAACACCCATACAGTCTCGCATCCACACACACTCATACACTATGGCCAAATTTGCTTACCCAATTGACCTATACCACATGTCTTTGTACTGTGGGGGAAACCGGAGCATGCAGAGGAAACCCACGCCAACACAGGGAGAACATGCAAACTCCTCACACTGACCATGCCGAGGCTCAAACTAGTGACCTTTTTGCTGTGAGGCGGCAGTGCTGACCACTGAGCCACAGCGCTGCCCTGCTGTTTCTAACCTTATTATGTGTTTGTGCTATGGGTTATATGTAATAAACAGAGGAATCTTCTTAATGACAGGGAAAACTTAATCAGTAGATTTTTTGCAGTAGAACTAGCAGTTCAATTAAGTATTAAAATGTATTTGTCAAAACAAAGTAAGCAACCACTAATAATATTACAGCGTTTTGTTCATAAATCATTAGACTGATTACATTTTGAAATAGCCATATTCGCGTTCTTCTAGCTCCAGACTCTCCAGTGCACCTCCTGGGAACTGAGGTGTTTTTATTCAGCTCACACCCTCAGAGAAGCAGCCATCGCGAGCAAGTGAAGACGCTTGACATGAGGAAGGCATCTGGATTCTGAAAGTCCCCCGGGCTGAAGGTTATGCAGGTCTCTACACCTGAATACTGAGCGTCGGCTAAAAAGGGCACAAAATCCTCCTTCTCCTCACTGCTGTCGGACACTGCTACAGTTCTGTTTTTGTTCAGTCTGATTTTATATATACAGATGAAGTCAGAATTATTAGCCCTCCTGTATACAGTATGTTTTCCCCCAATTTCTGTTTAACAGAATTTCAGTTTTTTTTTTTTATCTTTGCCATGATGACAGTACAGAATATTTTACTACACATTTTTCAAGATACTTGTTTTTAGTTTCAAGTTTTTAACTAGGCGAGTTGTTGCATAATGATCTGTTGACAATCTAAAAATATATATTGCTTAAGGGGGCTAATAATTTTGACCTTAAAATGATTTTTAAAAAATAATAAAAACAGCCTTTATTCTAGCCGAAATAAAACAAATGATACATTTAAGAAGAAAAAATATTATCGGAAATACTGTGAAACATTCCTTGCTCTGTTAAACATTACTTGGGAAATATTTGAAAAAGAAACAAGAATTCACATTAGGGCTTCAACTGTATATATTTGAGGAACATTCAGAACTGAACAACTGCCTCATTGCAATCTGAATTGGTTCAGACCTGCCAACATTAATGATATAAAATGTCAGTGTACTGAAGTATTTTGGGTTCCTATTTACCACAAAGAGATATGAATTATTTTCTTAAAGTTGCTCAGTTTTAGAAAGTGAATTTAACTCATTGATGGCTTTAAGTGCCTCAAAATACAGAAGATGTTGTACAAAAATGCTTTTTGCTAAATTATCTATGAATATTATAAATAAATAAATAAACTTTTGCTAAATATATTTAGAAGGTGACACAGTGGCTTAGTGGTTAGCACTGTCGCCTCACAGCAAGAAGGTTGCTGGTTCGAGTCATGACTGGGTCAGTTGGCATTTCTGTGTTGAGTTTGCATGTTCTCCAGAGTTCGCGTGGGTTTCGTCCGGGTGCTCTGGTTTCCCCCACAGTCCAAAGACAAGCGCTATAAGTGAATTGAATAAACTAAATTGGCCGTAGTGTACGAGTGTGAATGAAGGTTCCGAACGGAAAGGCATTCGCTGTGTAAAACATATGCTGGATAAGTTGGTGGGTCATTTCCTCGGTGGCGACCCCTGATTAATAAGGGACTAAGCCGAAGGAAAATGAATGAATGAATGAATGAATGAATGAATGAATGAATGAATATATTTAGGCTTTCCCCCATATCTTTTCACTTTTGGCATTAAATTTTATTGATAAACTGTTAAAAGCTATGAATCCTTTACACATTTTCAGGTAAACATATTCGGTGAATGAGAGAATACAACAAATGATTTTTTACAAACGTATTTTCTGAAATAATAAAAGAAAAACTCCACGATGGTGGTATCAGGACTTTCAGAAAATGGAAAAAAAAATTGTGTGAGACTGATAACGGCAGCCAGAAAAGAGAACAATGTCAAATTTACTGTCCTGCCCATAGATGCTGCATTAGAAAAGCCTTGCACATGCAGTAATTCATTTTTTGTAATTTGAAGCAAAGATGATACAATACACACATAAACACATATAAATGTTCAAACGCTTTGTTTTTTTGTTATAAAGGATTTAAAATGCTGATGACCAATAAACGTGTCATAACAGTCTGTGAAAAGGGTCCATTGCAGCATTGCAGCATGAGACATTAAAGCAGTTTCTCATCTAAAATTGACAATTTATGCAAGCAAAATTAATTACTTTTTTATCTTTTGAGAATGATATACTGTTTTGATGTTTTGTCAAAAAAAAAATCATTCAAATTTATTTTCAAATTCAAAAGAAAATTCATTCATTTTCCTTCGGCTTAGTCTTAGATTTATCAGGGGTCACCACAGTGGAATAAACCGCCAACTATTCCAGCATATGTTTTACGCAGCGGATGCCCTTTCAGCCACAACCCAGTACTGGGAAACATACACACACACACACACACACACACACACGCGCACGCACGCACACACGCACGCACACACACACACACGCACGCACACACACGCACACACACACGCACTCACTCTATTATTATTATTCAATATATCATATTATTATTCAATATATCATATCATCTCTCTCTCTCTCTCTCTCTCTCTCTTTACAGCCAATTTAGTCCATCCAATTCACTTACAGCACATGTCTTTGCACTGTGGAAGCACCCAGTTAAAACTCATATGAACACAGGGAGAACGTGCAAACTACACACAGAAGAGCCAACTGGCCCAGCGGGGACAACTAGCGACCTTCTTGCTGTGAGGTGACCGTGCAAACCACTAAGCCACCATCCAAGTTTCATAAATTCATAAAAATCACATCAACCCTTCATCCTGCAGTGGTGCACCAGTTTGTAAACAGTTAATCAACGAAATTCAACCACAAATGTGTGTGAGACAGAGGGAGAATATATTTGGCAGAAGGTTTCTAAAACTAATATAATTCATACATAATTTGACAGAAAGTCATTTGTGATTTCAGAAAGTCATTTATAATGAAAAAAATAATAACTGTAAACACTAAGAATGTTTTGTTCTCTTATTAAGATTGTATTGTCTTCATAAATTCTGAATTGTCTTTCTCACCTCAGCTCAACTCTCCTACATGTTAATCATTTCCATTATGCGTCTTTGTTGATCCTATAAAAACTGTTGACTGGGTCACAGAAGCATATTTGGGGAATGTAAGCACAGTGTGCGTAAAAATAGACATGGACAGAAGCCGGATCTGTAGCTTTGACTTTATTTACTAAACAGATTCAAATGCTAAATGTCTCATTCAGACCGAGCGAATCACGTGTTCCTGTGACTCAGACTGTGAATGAGTCTTTATACGCCGTTCTGCCTCAAATTAACTCGCAAGTGTTGGTTTGTTATTTCTAAGCTGCGATTCTGCATCCCTGAACCCTGATGAGGATGAATAAAGCATGCGTTTGGATATGGAAATCCTTCTCGTTACAATCTGGATACAACAGATGCCAATTAAAACAGGGAAAGCACAAGTGTCTCATCAGAGCATCACTATCTCTCTCTCTCTCTCTATACCTCAGACTCTCTCTCTACCTCTCTCTCTCTGTATCACGGTTAATAATTGATCAAAGTTTGCAGGCTGAGCTTTGATATAACCATAGCAACCGTCTGGAGAGGGTGAGTGTATCTGTGCAAGGGGGTGCCAGTAAATATCTGCTCACACACACAAACACATACACACAAGATGGACCAATAGTTATGGTAGCATATGTGCTTATGATCAATTCTGTTGCTGTGATTTCCAATACTGTCTATCATATCATATCAATAAATCTAAAAATGTACACAAAAATAATGATTCATTGGATTTACTAAGTTTTTTTAAGGTAAGTGGTTACAAACAATTTATATTGGCTGAGTTTAAACAAAATTAAATGAAGTAATGTTCAACCTAATTTTTTTAATTGAACCAAAATAACTGGCAGGTCATTCCAGTGTGGCAATGATCATAATGCTGGAAAAAACCCTGAAAGTGAGCGAGTTTTAGTTTTTAGCTAATTATAATAACCAACCAGTCAACAGTAGTACAGTACAGTAGTCGTCAACAGTCAACAGTAGTTGATGCCATTTTAGTTGTGCATGCTGCTAATGCAAGAACAGAGATAGCCTATAGACGAATTGCCAGCCTACGTCACACATGACGTCACACGGGTCCCTGGTAGCAAAAAAAGACTGAGCTGTAGGATGCTAAATTTGAAAGTCCAAAAAAACGTCCAAAAAACATAACTTTTACCATACACCACATTGCTTTTAATGCTGACCGCAGATGTCTTTGGGTAAAAGAGAGCTGAATGGAGTGACGACCAAATAAAAAATGCTCGACTCTGCAGTTCTTGTTTCATATCAGGTAAGTTCACGGTATGCAGAATCATACAAAATACTCGTTTTTGATTACAGCAATGATTTCAGCAAAAACAGTTAAATACGGTGAATTAAACTGCGGATACTGGATGCTAATAATGAAACGTAAAAATTTAAGTTGACATACCCTGCCGTACAGGTGCAGTTCGCTCTCAGAATGCAGTTGTTTTGCTTGTTTCTGATTACCCAGGCCTTGTACAGCTCCGTCTTCTTTCCTTGTCTTTGGCTAGGCAGAACCTCAGTTTTTTGCTCTACATAGTTTTGAATCTGGTAATCAGGGAGCATTATTTCTTGCACATGACCACACAGGAGAAAATTTTAGGCATCCAAAGACTTGTAGGTCTTTAACTTCTCTCTAGTAAAATCACTTGGAGTTTCAATGAGATAGTTGTGTATTTCGGGTTGGACGCTTGGCCATTTCGTCTTGTCCAATATCTATTGGGAGGGTGCTGCTATCGCAAATGGACCTGTCAGATGAACGCCACTTACTTTAACGCTAATTTTGCAGAATAACTGTGCTTATCACTGGGTGACAACTGTTATAATACACTGAAAGCATTATGTAAATAACATGTATTATATGTAATCAATATAACTTATTTCTAAGGCAAACAACAAACTCTGTACCGCATCGAATGTCATAGCTACGCTGTAAATGCTAGTGCTCCCGTTTTTTTCTGCAACCTCCCTGTGCGTGCATTCTGAATGTTTACAAACATGGTAATTTGTCTATACTTGAAAGTATATTATAATAAAAATATGTAGTTATAATAAAATAAATATAAAATAATAATTAAAAATATAAATACATAATAATAATAATAACAACAACAAAAATTGTAAAATAAAATACACTGTACAAAACTTTTTTGGACAAACATGCCACAGATTCACTAGTTATACGTCAGGAGATTGTTTGAGACTATGTCAAATTTACAATTTCTTCCTGACACATTATTCACACTATATCATAACTAGAATCCCATGGAAAACTGGTGACAGTTTCTTTAGATTTGTGGCAGTAAGCAACCAGCCACTCCTGTAAATTACTGATGTGTGTTTGAACAGTAGAGGATTCAGCACTGCTGCAGTGTGTATGTGGCCAAATAGTAGTTATTAAATGGCAGTTTAAAAAGCTCACAAAGAAATTGGTGTTGCCTAGATAATGGTCGATTTAACCACACCATTAGCCTCAATTAATATCCTACATTATTACAACTAAAGCTCTGGTACTGTGTTACTAAAGTGGGTACTGTGACTAAAGTTTATTTGTTTATATTGGTTGCGCACTGTATTGTGTCTTTTCCTTTGTCCTGCCTTCTTGTGTTGTTTTTTTGTTATCCCATAGGCTCCCTTCCGGCAGAGTTCGAGGAGCTCATTTTTGGTACTACAATTGCTGGGAGTGAAGAGCTCCTGGACTTCCCTACCTCTCCAGCCACTGACCAAGCTTTAATATTGTCCAAATATCCACATATGCTTGCAACTTTTTGAGAGTTTGAGCTTGTAGGGGTGGCCTGCCTATTTATTTTGATTACTTTTGACTTTATGTTCAGAGACGAAGGTAAGCTTCCTGTATTTTTCTTTAAAGATTTACAGGTTATTATTTACTTTGCCGATTCTTTTGTTTGTTATTTTGGCCGGTGGCTCCCCCTGAAGAAATGCTCTTTTAAATTGCTACTTTTACTCTCAACTGAGTGTCGGCGTTTGGTTGTCGACTAAAAGGGAACTTTTGCATACGTTTTTTTTGTTTGTTTGTTTCCCTTGGGAAATCCACCACCCACATCCTTATTTTGTTTATTATGCCCATGATGTTTTCCCCTACACTTGGGGCGTATTAACTGGCAGATATGACTTCAAGATGGGCCTTTACCATCCATGGAAGTTTTACATTGTAAAAGAAACAATCGATCAAACAAACTAATCTTTAAAAATACAATGTTCCTCACACTTGACTATATAAGCTGAGAAAATATGATATGCTATTCCTTCTATGCTAATGAAGGACTACTGAGACATTCCAAGCATGGGATGTATCCTCCTGGCGTGGCAGAGTTCATCACAGCTCACAGCTCAATACACATCTCTGCCATTTGCTTTTTTACTGTATAATCATGTGCTTATCACCATACACAATTCATCTGCTCATGATCTTCCTTCATATAACTTTGGCATGGTTGGTGTCATTTGACAGTTTATGACTTAAGCGCTGCAGTGATGAAATCAACAGAGACATTGATGTATTTCAGTATACAATATATTTACTGTTGTTGAGTCATGGCCTGAGGTGAGCATGTTAATGTTTTTCTCCCCCACTTTATCTCCTCAACTTTGCTTTCATGTTTAGTTGGTTTTGGGGGGTTTGGCATTTCACTTATGTTTGACAATGCTTTGCTCAGGGTATAAGGAGAAAAGGTAACCGTTGATTGGGGGGAATGGCTTTAACTCTACTTCTCCCGCACACCGGTGCACAGCCTCATCTTCTAGCAAAGGCAGTTTCACTGTCTTTGTTATACAGCAGTTCATACTGTATGTTTCTCTACAGTATGTTAGTTTGTTTTATTCTACTGTCTGTATATTTAAAAATATACCTTAATAAACAACTTAGCCTGCTTAGATTCTTTCTTATTATCAATGATGATAAAAACTTTAATGGAGTCAGAATAATCACAAGGGAGTCAGATAAATAATTGATTTAAACACGCCATCCTTCAACTGCTTTCTGTTTCCGATTATTGGTTCAGAATAGCAGCGTAAGCGTCAAGACTAACAAATAAAAATGATTATTTTAGGCATTGTTGGCTGAAAGGTTCTTTAGAGAACCAAAATAAGTTCTTCTGTGGCATTAATGCAAACATTACCATTTTAAATACGATATATAAAAGGCGAATGGAGTGGAAAACAAATAATTGATCGGTGTTCTGCAGCCAGAGCATGTCAGGGGTTATAATAACACTCATTTATGAAATAAATATTTATCAAATGTCAACCGTAATTGGAATTTTTCGAGGTGACTTTCATGTTCCTATGCAAACACGGCTCTGCGTGATAATTGGCTATTCGAGAGAGATTAAAAGAATGCCCCAAACATGCCGGAGATTCTTTGAACAATAATTAAATCCAAAACCCACATCAAATTTGATTTTCTCCCTGTGTAATTACATTTCTGACACCCGACAGCAATTTTGATTAGAATCTCATCCAGGTATGAAGTGCTCCCCAATCAAAAGAAAAAGCTCAAAATATCTGCGGGCTTAAATGTCAACGAGTCTGAGCACTTCACACCTGCTCTTCCGTCTCCACGGCATACTAACACATGACATTTATACAGAGTCACACACACATACAGCCTCTCTGACACTGCATTCTTCTACTTATTCAGCTGCCTCAGATTTTCATTAAGATTAATGCTGAATTAAACCCAAGATTTGTATCAAGGGTGGCATTTCTAGAAAGCAGTTCATAATATCTGGAATTCATTCACTTTCCTTCGGGTTGTTCCCTTTTTTATCAGGGGTTGGCAAAGCAGAGTGATCCGACTATCTGGAATAGTGCATCTATTTCATACAATCATGAATTAAGCTGAATTTAATGACTATTATTTCCATTTTGCTGGCTTTGTGTATGACAAATAGGTGTTTTTCTCATTTAAAAGTCAAGTTAGACTAATATCTAAAGTCTTAATGATCTTATTAATTAATATTAATAAGAATGAACCTTCATTGGGATTTTAATACTTGTATTTGCAACAAATAAACACAATTTGAGTTGTTTTTGTAAATTTGAAACTACAGTTGTTATTTTTATTAACAGTTTAATAGTTATATGTAATTAAGCATTTTTGTTTATTGCTAGCCTGTAAAGACGCAAATAATTAAATGACATTAAATAATAAAATCATTAAAAGAATGAATTAATAAAATATGCATATACATAAATAAAAAATATATATTTATATTATACAGTTAGCTTTAAGTTTTCTTATTCAGAAATATACACTCACTGGTCATTTTATTAGGTACACCTGTCCAACTGTTCGTTAGTGCAAATTTCTAATCAGCCAATCACATGAAAGCAACTCAATGCATTTAGGCATGTAAACATGGTCAAGACGATCTGCTGCTGTTCAAACTGAGCATCAGAATGGGGAAGAAAGGTGATTTAAGTGACTTTGAACGTGACATGGTTGTTGGTGCCAGACGGGCTGGTCTTAGTATTTCAGAAACTGCGGATCTACTGGGATTTTTTTCACGCACAGCCATCTCTAGGGTTTACAGAGAAGGGTCTGAAAAAGAGAAAATAGAGGAGGAGAATGGCCAGACTGGTTCCAGCTGATAGAAAGGCAACAATAACTAAGCATTCGTTACAACTGAGGTATGCAAAAGAGCATCTCTGAACGTACAACATGTCCAACCTTGAGGTGGATAGACTACAGTAGCTAAAGGCCACACTGGGTCCCACTCCTGTCAGCTAAGAACAGGAAACTGAGGCTACAATTGACACAGGCTCACCAAATTTGGACAATAAAAGATTGGAAAACCGTTGCCAGGTCTGATGAGTCTCGATTTCTGCTGCGACATTCAGATGGTAGGGTCAACGGTTCAGGCTGGTGGTACTAGTGTAATGGTGGGGGGATATTTTGGCACATTCTGGGCCCATTAGTACCAATTCAGCAGCATGTCAACACCACAGCCTACCTTTTGCTGACCATGTCCATTCCTTTATGACCATACTGTACCCATCTTTTGATGGCTACTTCCAGCGGGATAACGCGTCATGTCATAAAGCGCGAAAAATCTCAGACTGGTTTCTTGAACATGACAATGAGTTCACTGTACTCAAATGGCCACCATTGTCACCAGAACTCAACCCAATAGAGCACCTTTGGTATGTGGTGGAACGGGAGATTCGCATTATGCCAATAAGGATTAAGGCAGTTCTGAAGGCAAAGGAGTCCAAACCAGTACTAGTAACAAGTACTAGTGTACCTAAAAAAGTGTCCGGTGAGTGTACAGCCTTATATATTTATTTTAGTTCTTTTGGTTAATATTTAGCATTCAAGTAAAATTAATCAAGTAGTTGATTTCATAGCTTAAAAATCTTTCAAACGTTTTTTTCCCCCACATAAATCTTGGAACTCATACAATTCAAGTACATTTTAAGACTAGGAAAAAATAGCCCAAATCCTAATCAATAAAACAAATCGTCTTTTAAAGCTTTTCAACACGGGTCCAAATCGACTCAAGAATCTCAGCTGGATGTTTTTTCTTAAGCCAGCGGGAGGTTTAATGAACTACCTGGGTACGCAATGATTATCCTGACACATTACAGATCTTTCCCATTCATCTGTACACAGCTCTCAGTGGCGAGCAGTCGTTTGGGCACGGCCAAAACACAGGAGTCTCCAGAAGAAGCTCCTTTATCCTTACAAGATCAACAGGGATGCAAGTTTGTTTGAACTGTGGTTTCACTGGTGGCTGTTGCCATGCCAACCCTCCTCTCCCTGATTCCTCCTCTATATTGAGTGCGATTGCAATGCAGAGTGTGGTTCACCAATCACAACCATGATACAACACATCTCTGTCCAGTTAGAGCTCTTAACTGTTTCCTCACCTGCTTACAACTGGCAAATGAAGCGGCCCACTGACAACTATTAAACTTGCTGCATATTCACTGAGAGATAGCATAGTCTGACATGCTGACTTTAAAGACAGCAGTGATATACTATATTTGGTGATGTAAAGAATTCCGACATACTGTATCATGAAAATCTGACATTTTCTCCATTTTTACTGGATTATTTCACTCAAAAGATGAAAATTCTGTTATTTATTAATTATTTTAATCGGCTTTAAGTCATTCCAAACCTCAGAGTTCTTCATTTATCTTCAGAGTACGAATTAATTAAGAGTAGACAACATTTGAAACCTTTCATTACAGTTGTCCTAAAACTATTGAACAACATCCATTCTTGTCTTAGGACAATTTATACAAGTTTTTTGATCCACTTTAAACATTGACTACTGTATTTTAGATGAAATCAGAGAGCTCCCTCATCCTCCATATAGACTGCAATGGCATTTTAACATTTCAGCACTGCTGAGCACGAACCTAAAAATTGCTGATTGGTCATTGTGTTCATGTGCTTATTAGATATGACTGTGATGCTCTAAGTGTCTGAAAGCCACTTCAACCAGTCATGTATAAGAACTTGCTCAGTAGTGCTTAAATGTTAACAGGAAATGGACGTTTTTTTATAAATTTCAGTACCAAATGGTATTAAAGGTCCAGGTAAAGTGCTTTGAAATATGCATTTTTATTTAATGTTTGACGTAATCTCATCTGAAACGTGAAGAGAGGGTGGGACATAATGTAGCTCCTCCCCTTTAAAAAAAACAGCGAATAGCATTTTGTTTTTATCACCGCTCTGCCAGAGAGAGGGGTTGAGCTCAAGCACATCAAATGAAAAACAAATGTAAAGTGGGTAAAGTCTAGATCAGATATGCGGCTGGCCGGAAGTGCAATATGCACATCAATAAAGCGTCATTTTTATATGACACTGTATAACAATAATTAACATTTTTACAGTACTGTGACGGTTGGGTTTAGGGTTGGGGCAGGTTTTAAAAAATACAATATGTTGGGTAATTTAATAGATAACATAAATAACACTCGGTACAACAACTGTTTTTACGTTACTGTGACGGTTGGGTTTAGGGTTGGGGTAGACGATAATAAAATACAATGAATGGGAAATTTAATAAATAATCTAAATAATTCTAATTAACTTCCGTTCTAGCGACAATCTGTAAAGTGTCTTGAAGGGGGCGGGGCAGAGCAGACACTGGAGAGCTTTTGATTGGTTATGATTTGATGAAAAAATGAAGTATGAGGAGACGTTAAAAAAAACCTTGCTCCATATAGGCAGAAGTGACAAACTACAAGCTTTACATGTTTATATCAGTTTTATATCTTCTAAACACGAATTTTGTCACTATTTTGGTGCACACTAGCTTATAGACATCCTAAAAACTAACAACACTGACACTAACATCTTAAAAACTTTATTTTCATTTCATGGGACCTTTAAAGACAATTCTTTTGACAACATTAACATTATGATGAGATGGTAGTTAAACGCCAACCAAGTGAGACACGTTCCTGGATTTATATCTATGTTGATCCTGGAACAACATCCCAATCAGCCAGATCCCTTAATGAGAATTAAGGGATGTGTTTACCGTTTATGTTCAGTTTAGGTTTATGGTTAGGTTTATGCACTTCTACATGATTGTTGTTCAATTATTATTCCCACTTGATTTTGGGAATAATTTACAGTTATGGTTGGGTTTAGGGGTAGGGAATAGGTATGGATTACATTTTCGAACAAAAATGACGTTCCAGGATCAACATTATCCAGGATGGCATTGTACTTGGTAACATCATGATGTGCATGGTTAAATGCCATTTTAGATAAAAATGTGCTGAAGCATGTCGGTAAAGTGTTATTGTTTGGGGGAAAATAATTCAGTTCAGTTCAATGTGCATCGGGATTCTCCATTACTGGATGCTTTTAAATCTAATTTAAAGACATATTTTTTACTCTCTAGCCTTTGAGTGATGCATGCATGTTATTTCAGACCTGTAGTTCGCTTTATGATTTTATTCATACTGTACATTCATTCATTCATTCTCCTTTGGCTTAGTCCCTTTGTTCATCAGGTCACCACAGCGAAATGAACCACCAACTTATCCAGCATATGTTTTAAACGTCGGATGCCCTTCCAGCTGCAACCCAGTACTAGGAAACATCCATCCACACTCATTCACACTTAGACACTACAACCAATTTAGTTTACTCAATCCATCTATACCATGTCTTTGGACTGTGGGGGAAACAGGAGCACCCGGAGGAAACCCACGCAAACACGAGGAGAGCATGCAAACTCCGCACAGAAATTCCAACTGACCTAGTCGGGACTCGAACCAGCAGCCTTCTTGCTTTGAGGCGACAATGTTAACCACTGAGCCACCGTGCCGCCCATATATTATTTTTCTCTTATATTTTTAATGTTGACTTATATTTTCTTTTTATCATTGTAAAGCACTTTGGGTAAACTATGGTTGTGTAAAATTGTGCTCAATACACAAAGTTGGCCTTGCTTCGCCAATGTGGATTCTGAAGGAAAATCAAAAGCAAAAATCATTATTCAGATCTTATTATATGTCACCTGACAAGACTGGCCAAATATTCTTTCTGAATGTGCTTGTTAACATGCTACATGGCTAATATGGCTAAAGTTACCAATGTCTATGACTGTATAAACAGAGACATGAGCTCTGTAGTTGGTTTAATCCTACAAAACACAAACAAAACCCATAAGCGCTCATTTATAGTGCAATGTATAGACTTAAATATATGATTGTTTCCCTCTAATCTGCGTCTGGTCCTTCCTGACATTTAGCTGTGATTGTTTTGTTTAATGTTTAATGCTTAATGTGATTGTTTTGCTGTTTCTGAAGTGTCAGTATGACCTGTATAGAGTCCGCCCCTCTTCTAGAAAGTTCATTTTAATTTAAAAGGGACACACTCCAAACCTGCTTGTCTTGTTCACACCTAAATAAATGACCTTTAATGTATTCTGGGCTAAAAGTTCACAGACACATTCTGAGGAAACCAGAGATCTGTTTTACATCTTATGAATGGCATAATGCGTCCTATTTAATCTTATCAGGACAACTGACTCTCCAGAAAAAAAGGGAAAAATTGCACTGAAGAGTCAGATTTAAAAATACATGCACCAAGGAATACATATTAGGGGTAATCTTCGAAAACTCTGCAATCCTAAAGGCATGCATAAGCATTTATGGTGCACAACTTTTTTCTTTCTTCCTTTTTAGGAAGCCAAATTAGTCCATGCAGCTGAAGCCTCAGAGGCTGTTGATAACAGCCAAGTGCAGTGAGTTGTGAAATATTAATGTACCAACAACTGCAATGTCAACTTGACACCAGCTCCTGAATATCAAGATACAATCATTGCCACAACATTAATGAAGCACCTGCAAAACGCTGATAATTCCTGCCATCTTCAATTAACATCTGGCACTTATCTCTGTTTCAGTGCTTGAAAGTGAAATATTGGAATAAATTAACTGAGGGTAAAGAGGGCGAGTATGCTTCTATTTCCAAAATTTTCAGCAAAAGCTACTTGAAAAAATATGTTTATTCATTGACAATTTGTTGGAAAAGATTATGCAACTAACTATTTAAGGTCACTCTGGGGGTTAAGAGATCATAAGTATATAGAAATAATTAAGAAAAAGTCTGACATAAAACATTTTTGAATAATTTAGCAAGTATTCAACTTTGTTTTATACGATTTGTGTTAAATGTATGAAAAGGAGTAATCATGCAATACCAAAAACACTACAAATGCATGTGTTCAAATGGTTTAATTTTGCATACAGTTATGCATATCAACATTTAAATGCCAATTTAGCAAAACAAAATGGTTTTAGAGGTTCATTCATTTTCTTTTCAGCTTAGTCCCTTTATTAATCTAGGGTCGCCAGCGGAATGAACCACCAACTTATCCAGCATGTGTTTTACGCAGCGGATGCCCTTCCAGCCGCAACCCATCACAGGGAAACATCCGTGCACACTCATTCACACATATACACTAGGGCCAATTTAGCCTACCCAATTCACCTATAGTGCATGTCTTTGGTCTTGTGTGAGAAACCAGAGCACCCAGAGGAAACCAGGGGAGAACATGCAAACTCCACACAGAAATCCTAACTGACCCAGCCGAAGCTCAAACTAGTGACCTTCTTGCTGTGAGGCGAATGTGCTACCCACTCTGAGACCCGGTGTAAAAAAATTATATTGTATATGTTTTTCAAAACAAAGCATATCTGTGACAGAAAAAGTCCAGTATGTGAATATTTTATAATACATTTTGATCAGTGTAGTGAATCTTTGCTGCATAACAGTATGAAGTTGATTAGGGTCATAGACAAACATCCCATTTTATATACTTGCATGTGCATGCTCTATAAAGCATTTTTATATGCAATTAAATGTCCAGCTAAATGTTTAAAAATGTTTGTGAACATAAAATGTCAAAATATATCATAAAAAAACATTTTAAAATATATCAGTTTATTATTGCTGAAACTGTGCTCTGCAATTGATCAAATGCCGGTCAATAGTAACTGGCATTTGGGGAAAAAAGGCAGAACTTTGTACATTGTTTATAAAAAATATCATGATACAGACAAATCCTTTCACTTCTGCTCAATGTATACTTGTGACACACAGGTGTTAATGTCATAGTACTCCTTTTAATTTCAATCATTCATTAATTTTACTTTGGTTTAGTCCCTTTATTAATCTGGGGTCACCACAGCAGAATGAACTGGCAATTTATCCAGCATATGTTTTACACAGAAGATGTCCTTCCAGCTGCATCCCAGCACTGGGAAACCTTCTTTAATTTTACTTTATCGATTTTTTTTTATTCTTAAAATTTCTGTAAGCCATTGACTTGCAATGTATTAATAACCAAGGACCATGGTTTCAGTTGTCTGCTTTTTCTGTTTCAAAATAAATGAATCCTTAAAATTAGTAAAATACCGACAATGTTTTACTACAAGAAAATAGTTAAATTTTGCATCAAATTCTATATTTACAAATGCAAATGTTAATTTTATAAAAAAATAATAATAATAAAGTATGAAAAGTATAATGTCTTCTGCGTTATGTTATTAAAAATATATTATAATTTTTAAAAATCTAAATGTATCTGAAGGATACTTTAATTTTGTAATAACTCATGTTAATGATAAGGACTCATGTAGCCAGCTTAATACATTTGCATATGAAGTATCATGTCAAATGCTGTCAGTAATGCAAATATAGATGCACATATCAATCTTGCATTACTAGCTGCATTAAATTATGAATGGCCTAAAAAAATCAAACCATTAGACACTATTACACATGCATAAGAACATGAATGTTTTTTCATGCATGTTTTACTAAAATGTGATTACACGTTGAGCTGAAAAGTACATAAAGTATTAAATGTTTCTTTATAGTAGCTACAGTTAACATTTATATTTATACTAGCTGCATTTTACAAATATATTATTAATAATTTCAGGCTTGTCTATATGCCTATTGTATATATATAATAGGCAAGTTCTTACCATGCTGTCATAATGAATGAGCTCCAGCTCGTAGTCCGGCAGAATGTCGCTCCGGTTGTTCACCAGATCTAACGCCATCTGTGCTGCGGGCAGACACGCTTGACCACCGGGCCATCCTCCACTCATGGGAAACAGAGCTCCGATGTACAGCTTCTTCTTGCCTGCAAACGCACACGGCCAGGAGAGAAAGATAAGCAGTGCGTAAAGGAGAGCCAAGCTTCTCCAAACTCTCCCCAAGCTCCTGATCCTCGCATTGGATGCCATCAATATCCGATTTGACGTGTATACTTTTTGAACTTGAATTCTGAAGCTGACAGTGTCCGCACGTGCGACGAGTCCCGATTGAGTGAATGGAGCGCGTAAAATAGCAGCACTGAGCAGTAGTCTAGTATTTAAAAGCGCATAAGTGATGTAAAACTGCTTAATATTAGATTGAATTGTTACAGTTATAATTTAATCGACTGTGTCAGTCATCCATGGCACAAAGGTATCTTTATTTGTCTTTAAAACATTTTTGAAGTCCTTTTGTGCGCTTTCTTGGAGCGTATTTAGTCTTGACGTGTGGAATCTATACAGTCTTTGGAACTTCAAACTCCGATTGAATCTTTTAGAATCTTCCCAGCCTTTGGAATAACTTAAAGTCTTCGGAATCTTTGAGTTTTCAACATCATTGAACAATTCCGAATTATTGAACTCTTTACACTCTCCAAATCTCTTTTCTTAAGTATTTTACACATCTCCACAATCTGACGTACGCATAATCTTTATCTTCAGATTACTTCATCATATTTACACTCTTGCGAATGTTTCAGAACATTCAGAATCTTTTAAGTTCTTTGCAATATTTATGAATCTTCTCAGCAGTGTTTGGATGCTGACACCATATCACTAATGTACTGTCACGGAAAGCGCTTCAACACAAACCAACTGTCCAAACGCGCAAAAACACAAGCTACAGAAACCACGTTTTGCATGTTGGGCAAAAACAAATGCGCCATCGGGCAGTTATTGTCTCTTTCCCTTTTAAAGTCAAGGACCGTGTGTTTGTAGTGCAGATATATGCTCGTGGTTCACGACAGGAGCGAAAAACAGGTGGTGTTGGGCGACATTGACGGTCAGAACGCGCTCCACAAATCCTCTGGCATTCCTTTATTTACCGCGCCGCTCACAAAACGTGATTAAGTTTTAAGCTGTCGAGCATATTATTCCGGCATCTGATCAGAATATTGGAAAAGAACAATTGTGCTGCGGCATAATCCTTTAATCCGCCCCGGAGGAGAGAGGGGGAAAAGATTGACCACCAAACGCTGCACACAGAGATCCTCACTCAGAGCAGACAGCAGAGAACTAAAGCACTGATACTCTGACAGAGCTGTTGTATAGCAGGAAGGGGCGGGGTTAAAGTTAATGCTCTCTATCGATTCACTTGCACTGAATCAGAAACACTTTCAAAGTTGATTAATGCATCTATCTATCTATCTATCTATCTATCTATCTATCTATCTATCTATC
>CAIGQQ010004837.1:11373777-11389355 GCA_903798035.1 Danio albolineatus | reverse complement strand
AGATAGATAGACAGACAGACAGACAGACAGACAGACAGACAGACAGATAGACAGACAGACAGACAGACGATTAGATAGATAGAAAATATGGACACTAGATAGATATAGACAAATACTGTAGATGAGACACTATATAGATATAGGTGCTGTAGATAATATAGACATGATAGATAGACAGATTTGTTGTACAAGTAATAAATAATGACACAATCAAAAGTAAAAATGTATTTTCCTCCCCACAACAATTCCAGCACACAAGTATAACAACAATTGAAAATGCCTTGATTTTCCCCCCAACATAATGCAATCACAGCGCTTTGAACAGCACACACAATCCAATAAAGACAGTACACAGAAATGAATCAAACAATTTCCTACATTTATAGGCACTTAGATCGGTGTTCACAGTTTAAAAAAAATAAGTGTTACTTTTTAAAACACATTTTACACTCATCTTCTCTTCCTGAACAAATTTGCACTGTGTGAAAAATATGTCAGTATAAGATTTTTTATTTATTAGATCTGTCAGTTTAATGATTTGACTAATCAAAATGATCATATAACTCCCATCATTGAGACAGATGATGATGAAACCTGAGCAAGAAGTTGGACTGTTTATAATCTTTGGTATCATGTTCATCCTGAAACCCCTTCAATAGGGTTTTCCATCATAAAGCAGCACAATGATAATTAATCTCATCAATGCTGTGAAGGGAATGATGTTTACATGCAATATTATTAGTTTTTAGTGTGCTTTGCACCTTAAATGTGAAGCAGGCACAGCCCACCTCAACTCCAGCTTGGATCATACTGACTCCAACCAGCAGGTGGGGCTAAATAAACCCTCTTCCCACGTAAAAGAAAGCTGACTGCTCCTCTATATCCAGCTCTAGGGACGCCTGACTTCAGGTCATCCATTACACCAAGATTACGAGCCAAACTTTTAAAACTGTCCGGACTAGAATATTGCACCCGAAATGGGCCAGAACCGGACAGTTTACCACTCTTCAAGTCCTCCAATGTGACAAGTGTAGCAGCGTAAACCTCCTTCTCAAAGCTCTCATCATATTTCCCCTTCTCTAAATAAGACAGGTCCATTTTTGTAAAAGGCACAAATTCGGAATTGAGCTTAATGAAGCGGAGGTACTTGTCGTAGAACTGCCCCAAACTCACACCTTTTCGACCGAAGGTTAAAGTTCTGGATATTTCTGGTCGGATGCAGGATCTGTCTCTGCGCTGATCGGGGTGTCGCATCCAGTCGTCCCAAAACGAGGCCGGCCATTTTGGCTCAAGCTCTGCCCAGAGGTCTTTTGTGAGCATCCAGCCCAGGCCTGGGAAAAAATCTGTCCTGTACAGAAGGCTCGCTTTTCCGGGGTCTACGAATCCATCCCTGCCGTTGTCGTTCCAGGCAGACACGCACCACAGGGTCGGGTCGGATTTTAACATGGGGTGAAGCGCTCTGAAGTACTCGAAGAAATCAGGAGCCACCTGGTGAAATAGATCCAACGTAGAGATAACGAAATAAACATGAGTTACAGTTAATTCCATAATGAATTATTATACTTCATGACAGATTATCTGAAGGTAAATGATGGCTGTGTTACAAAAATGAGGAAATTCAACTCATTATTCACTGACAAGCTTCCCTACCAGTCAGGGTTATTATGGTTAACAACAGATTCACTAAGAGGTAAGTAAAGGAAACATTAATTCCTTCAGCTTAGTCCCTTATTTATCAGGGATCACAGCGGAATGAACCGCCAACAATTCCAGGATGTGCTTTACACAGTAGATGTCCTACTGGCCGCAACCCAGTACTGGGAAACACCCATACACTCTTGCATTCACACACACACTCATAAACTACAGCCAATTTTGTGTACCCAATTAATTTATAGCGCATGTCTTTGGACACCCACACGAACACAGGGAGAACATGCAAACTCCACACAGAAATGTCAACTGACCCAGCCGGGACTCAAACCAGTGATCTTTGTGTGAGGTGACAATATTAACCACTGAGCCACCATGCCGCCTAAAGGTAATATATGCAATGATCTTTTTTTATTATTTATTTTTTTATTTTATTAAATATAAATACTATATACTACATTTAAATAAATAAAAAAAACTAAATAAGTAAAAACACAAGCAAAAAACACACACATTTTTTTTTTAATTAAAACCGATAAAAACTTAAAATAAAATACTTGTTCAAAAATAATAAAATAAGGCCACCTCCAGTGAAATGTGGTGTTATTTTAGTATAAATAAGATTGTTTTCATTAACAGTTTGATCTGGTTTTTATTTTTATATAATGCCTTTTCGTTTCAATCTTTGTCAAAAGTTTTACTAATATATATATATTCCTTAAATATTCCTATAGTTTTATTATCGTCTTTATTTCTGCTTTAGTTTTTATTTCAATGCATCAAATAAAAATAAATGACAAATAACTAGCTGAAGTAAAACGTATATAAATTAATTTATTTAAATTCAGTGTATTTATATATTTACAGTTGAAGGTGAAATGATTAGTTCTCCTGTAAAATTTAAATTATTTTTAAAATATTCCCCAACTATTGTTTAACAAAGCAAGGAATTTCACAGTATTTATATATTTTTTTTCTACTGGAGGAAGTCTTATTTGCTTTAGTTTGGTTGGGCATGTAAAGGCATGTTTTACATTTTTGAAAATTTTTTTAGGTTCAATATTATTAGCCCCCTTAAGAATTTGTTTTTCCGAACAAGCCATTGTTGTCTAATGACTTACCCGATTACACCTTTAAATTGCACTTAAAGCTGAATACTAGTATCTGAAAAAAATCCAGTAAACTATTATGTACTGTCATCATGGCGAAGACAAAAGAAATCAGTTATCAAAATTATTATGTTTAACATATGTTAGAAAAAATCTTCTCTGTTAAACAATACTTGGGAAATATCTGAAAAAAGGAGGGCTAATAATTTTAGCTGCATCCGAAATCTCATACTTCCATACTATATAGTATGCTAAAAACAGTATGCAAGCCGAGTAGTATGTCCGAGTTCATAGAATTCATAGAAAAGTACCCGGATGATCCACTACTTCTGATGACATTCTAACACTATCCCATGATGCCATGCGAGAGAATTCATGAATCCGCTTAAGTGTGACATCACGTGAAGCAGCTTCTGGGTCCAAGTGCTATATAAAGCTGTATAGGGAGACTCAACAAATGATAATAATAAAAGTTTACAAAGCGATATAAAACTTTCGAAAATCGTGAGTATTTTTCTCAATTCAAACGAGCAGCGGCTTGGACCCGGAAACAGTATTCCATACGTCACGACTTAGCAAGCGGATAGGAGTGAATTGACTTGGGTAGGTCACTTGATGATGACAAATGGCAGATGTAGTATGTCTGAGTTCCATTCATACTCACATTCATACTATATAGAACATACTTTTCTAACAGTCCAGTAGTACAGTCAAATTCGAATGTAGTTACTAAGTAGTAGGCAATTTCGGATGCAGTCTTCGGCCCCGTTTACACTAGTGCGTTTTAGTTTTACAACAGCGTTTTAGCATGAAAACGATCCGCGTCCACACTAGCGTTTCACCCGGCGTTTTTCAACACTTCTCTACCAAAAACGTATATCACGTGACCATTCGCTCACTCTGGGCATGCGTGTTCAAGTTTAAACAGGAAGCACGTGTCTCGCTCGGCATTCTAAATAGGGCTTATGCCGCGTGAAACGTGAGCGATTAGCGAGTGCTCGAACAGTAGCTTGCCTCTTGCAAATATATGGAGCTGTTGTAGTAAAAAAGGCAGAGTTTAACTACACAATGTCGCCTAAAACGGACAATAGTGCAAACAACGCTCCCATTTCTGTCCATGTTGTTTACAGTGTAGGCTGGTCTGCCGTCTTCTGGTGGCGTTTTAGTCATGTGATAGGAGCTTGACGAATAAGTGAAGGTTATGCAATGACTCAAAAGCAAATCTCAGTAGCGAATCTCAGCAGCCACGCCTCCGTTTTCATCCACACTGAGACGGAGCAGCAGCGTTTTAGAATTAAAACGGCCTCTCCAGCATTTCCAAAACGCTCCGTTTTCGGGGCTCGAAAACTCCGTCGTAGTGTGGACGGATGGCGCAACCGTAGCAAAACTTAAGCATTTTAAAACAAAAATGCATTAGTGTAAACGGGGCCTTCGACTGCATGTAGTTTTACACACACAAACACATTTGTTCACTCTAAAACATCCAAAAATAAAGACGTATTAAGCTTTTAATAGTAGTAAATACTTCTCGTCTACCATATTTTACCTTCAGATTCACAATTCCTGTAATTTACACAAACAACAATCAGTAAAAGAAAAGTTACCTCCAAATCGTCCTCCACGACAACAACTGAGGAGTACGAAAAGGTGTTGAAGACCTGGCTGAGGGCCCATTTGTAGTGGCGCGAGATTTTGTAGTAACCCTGAAACTTCTTATGCTGTGGAGGCACGGCGACATCTGACAGATCCGGCTGTTTAATGTGGGTCAGCTGACTGCCGTACGAGCCAATCACATCAGATGTCTCCCTGTGTCCGCAGTCCTGACTCACTATAATGGGGTGAAGCTCGGCAGACGGACGGTGCTCGATGAGTTTATCCAGGCAGCGTTTCACTGTCACGCGATTACAGGCAATGACTAAAATCGGGATGACCACAGGAGCAGAGTGTTCAACTTCAGATTTCGACTTCTCAGGAATCATGCCATCTTTGCTGTCCCACACCGACCAGTGGCTTTGGATTTGCAGTAGGATCTTCTTTTGAGCTGCAAGTTCCGCTTCGAATGCATCGGCTACTCGAATCACTTCATTCATGAGATTTCTAAACTTGCCCCCTTCGGCTCTGTGCTCAGTCGCTCCAGGTTTGTCCTGGTTACTGAAAGTCCCAGGACTTGAAGGGCGTCTCATGAGGACAAAAAGGAGAACAACATTCCAAGCTACAAATATGAAAGCACCACAAATGACAAGAGGACTTCTCTTGCGGAGCATGGCCTTGACACGGGATGGGACAGAGGATTCAGTAAGGAAGATGTGGATGGAGCATTTAGAATAGGAGGGTTTGGTTGATGGATGAGCAGGAAGAGTCTTGTGGATATTTGAATTTGTTTTCACATAATTTGCATGGCGTGTGTTCGAGGCGTCAAAAATGTAATGTTAAGCCAACAGAAGGGGAAATTGTGGCGTTCCAGGTTTCAGGATTGTGATGAAGGCCTTTCTGTCCAAAATGGCACGATGACTTTCAGGAGAGCCTGAAATATAAGCAAGTTAAAGAGATATTAAAGGGATAGTTCAACGAAAAATTTGAATTTACTGTTTTTTCCACCCAGATTTTTTTATAATTCGGTCCTCGTTTACTTTTCCAAATCTGTTAAGAGTTTCTTTCTTCTGTTAAACACAAGATATTGTGAAGAATGTTTGGGGGGGACAGATATTTGACTTCCATAGTCCTTTTTGTTCCAACTATGTACAGATGAAGTCAGAATTATTAGCCCTCCTGAATTATTAGCCCCCAAAGTATAAATTTTTTTGCCCAATTTCTGTTTACCGGACATATTTTTTTCAACACGTTTCTAACCTTTCTATATGTTCAATAACTCATTTATAATTACTGAATAAAATATTGCTTAAGGGGGCTAATAACAATTGACCTTTAAATGTTTTTTTTTTTTTTTAATTTAATCTGCTTTCATTCTAGCCGAAATAAAACAAAGACTTTCTCCAGAAGAAAAAATATTATAGGAAATACTGCGAAAAATTTCTTGCTCTGATAAACATAATTTGAGAAATATTTATTTTAAAAAAAGAAAAAAAAAAGAAAAAAAAAACTCACAGAAGGGCCAATAATTGACTAACTATACGTAAATAGCTACTGGTCTGCATCATTCTTCAGAATATGTATAATTGTGTTTAACAGAAGAAAGAAATTAATAAACATTTAGAACCATTTGAGTGTGAGTAAATGGTGAGGGAATTTGTATTTTTGGGTGATACGATCGCTTTCATAAAATTTACACTCAGGCCATGCTGCTTGATCTAGATGTATTTTTTTTCAGTAGAGATTTGTAGTGCTTGGTAATTCAAATAATGCACTGCCAATAACTTTGTGAGTCAAAAAAATAATAATGAACAAGTAATCTGTGCTAATGCAAGTTTGCATTACAGAATTTTGTAAACACAGCCACAGTAAATGCAAAACAATTAAAGATAATGCTGCTCTAAACAATGGTCAATTTCTTGTGCAGACCTTCACTTCTTAAGACCTCAGTGTATCATCAGGAGCCATGGGTGTTCATTTTGTTTTGCCTGTATATGATTTTTTTTTCTGAAATGTGCTGGTAGTTTTCAATGTAATGCAGCTTACATTATATGAGTTTCAGCTAAAAACAAAAAATCTTAAAACTACTCATGAAGACAAAATGTCACTCAATTTTTGATAGGAGTAAATTAACAGAAAATCTTTATTTTTGTTTATATTTAGAATGTTACATTCAAGTAATTTTGCGAAAAAGTATTTGAATCTCCTTCATGTAGTAATGTCAATGTTGCAACTTACAGATTCGAATGCAAAACAAGTTCTTTTGCATTTTACTAGTGCACAATGAGGATTTGCTCTGTGCGAATAAAAAGGTCTTGAATGCAAAACATTAATTCAGTCAAGCATGACTGTCATTTACTTGCATTACGAGTGGCACACATTTCAGCATCATAGTATTATTGTGGTAACACTAGGATCCTCTTTTGTAATTATTTGTTAATTTTATTTTTCATTATTTTTTATTTTAATATTTGCATATTCTGCTCTGCTTTTATCATTTTTTGGTTGTTGTAGTTTTCAATTGTTTTTTTTATTTAGTTTAAGTGCATCAAGTAATATTGTAGTTATACTAATTTTTTTGTTTTATTTTAATCATTTTATTTGTAGTAATATAATTTTTTTTTCTGTATCAGTGTTAAGAGTTTTTCCATACAATAACACTGCTACAAATGAATGGAAAGTGTCCCTTATTGTCCTAAAAGTAAATTGATACTGCTCTAAGCACTTCTCTAATGCTACATCCACATTCAGGTGAAACCAATAAAACCAATGAAGTATGCATAATTCTGACACAGATGCATCAAAAAAGAAGACACAAATTGGAGTGTGACGATATACATAGATGTAGCTGTGTCTGATTCGAGATGCGGGCTGATAACATCATTTTCAAAATATAAAGATTGGTTTCACATAAAAAATGCAAGGGAGTCGCTTAAAAAAAAGTTCCAATATGGGACCCAGTTAAAAAAGAAAAAAAAAACTGCAGTTGTATTCTCCTAAAATTCCAGATTTGTCTAAAAGAAACGTCTATAAATATACATTATACAACTAAATGAATCTTGGTGTGGATGAGGCCTTAGTTTCCTGCAATGAAACTGGAAGCAATTTATGCTTTTCCAGTAAAAACTTAAAACCTAAAAATATTTTGAATCGAATTTTACGTTATTATTTAGTTATTTAAAATAATGAAAAATAAATGGTGACTTGATACAGCATCTTAAACATGCAATCTACATGCAAATACATTATCAGAATTCATAGTGATTACTGACATCCATTGTCAAAAGCTGTTTAGTTTCTAATTATAATAACATTTTTATTTAACCTAACTAGCCATATATTTGACTATTCACTGCAATTATTCTTTATTCAATACTACAAAAAATATTTTGTGTTCAGTGTTTCATCAGAATACAATTACTTGAGACACCAAATGGCATCAGATATTAACCATTTGAAACAGTATGTTCCCGAATATGAGACCCTCATTTCTGTGCCCCTCAGAGTATCGTCCTGCATATGGGATTTATATGATGTATCAGCAATTTTTTGTTTGGAATCCAATCGTTTAGAACTTGATTAAAGTTTGAAGTGTTTCTATGAAAACTAGGGCTGTACAATATATTGTTTTTGCATCGATATAGCAATATGCGCAACCGCAATAGTCACATCGCGAAGATATGCAATGCTGAGTCTGAATTATAGTTGATCAGGAGCTACAGAAATGTATTTGATCACTGTATTTATATAAAATTTATATAATTTTTCTTACTCAGAATTTTTGTTTTGTTTGTAGTCCAAATACCTACATTTTAAAGTGAAAACATGATTATTACTTACTCTGCTGGCAGATAATTTTGCTTGTTTTAAGGAAAAAATCTTTATTTTGACGGTAAAAACAAAACAATAATTTTACTTCCTTTGAGAATGTTTTGATATTTAGACTAGAAACTAGGGCAGGGGTGATTAAACAGTATCAGTATTTATAGCCGGAACACCATTGTCAATAACAATAATTTAAAAAAAAGTTTGGTATGAAGTTTCTTTATATATCGCTAAAGTTTTATCAAAATGTGTCTGCTTAGTGCGCACCTTGGAAGGTATGGCAATAAGCTTAGGGTTATTTCTTATCAAGGTGAAGGGCTTGTGTGCGCAAACAGGCAGCAAAGAGCACATGGTGTGCAAGTGGCACACTCGCATTTTCAGGCGCACCTAGTTGAACCTAGTTTTCACCATGAATAACACTTGTATCTGAACTGCAGCAATTGTTTGTTTGTTTGTCATCCTCTGAGAAAACGGTTGATAGTCACCTAGTTACCACAGACGCTAGGGGAGCGTGAGCGCAAATCACGTTGTAAATGGTAAATGAATCCATGCGCCACCTCAGGCCAGAAGAACAACACACGCGAAAATGAGTGGCGTGACAAGCAGCAGTGAGGAGATAAATACAAAAAGCATGCATCAGGTCACCACAGTGGCTTTTTGTGCATCCCAGCCACTAGCACCCCATCTGAAATGTTTTTGAGCATAGGGGTAATGTAGTCATTCAATTTGCAATGTTCAGTATGTATTTGAATACTGCTGATTGGTTACTTTACTTAAAAGCTCAGATTTGAGAGTCATTAAGAGTCTCTTTAACACTTATGTTTATTATAAGACATAAGAGACAGGATATTTTTGTTAATTTTTTTTGTTTCGGACTATTAAAACTATTTGCCTTAGTAATTTTGGTAAAATAAAATTAAGTAGTAAAAAAAATAAATAATAATAATAATAATAATATTCCTAAATGGACTGCAAAAAAATATTTAATAATTACCTATATCGAATGATATGAAACATGATATCATAAGAATTTTTCTTTGCTGTATGGCCCATACCTACTAGAAACGAGATAAAACAAAGTAATAAAAGCTAGGCCTGTCACAATAATCAATATATCGACTTATCGCACAACACATGAACATGACCACAATAATTTTTGGTGATGCAATATATATCGCCCATTAAAAAAAAACAATTCTAGCAATATTAAATCTCTATTGGAGGTGTCGATATGGTAAAAAAAAAACATAGTTTTTACTGTAAATTACTTGAGTATATTTTCATATGGGTGTCTGACAACTAAAGATAGATCTGGTAGCAGATATCGCAGCCTCTGTTAAAAAGAATATAACTTAATATTCTTAAGAATGAAATATTATGTGTTCTTAAGAAGAGTGTACTTGAATTATGATGATATTATATTGTCATTCTGTCTTAAAATGACAATAATATCGTTTATCGCAATATGTTTTAGAGCAATATATCGTATAATACAAAATAGATATCTTGACAGGCATAATAAAAGCATTGCATTGTTCATTGTGATTATTTAATTTCTGTGCCTGAATACCATTAGACTCCCTAGAAAACCATCAAATAGTGTTATTCAAACTATCTCTCCTGAAACTTTATTCATAAAGCAATATTTAATCGCAGAAATAAATTATTGCAGTATCATATTTTTCCAATATCTTGCAGCCCTTATGAAAACTAAAACAAGAGAGAATGTAAAGTTATTTAAAAAGCTGTTAGGTTCACTCCATAGAGACAGTTGAAACATTATAAACTTACCAGATCGTGTTTTTATCAAAATGTAGTGAGTTTAAGCTGAAAACTACAACAAATATCTGCCAGATGATTAAGAAAAGTGATCTTGTTTTGTTCTCCTTGAATTAGGCTTACTTTTCTTCTCCCCCGGGTAACCATTTTTGTTTTAAGTAAAGCCAACTTACTTTTGGTCAATATTTCCACAAAGGAAGAGAAAAAGACTTAATATCTTAACTATTTAGCTTCTCAAGTAAATATATCTTATATTAAGAATGTTTAGATACCTGTGCCTAATAAACAAGATATGTTTAAAATATATATTGTCCAAACTGTATTCGCAAACATGGTATTGCATTATCCAGCAGGTTTTTGAGTCGATCAATAATCTCACCTGTAGCTCTTCAGCCCTTCTTCAACCAAACCTTCCTAACACCAGCACACTAAACCAATCAGTTTCTAACCCATGCGAGCTGAGAATTTTACACCAGGTTGTGTAAATAATGTCAACATACCTGACTTACACGAGTCAACGCGCGCTCACACTCTGACATGTTTTCCGTCTTCTTTACTCTGTCAGTCCACCCATACTTCCGTTGCTTTGCAGAAAACGTCCCATTTCAACCAACCCAAGTCAGTCGGTAAAATATTACGACGACTAGACGTTAAATAATCGATCATTTAAAGCGCAGTAAACTTCCTGCCTTCGCTTGTACCCTTCAAGAATGTAAGAGTACTTGACTTCCGGGTGGCGTCATTTTTAGGAAGTCCCGCCTCCTCCCGTCACTTACAAGGAGCTGTGTGTTTACCTTAATGAGGACATACGTGTACATAATGCGCATTAGCAATGTGTTCATCGCGGATTGGATTTCAGGATAAAAGAGGCTATGAGGCCTCGTCGTGATTATGCTTAACCCGCGACATTTATTAGCAGTGTCCTCCCGTGAGGATCTGCTTACAGTGAAAAACAGGTGTCCGCCTTAATTAGGAAAGCCGTGTGCTAAATATGAATGGGAAGTTGTAGTTTTGAAATAGACACACTCTATTTTGTATACCTTAATATGTAGATTGTGAGTGCAAGTTTTAAAGTTAAGAGTTTTTGACCGATTTTTAACACAATATAAAATACAACTCATAATGTGACCCTTTAGAACAGGGTGCCCAAACTTTTGAGGCCTGTTTGCAGAATATACCAAACTGCATATAATAAATTTGCTGTGGGTAATGATCTAATTTATTTGGTAATATTTAAAAAAATAAATAACTAGAAAACGTGGCTTTAAATAATATTGATTAATGCAGTATCATTTTTAACATTTAATAGTGAACTTATTAGAGTAAAACATAAACAATCCCATTTCTAACACAAGCTCAACACTGAATACACTAGTCGAGCTTACTTTGATTCTCTCGCAGATGTCTTATCTGTAAAGTGACAGTATTTGCAGTCTGATTCATTTACAGTAATTTCATTTTCTTTTCAGCTTAGTCCCTTTATTCATCATGGGTTGCCACAGTGGAATGAACCGCCAACTTATCCAGCATATGTTTTACACAGCGAATGCCCTTCCAGCCAAGTAGGTATCGCTGCAGCTCTCCAAGTAGGTTGGGTGACCTCCAAGTGGGAGGGATTTAAACCACGAGTAGGTTGGGTTTAGGTGGTGTAGATATTAATAAAACACATCAGGTTGGGTTTAGGTGTAGTCGTTAATAAAACAATCAGGTTACTGTGAGGTTGGGTTTAGGGTTGGGGTAGGTGTAGACATTCATAAAGCACAATATTGGACTCTGTGTCATGTACAAGACAATAAAAAAAATAAAAACTCCAGGTTTGCACAGCCCATTTGGAGCTCTAGTCCCACCCACTTGGAGATGGCTCCGACCTCCGTTTATACCCTTCTCCTTCCAGCTGCAAACCATACACTCTCATTCACACACATACACTATGGACAATATAGCTTACCCAATTCAGCTATAGCACCTATAGTCTTTGGACTTTGAGCACCTGGAGGAAACCCATGCGGACACAGGGAAAACATGCAATCAGAACCAGCGACCTTCTTGCTGTGCATGAGGCGACAGTGCTACCCACTGCGCTACCCTCATTTAATTTTAGTTGGCTTTTTTTTGTAGCTTAGCAATAAAACAAAGAAACAAAAGGTTATCTTAAATTCAAAATGACGATCACTGTCAAAGGCATTCACCCCAACCACCTCCCAATCATTCTCCCTTTCTTTTCAGATGGGATGGCAGACCAAATCAAAGGTTACCATGGGCCAACGTTGGCCTGCAGGCCCTACTTTGGGCATCTCTGCTATAGAAGAATCCCATTTTGAAAATGAAAAGTCATCTTGTTTCACTTAGAAACTGCATGTTAAACCAAAAGTAGATAAAGGATTGGTTGCAATACTTTTAACACACACAAACACACATTCACATTGACAATCAAAAATATAAATACTCATTTAGGAGCGTCACTGGTCTTTAAATACGTAAGTCAAGCAAGTTTTTCATTTTGATAAGCTATTAAAAATCTTTGTTGGCACAAAATACCATTAATAAGGGTGATTTGATAGCCAATAATATAATGGTTTATGGTTAGGGCAACATTTTGGCAAGATTTCTCAACAGATTAGTTATTTTTGTAACCCAATTTATTGCAAAAAATCTAATAGGTTAAACTTGATGGACTGGATTAAAAGAAGCTAACAGCAGGTCTGTACTAAAACAACCCACTATTGGGCTACCTATTGGGTGAATTTTTACCCCAACTATTTTTTAATGTTGGTTTCTCATATGCAAGACTTTTTACGCACACACATACAAACACGCATGCGCACTGACAATCAAAAAGTAGCCCATTAATATTTATAATGGATTGTATGGTCTTAAGAAATGTAAATCAAGAAATTTTTCCATTTCTGCTTTTAATAGCCTATTAAAAACTTTTTTTGGCACAAAAGACCATTAATTAGGGTAATTTTAACCACCAATAATAGAAAATAATGATAATAATGGACTATGGTTAGCACATCATTTTGGCACAATAACCCCACAAATTCGTTATTTTTGTAAGCCACTTCATCGTCTAGATTAAAATAAGCTAACAGCAGGGCGTCACTGTGGTACAGTGAATAGCACAATCGCCTCACAGCAAGAAGGTTGCTGGTTCAAGCCTTGGCTGGGTCAGTTGACTTTACTGTGTGTTTTGATTGTCATTGCGCAAGTGTTTGCATGTTCTCCTGTGTTGGCGTGGGTTTTCTCTAGATGTTCCGGTTTCCCCCACAGTCCAAAGACATGCGGTATAGGTGAATTGGGTAAGCTAAATGATCCGTAGTGTATGAGTGTAAAAGAGTGTGTGTTGATGCTTCCCAATGACGGGTTGCAGCTTGAAGGGTATCCGCTGCGTAAAAATATAAGCTGGATAAGTTGGCGGTTCATTCCACTGTGGCGACCCCAGATTAATAAAGGCAATAAGCCGAAAAGAAAATGAATGAATGATTAAGTTAACAGCAGGTCTGTGCTTAAACAACCCACCGTTGCGCTACCTGTTGGGTGAATATTTACCCCAACTATTTTTTAATGTAGATTTCTGATATGCAATGACTTCTTACGCACACACCCACATATTCACACGTGCATGCGAACATTCATATTGACAATCAAAAAGTAGCCTATTAATATTTATAATGGATTGTGTGGTCTTAAGAAATGTAAATCAAGCAATTTTTCCATTTCTGCTTTTGATAGCCTTTAAAAAAACTTAGGGTGATTTGATAGCCATAAATTATAATAATAATGGATTATGGTTAGGGCAACATTTCGGCAAAATAACCCAACAAATTAGTTATTTTTGTAACCCACTTAATGTATTGGATTAAAATAAACTTAGGTCCGTGTTTAAACAACTCACCATTCAGCTATCTGTTGGGTTGTTTTTAACCCAACTGTTTTAATGCTAATATATGAAATTGAATATGACATGCCATGCAATATTTACTAATTATATAGACCATTTCAATATGGTGATGTCATTGGCCCATAAACATTTCCTACTTGTTTTCAAACTATTTCATAACTATATCAAGATGCAATTCAATCATAACTTGACATTAAAACAGCTATCATAACATTATTTATCAATATGCGCACTTTTTTGGATTCTCGGAAACTATGGAAATTAAAAATGTACAACAGGAAGTACGTTAGGACCATAGTTATTTTTTACATCCCTCTAAATGGTCCATATTTTTATGGTCTCATAATATGAGACTATATCTTTTCTTTAGATAACCTGCACTTAATTCCACTGCCATCGAGTTAAATTGCACACAAACAATGATTCAGTGAATAGCTGAAATATTAAACATTATTGTAAAATCATTCAATCAATTAAAATATCAGACACTAAAAGTTCTCACTGGTACCTTTCTTTGGGCACAATTCATCCTCTAAAATCCATCTTGATTCAGTTTTTGTTAATTGGCAAGAGTGTTATAACGAATATCAGCACATCTGTGATTTAGCCACTGACATAAGTGGTCTGTTTATTTCCAGACCAACGGTCAAACATGCACTGCAGCATCGGTTTCTTCTCCACCAAACAGCATTTCTTATCTGCATGTTTAAACATAAAAACAGCTGCATAAGCACAAAGGCTGCTTGTGTTCCCCACTTTGACAATATTTAAACGTATTTATCCCTAAGATAACATTCAGCTGCGAAATGGTGCCAAATCAAACATAAAGTGCAACAATAGTGTATACTGCAAAAAAAAAACAATCTTGTCAGGCATCTTTTAAACAAGAACAATTTGATGACATATTAAAAGTCGATATTTAAGGACTACATTAAAGCAGGCACTTGCACTTGATATACAATATTTAAAATATATAATTTTACATGTAATTTGATGCAGACTCCAAAATGGGTGTCCTGTCTTTGACATCTCTCTCTCTCTCTCTCTATATATATATATATATATCTATGAAAGTGCATCTGTGTGAAGTGCATGTCATCCAGAAAGTCTTTATCTGAAAATTCATTCCTCAGGTTTGGCTCCTTTGACTGTCTCAGGCTGATCCTCAAGACGTTCAGAGGTACATCTGACGCATCCGCTTAACTCATCACACTGCAAAACAATAAAATAGGAGTTTTAGAATATCATGGTCATTAATAAACATGTTTGCAAACAGGAGTATCAGTTGCGTAAAGTTACTTTTAAAGTAATATATTACAAGCCTATTTTAATCTTAAAAAAGTACAACACATATTTTCACACTACTTTCCTTTTTTAGTTACTTTTTTAAGTGACAAAAATGTAAGTACTGTATATAACTGAAAAGTATAATTTACCCATCACTAGTATGCATACACTGACTGAATAAGCTATAGTAAATAAATACAGCATAATTCAAAGGTGCACCACATAAAAAGAGCACTATAATAAACAGTGTTTTTGAAGCATAGTAAGATGTATTATAGCCTACTGTAAAATATTTACAACACTTTGTTAATGATTCTACAGCACACTGTAGTAGTAACTATAGTGGACTGATGAATAGCTACTGTAGTAGGCTATACTTTGTTTTTTTTCTAGAGTAAACTGTGGTGTATTGTTGTATAATATATATATAT
>CAIGQQ010004837.1:11354507-11373377 GCA_903798035.1 Danio albolineatus | reverse complement strand
ATCCCTCAAAAAACACAATAATCCATGAGAAAATAACGAGTTCATATCACTGTGGTTCAGTAAGCTCACACTGTGAGCGCAAACTACACAAATGCGGCAAGTATAAGTTTTGTTATCTAAGTTTTGTTTTCGTAACGTGCTATCCAAGCGAAGGGGTAAAATGCTATAACATAGAGATTTAAAGGCAGAACTATAGTCCGACATATGTTGCGTCTTTGATACGTTGGCAGTTAACATTTTGCTGTCAGTCTTCGGGGTGTTTTTGACTCCTTTACTATTTCTCAGCGAAGTTTTCCCCCAACGGGGCGTTTGAGAAAGTCGCGCCGTCGCAGACAAAACTCCTGGAATTTCCACTCGCTTCCCGTTAAATACGAGTCCCCGAAAATAAGCCTTGACCGAATCTCCGTATGCCATCATCCCATGCCCGTACACCGCCGCCGGAGGCCGCTTCTTGTTCGGTTGTTTTCGGGAGAGGAGATTCCGCTGACACCGGAGAACCGCTGAGAGGGCTGAAGCGGAGGGCGTCGAAGCCATTGCAGATGTGCTTTTGACTCACCAATAACTTCAAATAAATGTGTTTGTATGGCGTAGAAAGGGGGTGAATACACCCAGCGTGCGACTGTGGCTTTGAAGCGTTGAGTTTGCTCATGTGGAGTCTTGCTACAAACTTGCGTCGGGTCGAGGGGTGTTGGTTATTTAAGTGTCCTGCTGTGGGGGAATATCGTGCACCTCACATGCTCCCCTCGTGTACACGGTGTGTAAGTTTGTTATTTTTAAAAGCATCCTAAGCTTTCGTGACCATGGGCAATACTTTTTGAGAAGTAAGTACTTTTTCGGGCTGTACCGCTTACCTAACTCGTCAAATATGTCAGGCGCTTTTAAATACTGTTTGTTCATATATAACGCTACAGTAAATACTCATGATTTACCTTATTTTCTGTTCAAAAATCACCAGCGCTAGTGAATACTACAGGCTAATGTTTTTGATCCATAAAGTCAGGCATGGATTAAGAATTCAGAGGCCCCTGGGCACAGTGTCTGACCGCATCCCTTTAGTTGAATTAAAAAATAAGATTAATATATATTTTTAAATAAAATAGGTCTATAATGTATTGCTCACATTTTTTAAATAAATGATATACAATACATATGTTTCCAGTCAACAAAGATTTTACGTATTTTTAAAGCACACGTTGGGAAAAAATACTATTAAAACTAGTGAAAATTAAAGGACTTTATTATCCTTGTTCAAGTTCACTGAAGCGGTACTAAAATATATATATTTAAGGGTATTTTTAATGTATAGCTTCTAAAAACTTGTAATGCATATGATTTGGATATAACACCTCTCCAATCCAGTTCTATGTATTTAAGTATTCCATAATACACACATTTATTAATTATTCTTTTCATCAGATGCTGGATTCAAACCGGGTTCATGATCGATCACATCAAAACATATTGCCATGTGCTTTACGAGCTACACCACTCACAGTGCTGTCAGTTGCGCTTTACAGTTAATGTCGTCTCTGTCAATCAGACAGTGATGGGTGGGAATTAACGAGGTGCGCTATTTGCATTTTGCCAAAATACACTCCAAAATCAGCATTTTTCCCCCCTCACAGGGGCCCCAGGGTCTGTGCCCATAATGCCCATTGGTTAATCTGGCCCTGCATAAAGTGTACTAACGTTATAGCCTAGTAGCTATTATAGGCTATTTACAAGACTTTGTTAATGACTCCTAAAGCACTATAGAACTGTCTTGTGCTAAAATACTGCAATAAATACTGTAGCAGCCTTTACCTAGCCTAGTTATCAGCAGTTTCTGAAATACTCGGACTAGCCTGGCAACCACCACATCATATTCAAATTCACTTAAATCCTCTTTCTTCCTCATTCTGATGCTCAGTTTGAACTTCAGCAAACTTTCTTGACTTCACGTGCCCAAATGCGTCTTTGAATATTTTCATCACCTTTTAGTTTGATATTCAAACTACGCAAGGTAGGTTACTTTCCTTTAAGATTGTTGAACAGCTTTTTTTGTTTTGTTTATGAAGTTATATCACCTATACAAGTTTTAACCCTTATTTATGATCGTAAACAACTGATACACATGAGATCTTAGTATGGTTATGCTTCATTTAAGGATATCGAAGGTGATAAAGTAAGCTATGCATCGGTCTATAAAGACACAGGCAAGTAAAAGCAGATCCATCATTTTCCTTTTAGAAATGGAAAAATATTTATTTTTGTGTGCAGTATTCTTCACAGTCACTGAAACAGAAAATGCTTATTATTTTCCAAGTTTCATTATGACATGTCCCTGTTTGTGCATGTGAATAAAAAATAAAATTAAAATTAAAATACATTGTGCAGCACAAGTCAAAGAATTATACACATCTATTAAATGTTTTTTTCTCAACTTGAGAATGAACATGTTTTCCTGTACAGTTTCAGAATCATATTTTTTGCATTGATGAGGTGTCACATTTTTATCCTTCGATCTTAATACCACAAACCACTGATAAGTAGCAAATTCAGGTACATGAAAAATATACAGTTCTTTTATAAGAATAAAGTACAACATTTTCCAGCCCTAACGAAACAATCCCCATTGATTCTTACTTTTACAATACAGTTCATTGTAGGTCAGAGTAGATGTCATTGTTGCATTGTTCCCTCTTGCTCTTTAAGATCTTTGCAAAACAACTGTCTGCATACAGTATATCTGTGCTCAACAAACAACAGAGTGCATCACGTTCAAGTTTTTCCAGTTAATTCCAATCGAGCCTGCCTGAAGCATCTCAGACAAAAGCAAACAAAAAGGGCAGTGCTGTATACAATGCAAAAGCCTCCAAGAATCTTGCTTTGCTATGCAAGCCATCCTACCCAAGTGTTTTGAGTTTCCTTATCCCTCAAGGCGAAAGATCAGATTGAACCATACTGCTTCCAGTTTGGTTCTGTAATGGCTTGTTAATTGGTCTTTGCAAGTTAGGCATCACTACAAAAGTGAAGATGCCCACCATCATTAGAGCCACGGTGATGGCGATAATGGCTGCCACCACGGCGTAATAGCACTGACTGGAGTACATTACCCTTCTCATGCGACCCCTCATCCTGTTTGGAGGCCTTCCCACATTGATCATAGTCGTCCGGCCGAGACCTTCCTCCATAGCTCCAATAGCATTACCTCCAGCCTGCTCTTCTTTCTTCTTCAACACCGGCAGACTTAAAGTAGTCTTAATGGAGTTGTTTGGTGGAGGATTCTTGAGCACGAGTTTGCCCTTGCTGCGCTTGAAGCGCACAGAAAGCGCCCTTTGCATTTCACTCGGAAGCTGCCGAAAAATAGCTTCGTTGTTTAACAAATGTGGCAGGTCTCGGCCATGTCGTATTTCTGTCACCTCTCTACAGATTGGACAAGTCAGAGTTTTGATCTCCGGAGAGTTTACATTTATCCGAGCCAGACATTCCAGACAGAACGTGTGTCCACAAGAAAGTAACTTTGGGGTTTTGAAGACATTGTCGAAGTTGCAGAAGCATACAATGCACTCTGTGTCTTGCAGGTCGTCTTTGGGGCGTTCCGTCCTTTGGTGTCTAGACTCATGGTCGTGGCCTCGCCTGTGCCTCTCCTCGCTGCGCCCCCGCTGTGGTTTTGCTTCATCCCGCCGGTCTCGTTCTCTGCCTCGGCTGCCTTCACGCCGCCGGTTCTCTGTGTCATTGCTCCGGCTTCTCCTGATGGGCTTGTCGGCCCACTGTCGCTGCTCTGAAGTTCCAAGGTTTAAGCTGCCCTTGCTTTCAAGCTTTGGCTTGACATTGGACCCTTTTCTGCTGCTCTGTGTTTTCTCCCTCCTGTCACCCATCATAGAGGTGTATGAGCTGATTAACAGTAAAGTGGACGTGCTGTGCAGAGATGCCTGTGGGGAAGATGGAGCAATATAAAATCAGTCTCAATTACAAGTATAACTGATAGTGTAATCGAGAAAAAAAAAGGTTCCAAAAGTGAGTGATGCCATAAGAACCATTTAAGGGAGGGGTGTCCAAACTTGGTTCTGGAGGGTGGGTGTCCTGCTGAGTTTAGCTACAACTTGCTTTAATACATCTGCCAGGATGTTTCTAGTATATCTAGTAAGAGCTTGGTCAGGTGTGTTTGACTAGGGTTGGAGCTACACTCTCTTGGACACTGGCCCTCCAGGACTGAGTTTGGAGAACCCTAATTTAAGGCAATCTCAATATTAATCAATCTTTATGGTGGGAAGACATTCTTTAAGTAATAAATAAATGACTATATAAATAAATGTCTATATAAATAAATGTCTATCTATCTATCTATCTATCTATCTATCTATCTATCTATCTATCTATCTATCTATCTATCTATCTATCTATCTATCTATCTATCTATCCTTTTTATATGTATATTATAAACTGTTGTTTAGACTTAGAAACGAAGTTTTTTAAATCAGTGGTTTCCAATTCCAGTCCTCAGAACCCCTTGCCCTGTACATTTTGCATGTCTTTCTTATTTAATCCACAAGGATCAGTTTATGTTAATGAGCTCTCTGTAAATGAGCTGATGATTTTAAACAGGTGTGTTAAGGTGTGTTATTTAAGGGTTCTTCATATAACCACCAAAGCCAATAAAAAGACTTTATTTGTAAAACAACAGAGACTTAAAGTTCTGTATGACTTTAAGAGCTTTCTATGTGCACAAGAATGTACTCGGGTCACCAAAGTGTACAAATATGTAACTCAAGGGTGGAGACCGCAAACTAAATTGTACCCTTAGCAGTCAAGTGGAACGAGAACACGAGTTTAGTTGGTTATGCAGTAGTGGTTATAGCTTGTTTTTCCATTTAATTCGATTATAAGCCTTGAATGGCTCTCAGTTTGCCCCAACGGTTATCTTTTACATTTGAAATCATTAACCCATGCTGGGCCGTTCCTACTCGATCATATTTGGTGGACATTTGAGGCTCTGAATTCCAAACACGATTAAAACTTTACACAATCTACTGCATGCACTCTGCCATTCGTTTGATATTTTAAGTTTGGGTTCCATTTTATATTAAGTGGCCTTAACTACTAACTAGGTACTTGCATCAATAAATCAAAAATAATTGTAATGTACTTATGTTTATTTTGTATTGGACAATGCTTAAGGTGCAATTGAGATGGAATAAAAGGTAAAGTTAGCAACAGGTTTGGTGGTATGTGTAGCCTTAAGGGTGGAATAAGGTGTAATAGATGGGACAACAATGTAATTATAAATATAATAATAGAAGATGCAGATCATTTTTACAATGCATATACTAAGCGCAATGTACCAAATCATTAATTTAAACCTAAGTACATAGTAATTAAGGCCTCTTAATATAAAGTCAGACCTATGTTTGTTCAGCAAGTAAAATACCCTTAAAACACCCCACTTTAAGTTGTGGTTCCCGCCTTCTTGATACATTTGATTATAGATTTGAAGTAAATGTAGGAACGCATTTATATTGCAATGTTTCAATATTTGTTTGTTTTTATTCATATAAACGGTGAATATCAAATACTTCACTCTTTAGAGAAACATTTATTTTTAAATCACTCAATTAAACGCCATGACCTTCTTTGTAGTAAAAACGTACAGAGCTCTCAACATAAACTATTAATTAAAGATCATCTCAACATCAAGAAATTATAACAAAATATAATAATAACGACAAAATTACATGCAACCAATCTTTCATCCACCACTGAAAGCTACCAGAATTCCATATTTATGACATTAATATCAGCAATGACTCCTAAGTTTTGTTCAATTTGGAACCCTCAAAAAAACTGAAGTGGTTTTTATGCCATTGACGTATAACATACAATGCAAAAAATTGTTCGCTTCCACACAATTCCTTCATGTTGTCCTAACACAAACTGATTAAGTTAACTTAATTGTTTTACAAATTTAAGTGGATTAAACATAATTTTTTTTAAGTTGTCGCCCCCCAAAAAACTTTTGAACTTATACACCCCACACAAAAAAAAATTCACAATACAAAAATCAACATTCGGGAAAATAATGTAAACAAATTATATTAAAAATAATAACAAAACCTTTAGAACATAAATATTAAATGTAAAATAATTCATACAACAGACAGCCTTCAATTTGTCCTTTACAGGCTCTCCAAATACTGTAAAAAGCCTGTTACTGATTGAAAGTAAGGCTGGAGTCCTGAAGTCTTGCCAACATACTCTAATATGATGCAGTAGAAGTCATCAGCTCAATCCAATCCTCAATCCAAAAGAAGGAGTATCTGAGTTCTTCCAATTTCGCAGCACCATTCTCATAGCCATAATACATCCTGCAACGACTAGCCTAGCCTGTGCTTTCGATATTCCTTTTCGTAGAGTGGATGTATCGCCAACAAGACAAACTCTTGGTAAGTAAGATGAAAGGTTGTCCCAGCCATTTCTCAAGGTTTTGAATAACTCTTGTCCAGAATGGAGCCACCAAATGACAGTTCCACAATAAATGTTAAAAGGTGCCCACAGAATGACCACTTTTCCAACAGTGGTTATTTTTCATTAATCTCAGCCTATGCAGTCTTACTGGAGTCCATTAAAAGAATTGTGTTTTCAACTCATTTTAAATAAGTAGTTTGAACAAGCAGGAAAAATACATTTTCTGAGTGTACGATACTCAACAAAAAAACCTTTTCTTCATGATTGTTAAAATACATTGCCTGAAAGCTCCATAAACCGTTCCCTGTTCTTCCATCGCCTACTATTTCATCTCGTGCTATGTGTTAATATCTGGTTACATATTTTGTGATGCTCAGGTAACCTTGTGCATTTGTAAAACGCACGCTACTGTTCTTATTTGCATAATTATGCGATTGATAACACTGAACGACCACGCAACCTCTCTATCCTGCACGCATACAATCGCCAAACAATAATATTCATCAATGTGTTAAACGTGACTGCTATCAACATTTGAAACTTCCTGAAACTTCAATACAGCGTGTTATTATTTTGTTGCTGTTCAAAGTGCATGAACATTACAAGGAACTGAAATAGTTTATGATTACCCGTTGCTAAATAAACACAACATTGCATTCGATTGAGAAATCTTTTTTAAGCGCTTGCTAACATTTAATTTGATTGTTTTGAAATTTAAGCAAACCTTGTCTGACTGTACAGACACGTAAACCAGAGTATCATGGTTTACAGTGAGGTGCAGATGCCAGTTTCAGTCTGTATGCTTATAGTTAAGCTTTAACTGAGTCACGGCAAGAATGGAATTTCTGAAAAAACCTGACATCAAAATTAAACACAATGTGTGATATAAACATGTAAAAAAAAATCCAGGTCAAGTTTGAAACCAAAATAGTGCATTACTTTTGTACTCTTGTGTTTCTGCAACACGATCTGCTTTTATCTAAACATTTCTTTTTTTAGGTGGATTAATTATAAGGAGAACCGGTTCTTGTTCAGAACGTGGTTGATTGTATTAGTATAATTTGGTGTAAATTACTTCCCAAAGTTAAACGCACACACACCCACGGGTCTGACACAAACCAGATCTAGTCAGTTGAGACCTGCCACAATAACACACCCTATTTATGCGAGACACTGAGGCACATCGTCACACTTTTTTTTCATTTTACTTTGCAGGAATTTCTTGCTTTGTTTATCAGGCTAATTAATGCATAGATGTTTAAAATAGAATGAAACAAACTGAGATTGTTTTATAATTTAACACAACAACAGTCACGTGGCCTTTTTAAATAAATAAATAAATATAAATGATAAAATCAATAATGAGCAAAAAATAATAAATCTAGAAAAACTAAATATAAATGAAAAAATATTTAAATATATATATATTTATTCATACAATTGATAAAAAATAAAATCAATAATGAGCAATAAAAAATATACAAAAAATAGAATAAATATAAAATAAAATAAAAAAAGAATTTAAGAATAAAATCAATAACGAGCAATAAAAAATAAGTCTACAAAAATAAAATACATAAATATAAAAGAAAAAATGTGAAAAAATATTTTAAAAATAAAATCAATAATGAGCACTAAAAATAAATCTACAAAAAATAAAATAAATAAATATAAAATATTTTTTTTAAATAAATATTTAAATAATAAAATATAAAATCAATAATGAGCAATAAAGAAAACCTAGAAAAAAAATTAGGGAAAACATTTCAAATAAATATAAATTAAAAACAAAATAAAATATATATACATAATAAAATATAAAATTAATAATGAGTAAGAAAATAAAGAAAATAAAGAAAATTAGGAAATAAAATAAATATAAATGAAAAAAAATTTAATACATGTATATAAATTAAAATATAATATTAATAATATAATATAAAATAAAGAGCAATAAAAACAATCTATAAAAAATCTATAAAAACAAAATGCAAATAATATCGTGAAAATATGCACACACAATTCTGAATTAATGTTTTGGATGACAGAATTTACCAAAAAAAAAGACATTCGGTGTGTTTTGATCTCCTGAAACCAACATGGAAAACCACTAATAGATAAAAGTTTTCTCCTCAAAAAACATATATGAGCATATTATTAATAACTGACATGAACATCCCAGCAACATTTGTAAACTAATGACTACTTAACTCCCAACATTTGCGTGCTGAAGATGCATTACAGAAGTCCACATCCTTAAACTGCTTTTAAGTGAAATAAGTGTAGAAAAACCATGCAAACTACCTGAGCTGAAGATCAGTTGAGGCCTGGTGTATCGGGGTCGCTCATTTTTCCCGTCCAGCTGTTCATCCAACAATCAAGATGTGAAATGTGTTCAATCCGCTCTTCATTCTGGCTTCCTCAATCCGTTCGCTGGGGTTTTCATCATGTTAGTTAACATAAACCGTGTGTCTCCACCTCCTCTGTGTGTTTTCTTCCTCCCTCCTACTTTTTTAGCCTGTCATACCTGCTAAACTTGTCTTGCTGCCATTTAGAACAGTCTGAATGTGAGGAATCCAGTGACTAATGTACCTGTGCTTTATTTTTTCCATCATCTCTGCTGACCTTGAATGAGATCTGGTTAATTATTGCTGGAAAAAACAAGATACCAGTCATGCAAATAATAATAATAATAATAATAATAATAATAATGATGATGATGATGATGATGATGATGCATAATGGTGAATGTGATTGGTATAGTTGAATACTTACCAGGCCGCTTTTATGCAGTGGATGCCCTTACAGCTGCAACCCATCACTGGGAAACACCCATACATTCTCATTCACACACATACACTTCGGACAATTTCATTCATTTTCTTTTCGGCTTAGTCCCTTTAGTAATCTGGGGTCGCCACAGTGGAATGAACCGCCAACTTATCCAGCATATGTTTTACGCAGCGGATGCCCTTCCAACTGCAACCCATCACTGGGAAACACTCATACATTCTCATTCACACACATACACGACGGACAATTTCATTCATTCATTTTCTTTTCGGCTTGGTCCCTTTAGTAATTCGAGGTCGCCACAGCGGAATGAACTGCCAACTTATCCAGCATATGTTTTACACAGCGGATGCCCTTCTAGCCGCAATCCTGTACTGGGAAACACTCATACACTCTCACGTGCACACTACAGCCAAAACGAAACGAACACAGGGAGAACATGCAAACTCCACACAGAAATGGCAACTGGGCCAGATGGGACTCGAACCAGCGACCTCCTTGCTGGGAGGCAACAGTGCTAACCACTGAGCCACCGTGTCACCTGAATCGAATTTAACTTAACAAAAAAAAAAAAAATTAAGTAAAAAAACTAAAAATCTATACGTTGTCAGGTACCATTCAATGTAAGTTTGACATTTTTCTTCAAATTCTGTTCTGGGTATGTTTAGAAGTGCTGTAAAATATTACACTTTGCTTTACACTAATTCTTAAATGGAACTATTATTTTATTTATGTCAACCCACACAGTTTGACCGTGTCAAAGTGTTTATATCATCATATCCAGTGAGACGACAAGCACTAATAATACCACAAACATCACGCATGTTTGACTCTGTGTGTTGTAAACATATCCACGCCATTCATCCACTCAGAATGTGCAGACTTTATATTTATATGGTGTTTTTTTGCAATGTAATATTCACAGATGATTATTATTATTTTGATTAATTCATCCAAAATTTGGCCAAATTTTGTGATGTTCTGAGTTTCACATCTGTTTTAGTTTTCAAGACTGGATCACTGTGTGGATTTGTCACTGAGATATCAACTATTCAGATTTATAACCATTGACATTCACAGTATTTGTTTTCTTACTATTGATGTCAATGGTTACTGGTTTTCAGCATTTTTCCAAATATCTACTTGGGTGTTCAACATAAAAAGAAACTTTTTGGGGGAACTTTTTCGGTTTGGAACCATTTGAGGGTGAGTAAACAGTAAACATATAAAGTTTTCTTGGTATTTAACTATCCCTTTAATATGTACTTACAGTGTACCTACCAAAGAAAGTACAGAGTTATATAAGGTAACTGCATGGGTAGGGTTCAGGTGTAGGTTTATTAGGAATAATGCACAGTTACTAACCAGTTAATGACATAACTATACTGTAAGTACTATGACTAAGAAAACATGTAAACAGGACTGTAGAATAAAGTGCTATCTGTGTATCTTTGGTTTTTATAACAAGTAATAATTTTTACATCACTAGTCAGATCTTATGAATATGTAGAATTCAAATAAAAATGTTACTAATAAACCAAAATCTCACTAGTTATCTTTTAAATACGTACTAATATCTAATACATGTGAACTAGTATGTTTTTGTAGCAATAAGTAGCATCTATTTAAATGTTAAGAGTACCTAATAAATAAGTACTAGAAGCTAATAAATAAGAGTTGGTATCTAACAAAAACTCTTGGCATGTAGTAAATAAGAACTAGAAACTTTTTAATAGGTAAGCGTATCTAATGATCTGATGAGGTACTGGTATCTTATAAATACTAGTAAAAAAAAAAGTACTATTTAATAACTACTATCCAGTACTGAAAACCATACTAGTTGAAACTGTTCATCCCTATTGAACAATAACATAGTTGCTAGTCGCTAATGATTAAGTACTAGTATATTAGTAACTCATAAGACGTACCATTGACTAAAACAATAAATGCTACTTTCTAATAAACAAGTGCTAGTTTCTGCTAAAACACTGTATCTAATAAATAAGTACTCTTTTAACTAGTAACTCAGCACTAAAGGAATATGCATTAGTGAATGAGTGGGGGGGTGGGTAAATGGATGGAACAAAAGGATGGATGGATGAAACTGATGGAACGGGTGGATGGAACGATGGAAAGGATGGAACAGATAGAACGGATGGATGGATGAATGGCACGGATGGATAGAACAAATGAAATGATGGAACGAATGGATGGATGGCATGGATGGAACGATGGATGAATGGCACGGATGGACGGAACAAATGAAATGATGGAATGGATGGATGGAAGGATAAACGATGGATGGATGGAACGCGTGGGTGGAACATATGGATGGATGGATGGAATGATGAAACGGATGGATGGATGGAACGCGTGGGTGGAACAAAATAATGGATGATGTATGGAACAAAATAATGGATGGATGGAACAGACTGAACAGATGGATGTATGAAACAATGGAAAGGATGGATGGATGGATGAATGGATGGAATGATGAAACGAACGAATGGATGGATGGAACGCGTGGGTGGAACAAAATAATGGATGGATGTATGGAACAAAATGATGGATGGATGAATGGATGGAACAGACAGAACAGATGGATGGATGAAACAATGGAAAGGATGGATGGATGGATGGAATGATGAAATCATGCAAATAAATCTGGGTACACTTTTTTTTAAGGTGACAAATTAAAAATGTAACTATTCATTTACTGAGTAATACGAATGAATTACATGTGCTGTTCTTACTATATGGTTGATATTAGAATGTGGGTTGGGTTTAGGGTTATTTGAATGTAATTATGCATAATTCATCGTGAGTACTATAGCAATCGCATGGAACACTCTACTATAAAACAGCTGGGTTCCACACAATTCCTTCATGTCATTCCAACACAAATCGATTAAGTTAACTTTAATGTTTTATGTTCAGTCCACTAAAATTGGTGAAAAAAAAAAACAATTAAGTTGTCCCCGAATTGTGTTGATTCAGCTCTTTTAAATGAGTAGTTTGAACAAGCAGCAAAAAATAATTTTGAGTGTATGTCACCTTAAAGTGATACTGTGAATCTTAAAAATTTAATTAATAAAAACATATAAAATATAGAGTGCGTGAGTATATATCCTATATATTGTAATGGATACCAATAAATGCATTAATCTAGGACACATAACTGGAAATTGACACCATTAAAACTGGAATAATAAGGATGTTTATCAAGATCCCAGGAAGTCGTTGATGTATTAAGTGACTGGGTTAATGTTATTCACACACACACACATTTATTCTATCTGATAAGGGAGAAGGAAACACTCCCATTCCAGCATATGAAGATGTTGTTTATATCGGTAATAAAGGTTTGTTGTGGCATGAGCAACTCTGCTTTATCACATGCTCATACTCATCATTACCTTTTATCTTGGATTAAGAGTTGTTGTCAAGAGAAAGACAAGAAGGACACACAAGAAACTCTATAGAAACCCCTCTGGATTAGCTGCTATGCTAAATGAACACGACTGCACTTTGGGGATCGCATTTCCAGGCTGTTTTTAGATTGTAAGGCAAAGGTTGAGTAGCGGTTAAAGGTGTAATATAGCTATAGCTATAGCTGATTGCAGGTTTGAACAATGCAAGGTAACTCTTGGATAAAAGCATTAGAGAAGGTTTTGTAAACTTGGGAAACCAGCTTATATGATCTATTTCTAAAAAATAGGACCGTTGAATGATTTTGCATTTACTATTTTACATTTTGAATTGATAGAGAATGAATTAAGGAAGGCCATCAGGGACAAAAGTTTTAAACGAAATGCATAAAAATTGGTTTTATGGAAGGCAGTTAGGGACAAAAATCTTAAGGTTGATTTATACTTCTGCATCAACCGCAAGCGTATGCTCCAGCGCAACCTTCATGCGGTCGCATTGCCCTCAGTGTGACTTACGCACACCTCTCAAAAAACATAACTACACATCGCAACGTGTAGTGCAAGCTCTGTGATTGGTCAGCTTGGTAGCTATGACCAGTGTGGGCGGGACCGAGAGCCATGCGAACCCGTTGGATCGATTGTTTTCAAGTGTGGAGTCCCATGAAGTAGCTCTAGATCAGGGGTCTCAAACTCAATTCAACTGAGGCTGGGCTGCATCAGGTTTTCCACAAGTAATTAATTCTATTATTAATTTCTAATTTGTTTATTTTTTTATCGTATTTTGTGTTAAAAAATTCAAATAAAGAGATTTGAGAAGATTGGAATATTTTTAACAAAATAAGATTTTAAAATAAATAAGAGAATAAATCAATCAGTAATAAATAGTAATAATACTAATATTTAGATCTAAGAAAAGGATCCGGCAAGATCCGGCTCAAATTAAGCACTAATTTATATACATTTATCTGCGTACAATGTCCCGCTAGGCAGCAACTTAAAAAAAACTTTTTAGTGTTGTGAATGAAGCACACTGGGACGAATGTCCACGGAAGTAAACACTCGCTGATGTAACTTTCCCTCATTGAGAAATGTTTCTCTGTCTGCATAAAACCGATGCCCCGTCTCCAAAAGCCATATACCCCACCGTGATTGGTAGGTTCGACACACAATACTGTGAAGTATAGTTTGAGACCCCTGCTCTAGATGTAAACTGTTCTTTTGTGTTTACCTTATGATTAATATTTTTGCACGTCCACCGGGTCCCGCCTCTGAATGAGTGAATGTTAGCTACTTATACATTAAGGTAGCGTTCAGCAAATACAAAACACCTGTAAAGAAACTCGACCTACTGCCAGCTAGCGTTTCTGAAGTGTTATTGCAGAGCAACACAAACAGCATGCAGAAGTATAGGTAGGCGCCGTGGGTCATGCTGATCACTCGACAGAAGTATAAGTCAGCCTTTAAAGGGATAGTTCACACACACACACACACACAAAATTAAATTCTGTCATCGATTACTCATCCTCCACTTGTCTCAATCTTGTCTGATCTTCTTTCTGCTGTTGAACATAAATTTAGATATTTTGAAGAAAGCTGACAACCTGTAGCCATTGACTCCATTGCTTTCCATTGTTTTCTACTATGGATACCGAACAGAATAAAGAATCTCATGCTAAAATACAGCCATTTTACTGGCTGTTGTGCTTGTTGATGCCTTGGCAGTCAAAATGTGCACGTTGACAAAATCAACTTTCACATTTCATTAATAATTTTTGTCTACAATGGCCTTTCATACAAAGGAATTTGCACAATTTCGTGTGTATGATCCGCTTACAATTGATTGATTAGAATACAATCGATTAAGTTTCTGGATGGACCTTCATGCTTAAAGAAAAGGTTGACTTTTTTGAGTTTTTTTTTAATCTGTGTCATCATTTACTCGTCCTTCAAATGTTCAAAACCTGTTTACGTTTATTACACAAAAGAAGATATTTTATATGCTGCTTTCATGCTGGTCGCTTACACCCATTGACTTTTCTTACTATGGTAGTGAGCCATATGAGGAAGAGTAAATGATCGTGAACTATCCCTTTAGGCATTTTTCATGCCTATTTAACCATTTTAAATTTTCTAAAGAAATAGACATTTAAAAGAGAGATTGGGTTGATTGATTTACCTACGTGAGATACAGGAGCAGCGAAATTTGAAAATATATATATTTTTAATGTGCGTTTTGAAAAGATAGACTTACAGTAGGCCATGTCTAACAGTATGTTAAAGCAAGAAGTCAGCAAAAATTGGTGATGATCAAGAAAGTTACAATAAATGTCGATGGCCAAAGAAACTACCTTCAGGTCTAGATTACCTTTAAAATCTTGATCGAAATCCACTCTTGTGCTTGGGGATATCGGAAAAATGCTATAATGTAATCAAATGTGACCCTGTAACACTGTGACAAATGGATTTCTAGTTAAGGAAACGACTTTTAAGGAAAAGACATTTCTGTCCACAGCTGATTTTACTACTTTGGTTACTCATTGACTAACGGCTAATTTCTAATCATTCAGGAGCTTTAGGGGGAAACTTACGAATGACTGGAAATAAACAATCATTGACTGCTGGCTATACATTAAACAACCCGACGAGAAGTTTATGAGGGACAAAATTAGGCTTATAAAACTACAAATATATTTTTGAGAGTTAAAACCACTAGAAATCTCAAATATGCATATATGAAAAGGTTTTAATCGTCTGCCCTAACTTTATATCCATAAGCAAATATTTCATAAATCTGCAGGGAGTGACTGTTGTAACATATTAACTTTTCTGTATTAATACAACCTTCCCCTTTCATACTGATAAATCCATAGTTAAACACTGCTTTCCTTTGCATCATTTTCTTCAAACAGCTGTATGTCACATCAGTATATAAATAATAATAAAACAAAAGCACGTATCTGTAATCAAAAAATATATTTCCTCATTCAAACACATGAAAACACTGTCAGCTGAAACATAAAATCAAGAGTCTCCAAAATACTCTCTATAGATCAGCATATTAGCAAAAGGAGACTGGCCTGGTCATTTCAACACTGACCCACATTGCTGATCTCTTACTGTTTGTGAAGTATTATTGGGTGGAAGAGTCTCTTTTCTTGTCTTATCTGAGAATCAGCCCAGTTCTTCGCGGGCTTTGCCTTGTTTTCGGGGCATTTTCTTACTGCTGCTGTCCTCCAGCTCTTTGTTCTTGTAATAGTGAGGAGCCACTTCCAGCAGCCAGCCGCTTTCAATCTCGATCACCTGAAAGAAAGGTCAAACTTTTAGAATGAAGCTGATTTTTGACATTTTCTCAAGAAATAGTAAGTGTTTACCATTTAAATCCCACCATTTTCACAGAATTCTGACCTTCTGTCTTAAAACTCATTAATTTTCTCTTGGCTTATTCCATTTTTTATCAGGGGTCGCCACAGCAGAATGAACCGCCAACTATTCCAGCATATGCTTTAAGCCTCATTCACACTACGAGCGACTACCAGTGGCCGTTCATTTCAACAGAGAGTAAGTCACTTCAGGTGACCTCCGTCCAGACGAGCGTCAGCGACCATTGGCGAAAGACACGACAAAGTTGAGAATCCTTCAACTTTATGCAAATGAAGAGTGACTTTCTTGAGCGACAGCCAATAGGAGCTCCAGTAGAGCTCATGTGATCCTCTCTCAGCTCGCTAAGAGGCCGGTTGTATTCTCTATGCTGTGGAACTACACAGAACTGCGTTTGCAGCAGGTCGCCACCCAGAGCGACAGGTAGCTACAAAGTCGCTGCTAATGTGAATGAGGCATAACGCAGCAGATGGCCTTCCAGCTGCAACCCAGTACTGAGAAACACCCATACACTCTTGCATTCACACAAATACACTACGGCCAATTTGGTTTATCCAATTCACCTATAGCGCATGTTTTTGGACTGTGGGGGAAACCGGAGCACCCGGAGGAAACCCACATGAACACAGGGAGAACATGCAAACTCCAAACAGAAATGCCATTTGGCCCATCTGGGACTCGAACCAGCGACCTTCTTGCAGAGAGGCGACAGTGCTACTACTGAGCCACCATGCTGCCCTGTCTTTATTCTCACAATTTTTGCTTTATATATTGGAGTTTTCCACACGCAGAATCGTATACATATACAGTATAAATCTCACAATCTGTAATTATTTTGTCCAATTTTAAGTTCACATCTCGCAATTTCGGAGTTATCGGCATCTCACAATCTCGACTTTTTGACTTCCACAGTCAAACAGAATGTTACATGTATCTCCCAATCATTTCTCCCCCTTGCAATTCTATAGACAACTTACTTTGTCCCTTCTCCTTCAGGATTCTTACTTCACATCCAACTATTCTCTCACACTATTCACTTTATTTCTTTAAACTGTAGTTCCTGTAACACAATTGTTTTTTAGCCAAAGAACAAAATAAAAAGGCCATCTTGACTCATAACTCTTTCTTACCATTTTTTGTTTCAGAAAGATGCAGAAAGGAAGCTTGTGCAGATGTGTTTGATTGGGGGTGTTGTTGTGTTTCTTAAAGGCTAACAAGTCAATAAAAAACAGTCTGTTCACATCACTAACCTCAAGAATGAAAAAGACAAACAAACTGAAGGCTGTTTTCACCTGTCTCATGAACTCTTTGGTGGTGAAGACCAGCTCGTGGTAGATCATCCAGCGCGGCTGCTCCTCAAACAGTGAGCTGTTGGGATGGACGTAAACTGTCTGCTGGTGTTTTACAGTTTTATATCCCCCTTTACTTAACCGTGCTGTATGGTAGAAATATCCCGCCGTTACTGCCTGGAAGAAGAAAAAAAAACATAGAATGATGTACAAGTTTATTAAACAGTTCTGGGGCTGTGCGATTTGGGAAAAATATCTAATTGCGATTTTTTTGTCAGATATTGCGATTGTGATTTGTGCTTAATTTTATAAACAAACTTCAGCTCAATAATCTGTATCGTAGCTTCTTACTCCTAAAATGCAGTGAGTGAGAAGATTTTGACTTACTCCAACATTTATTCAATTTATTTTTTAAGTATTCAGAAATTAAACACTCATTTTTCTCTAGAGCAAACCGTAAGCAAAAATAAAATGACCTTACCTTTCTGTAAAAAAGTTCAACTCAAATTAGGGAGATAGTGTAGCTTATTATACAAAGAAAAAAATTATAATTTAAAAAAAACAGAACACTCCGCAAACTAACACAGCTGATAAGAGCCTTTCTATAACTTATATAGTCTAAAAACAAAATAATTATCACCACAGATGCTACAAAAAATATCACGACATTCAATGTACAGCTGTGGTACTGCAAAATGGCTAGAATATGTGGGAATATGTTCATATGGTGTAACAGCTGCAAACAACTCATTGTACTTTGCTATTATTTGCTACTAGAAGGAGTGTCACTGGCAATACGTTCAGTTGACTTTTTAGCATCACACTTTTTCAGGTGCTGGTTGTTGTATTTCCTCATGATGTGGCAACACTTCTGCGATAGCTGTTACAAATGACCTGTTTTTGTTTGGTGTCTGTGACTAAAATATTCTCATATTACCGACGTGTTGTTTTTCTTTGATATTCGATGAATTTGTCTATTAATGCTTCTGAAGTGGCAGACGCCATCATCCCACTCATCCGCACTTTCCTGTTTGTTTGTTTTTGTGTTTTATTGTGAATGTTCTGCATAGTTTGGTTGCGCAATTCTGATTAGGTAGAACGAAAGTGTGCTTACTCAATTGGCTAGTAAGACTGTCACACACAGACGGCAGTCACGCATCAGCTCAGGGTGGGGGAAATTAAATAAAACATATATATTTCATATTGCAGCTTCTTGCGATTAGATAATCGCAACGTTTCAAATCGCGATTGCGATTCAATTTCCATTAAATCGCACAGCCCTAAACAGTTCTCTGAAATACTTGATTCAGATTGGTCAGCTGTGGCATTTTAAAGTCAAATATGTTTATTGCTCTGAAATACCTAATTCTGATTGATCAATTGTAAAATTCTATAGTCAAATATGTACAGTGCTCTGAAATAATTCATTCTGATTGGTCAGCTGTGGCATTCTATAGTCAAAAATGTACAGTGCTCTAAAATAAATAATTCTGATTGGTCAGCTGTGGCATTCTATAGTCAAATATGTACAGTGCTCT
>CAIGQQ010004837.1:11332858-11353991 GCA_903798035.1 Danio albolineatus | reverse complement strand
ATATACACAAGCCTAATATTACATTTATAAGTAGTATTTTAATAGTAATACACTTAAAATGTTTGTTTAATATGGGTTGTATACTAGCATTCCACTGTATTACATAGAAAGACATAGCTATTTGAGTTCTGAATAAGCCAAATTGGCTCAACCCACCTGTTTACTGCAGTAAAATCTTTTCTAATTAAATGACATACAAATAAATATATATTTTTAAACTAATTCACATATATATCACGATCTGAAGGATAATAATAAATAAAAGGTATATTTTTAATAGACACATGATGTTTCTATCTCTGTCAGTGACAGTTAAAACGAGTACATTCTCTAAGTGGTTGTCACTGTGTTTAATCCTTTTTGTGCGCGACTGTATGGTATAGTTAATGCCACACGAACTGTTTAATATTGGTAGTTCATTTTGAAATAAAAATAGTGAAATGTTCGTTAAGAGTTACATTTTTCGCTGGAGGAAACAGCTGTGCTGATGAGGTGAACGCCGAGAAAACACGACTGCTCCTCCGTGACATTGGGATACAGGTGATACAAGGTAATCTATATCAAAGAACTGCAGATAAGCAGATATTATAACAATTTATCAATAAACACACAACTTGTTCTCTTGCTTTCCACTGCTGTGGTTTGCTGATCAAATGAAAAACAAAAGACGGGGAGTAGCCGGATTCTGCTGGCGTTTTCTTATTAAATTTAAAGGGGACTGAGGCGATAATTTAGTGTGCAGTTTATGAGCTAATCGCAAAAGTTTTAGGGGGGCTGAGTAGAAATATAGGGTGGCTACTACAGCCCCCCTACAATAAGCCTAGCAACACCCATTCTCTGGGTAAAAGGTGCCATATAACGCATTATACTCTATAAATTCTACTTCAACCTTTTTAGCCACATCTTCAGGCCAATAGGTGAAAGTGTCTCAAAGCTTCAGTTTATAACACTGTACTCTAGTTTCGTAAAGTTAAGATATTAATCGCATGCAAAGTAGCAGGCTTTGTTTCAGCACAATATCAATGGAGGAAATGTGTGAAAGGAAGCAATGTAAAGGTAAATGAGGAAATCACCTTGCGTATGGGCATGCTGTCACCATTGGAGCTGCATAGTTCCACCTCGATCCTGTCCATCAACCCCTCCAGCTGATCTCGGACATCTCGAGCTCTCTTCATCGAGCGAAACTGGATGAAGTTTTCAAAGCACCATTGAGTGGAGTAACCGCTCTCGACCCACTGACAAAAGAAGAGAGAGAATAAACATTTTCTAGGTAACAATAATTGCATGATCGCAACTGTGCAAACACTCATGTGAACCCATTTTTCATATTCTCATTACTGATTCAGTCACAAATATTTGCAAACTTACTCAAGAGTTTGTGTTAGTCGAAATCCCTCAACAGTTTTGTGAATCGTTAATTAGTAACATTATATAGCATTTATCTATTAATAAAAAAATTAAAAGGTGAGACAACTGAAGACATGTTTTGTTTTGGCAATAATAAATGTATGCATTAACAAACACAAGCTTGTGCTAAAGTGTGGATATGCTTTCAGCTTATGCTTCTTTCTAAAATATAAGATAAACTTGTTTTGTATTGTTTGTGTTTTATTTATTTGTTTCATCGTAGTTATTTTCACATGTGTGAAAGAAGTCCAAAGAAAAAAAGAAAAGTCTAAACAACACAATTTTGTTACAATCGAGTACTATTAGGTGATTTTGCCTCTTAAATTTGTAGTTTGAGGTGAAATACACTTAAGTAGCGAATAGGTTTTTAAAATGTATATTCTATTCACAATTTGAAACTGTTTATCGTCATTGTAAGGGCTGGACGATTTATCCAAAAGTAATCGAAATCGACTTTCAGAACTAATAATCGATACATTTTTTTTCAGGTCAAATTTTTTCAATTACTTCAATTAGCCACGTGATCCCGCTCTGTTAAAGCTACTTTATACTTCTGCATCGAACGCAGGGTATGGTCCAGCGCTGTCACAAGACCACGCACCTTTTAAAAGAATTTAGCTACACGTCGCATGTTTGCACTACCTTGAAGAAGATTGGAAGCTGCACCAGAGATGCCTTGAGATAAAGCAATAAAATTATTATTTCATTTATTAAATTATTATTCATGATATTTATTTTCACTTTTTTAAAAGAAAAATCATTTCAGTAAATTCATTAATTTCAGTTGTTCAGCGTTGATGTTCAGTAAACAATCATAGATAGTATATAGTGTGTTTCTTTCAATTATTTTAAAATTAAGTAATGCACCGTTCATTCAAGAATCTTTCACTTGTAATATGTGAGCATATTTACTGTGCAAAACTTATCAATGAACTATGAGGGCAATAAATAAATAAATAAATAAATAAATAAAATATACGTTCATTAATTGTAATTAAGAGTTAAAATGATTAAATTAATCGAGATTTAGATTTTAGGCCCTAGTTACTGGTCCTACTGCCCAGCCCTAGTTATTGTTTATATTTTATAGAATTCTGATTGACTAAAGTAATTGACTAAAGTAATTGAAAATGAACATTCAAAGTTTAAAATAAATGCCCCAAAAATCTATTTCTTCTTTTGGCATAATTTAAATGTTAATATTCAGCTCACATTCGATTTATTCTTAAGACTTGTAGAACCATTTTCTAAATGGCTGTATATTTAGAGATACACATTCATATCGTTTTTGTTAAATTAGGTGAGCATAGGTGAGTTCCAAAGGATCAACTGACTGTAAGAAAAACTGGTTTGAGATTCAAGTCAAACACAATTAGGATCAAATGAGTCAGGGATAATCAATGGTTTGAAGTGACGCGGAGACAAAAAAAAAGAGAAAAAAAATCATCTGACGTGAAGTGGAGACTCTCCTAAGTGCATTTAAAATCCTTTAACACACAGTAAGTAGGCTACTGTAAGTGAGGTACTATGGTTCCTAGAAACGTTTAAGGCTGGAACATTTATTTTATTATTATTAACTGTGATCAAAACTGACTGGAACTACCATTTCTTAACAATTAAAATGATTTAATTTCACCATCCAGACAATCTGAATCACAAATTTAACAGACATTGGAATACTTCGACTGTAATGAATGTATGCCAGACACAACTTAATCTATAACTTCACTTATTGAGCAACTCTGTAGTTCACCATTCAGTAATGCTACATTTTAGTGCCCAAATGCTGTGCTGGAATTTATCATTCTTACAAAAGCGCTGCTCATTCCAGAGTTATATTTGTTCAAGACAAGAACTTCCCGCCACAGCATCTACATGTACCCACACATGCCTGCACGATCTTGCAGAACCTGTTCGACTATCTGCCTGCTGCACGTCTCCCATAAGGAAGTCACTCTAAATGAGGTTGACAATAACAAAACGGATCACTTTACACCCTTGGCAGGTCATAAAAACGTGCAAAGCCTCAGCTATCAGATTGATTTGTGATTCGGGTGCCGCACTCATAAACACACCTGCGTATATACATTGAGCAGCACTAGGTGATCTCCTCCTGGTACCACAAAGTTCATCCGAGCGTTGTCGGCATGGACCACTTTGTCCTTGGGCCGGTAGAATATGGAGTTGTTCACTGACAGCATGGCCGCAATGGTCAAAACCTCCTCAGAGCACTTATATCTACAGAAAGACAGATCATTGAACAATCAAGGAACAACAAAAACAGGGTATACACAGAAATCAGAGTGTAATTCAATACCTTTTAAGACCTTTTTTAAGACTCTTCCCATACATTTTAAGAACTAATCGACACTTTAGGTTTCAACCGATAACATTGGAAACATTTTTAACTCAAGAAATTAAATTAACTAAAACTTTATTTAAAAATCCAGCATCAATAACAGTAGGAATAACTGTGTTTCCCTGGTAAACAAAGTAGCGTGATGTCAAATCTAGCAGGATTGTATTGATTTCATAAACTACACAGCATTCAATCATTCGCAGATTAAGTTCAGGCAAACTTTAGCATACTGATACATAATGCAATACCTTGTAAAATAGCATTTAAGACTTTCTAAGGGCTTTAAATTTATCTAAAATTGATCCTTTTCAAGACCCTGCGGACACCCTGGACAAGAAAATTACGGTTTCAATCAGTGAACAAAAAAACAGGGTGTTTACAGAAATCAGAGTGAAATTCAATAGCTTTTAAGGGCGTACTCACACTATGCTATCCAAACCGTGCCCAGGCCCGTTTCCCGGAATGTTTGAGAAGTGTGTGTGCTCTGAATCGGGCTCAGGCACGGCACAGTTGGTTGGCCCTGGCCCGGTTGGAGGAGGTGTGCCTGAGCGGGGTTCACTTGGGCTCACTCACACTACAAGCGTACCATGCCTGAGCCCGAAACTGAAGAGGAGACGTGACTTTTGGGGACTGTCTCATATGGATTTATTAATCATTCTTACTGTTACTGTCGTAGATTCTTAAAGACGCAAACCCCTCTCTGCACGACAGCTGCACCTTTAGCAAACCCTTTAATTCCTGCAGCACGGCGACTTTATGATTGTTTATAAGTGTCAAAAGTGGCTGATCTGTTCGGCGAAATATTTGACTGTGTATCAAACGACTAAAACGATATAACGATACAAAGAAATCTTCACTGTGCTGAGCGAGATCACTTCTTAAACTGAACAGAGCATCAATGATGACGTAAGCGTGCTCAGGCCCGAATGTAATGTGCGTGCAGGCCATCGGGGAAGAGGGGACAAGCGTGCTTCGGCCCGGTTCAAGGCAACTGTACATAGTGTGAGTATGCCCTAAGACTCTTTCCATACATTTTAAGACCTCATCGACACTTTAGGTTTCAACCGGTAACATTGGTAACCTTTTAACTTGCAATATATAATTACTAAATACTGATTGTAAGAAACTAATCCTAAACTAAAACGCTATTTAAAAATCCAGCAGGGGGCGTCTATAACAGTACAAATAATGGTGTTTCCTTGGTTACTGCAGTAAACAAAGCAGCGCCATGGCAAATCTAGCAGGATTCTTACTACACATCAATATTCGCAGATTTCATTCAGGCAAACTTTAGCATACTGATACAAAATTTAATACATTGTAAAATAGCATTTAAGACTTTTTAAGGGCTTTGAATTTCTCCAAATTTACTTTCAATACTTTTTAAGACTTACTGTTCTGAAGCCAGAATCATTTTACTCAGCATCGGGTCCACAGGAAGTTCAGCCATCCTACGGCCGAGCTATTAAAACAAAACAAAAGGAGGTCAAAGGCAGTTTTAAAGGGATAGTTCACCCAAAAATGAAAATTTACTCATTGTTCACTCTCTCGTGAGGTTATAAACCTTTATTAGTTTCTTTCTTTCACTGAACACAAATTAAGATATTTGGAAGAAAGCTGAAAACCTGTAACCATTGACTTCCATTGTAGGAAAACAAATACTATGAAAGTCAATGGTTACAGGTTTTTAGCATTCAAAATATCTTCTTTTGTGTTAAACAGAAGAAAGAAACTAGTTTGGAACAAGTAAATATGAGTAAATGATAAGGTTACAATTTTGGGTGAGCTATCCCTTTAAGTTTGTCAATCTAAATAAGGCTGAAAAATAATTAGTTGCCTTTAGATTGACACAAAGAAGTCTTCTGTGCTAGTAACAGTGATTGAAAACTTTGAATGGACATGCTCTGATCTGCTCATCTAATGAAAGAACAGCACATTATTGTTGACAAGACCATAATGTAGTCAAAAAGATAAATAGAACCAACATTAATTTTTCTTTTAATCCACAGCACGAGCATGAGTGAACTGAAGCACGTGCATTCAGTCACGTTACTCAAGCAGAAGACCTGTCAACTTTGTTTGTGTCAAGCCAATTTCTTTGATGACATTAACACTGATCAAAGGCCTGGATAGTACAAGCTAGATGTTGGGAGATTTCCATAAGTGATTAATCAACATTTAACCCCATTATGAAAAATATACCAAACTTGCTATTAATTAATCAGACACAACTAACACATTCTTCAGTATATAATGATTCAATTAATTAAACAGAATATATTGAACTAAAGTGAATTTAACTAATATATTTCAATCTTACATCACATTTACACTGTCACAATCAGCATAGTTCTAACACACAGCTATTATCGTCTAAAAATTAAGAAATCGTTCACCCAAAAATGTAATTCTGTCATCATTTATTCACCCTCCACTTGTTTAAAACCTGTTTGAGTTTGTTTCTTCTGTTGAACACAAAAGAAGAGATTTTGAAGAGTGCTCGAAAAAAGCAGCCATTGACATCCATGGTATTTTGTGTTCCAACAACAGAAGTCAATGTATGTTATTTCCCAACATTCTTCAGAATACCTGGTTGTGTGTTCAACGGTAGAAATGTATCAAATAATAATACATTTTATTTTTGACGCCCTTTTCTTAAACTCAAAATGCTACAACATGTACAACAAAAAAGGAAAAAAACATACAACCAAAGCCAAAATGACACAAAATCCTATTAATAAGCTAAAAGTCTATAGTGAACATGTTTAAAAACATTTGTTGTTGTTCCTTTGTCTACTAAAGAAAGAAAATTGGTTGATCCATGTTTAACATAAGAAAGGCGTTCTATATTGCTTTGTGTTGGAAAAAACCCTAATCACTAAAACTTATTAACATGTTTAGCTCTTGAAAAGCTCACATATGTAATAAGAAAGAGATTGAATTTTGTGATATCTGAGAGGTGTCTTTGAACTTTGTGGGAAAAAAAAATAAATAAATAAGGAAATAAATAAAGAATTTCCCAGAGATGGGTTGTGGCTGGAAGGGCATCCGCTGCGTAAAACAAATGCCGGATAAGTTGGCGGTTCATTCCGCTGTGGCGACCCCGGATTAATAAAAGGGACTAAGCCGAAAAGAAAATGAATGAATGAATGAATAAATAAAGAAACAAACAAACAAACAAACAAATAAATAAATAAAATATATATATGAAGTACAGTTTTATGAGATATTGTAGAAGCTTTAGAAGCGTGAAGTTGTGGAATGTGGTGTAAGATTTTCTTTTTTCCCCCCTAAACCTGTCTGGGTTAAGTTTTGGGTAATAGGTTTATAATTTGGGTAACATTGACAAACTTAATAAAGACATTATACAAAAATAAGCGAAAAGTCACAAAATAAAAACAATAAATAAGCACAATTACAAATTGCATTAAATATTGATAGCGATAAATCTTAAATCAAATGCTTTAATAAAAAGATGAGTCATAGGTATTTTCTAAAAACATTCCAAGGAAGCGTGACGTCTGGATATTCAGATTAAAACCACTTGAGTGTTAGTGAATGGTGAGAAAATTACATTTTTTGGGTGAACTGCGCCTTTGAGAAGTTGGATCATATTCTATAGTATAGGATTTACTTGTCAATGCGCATTTAAGACAAGCTAGTTAGTTCAACTCATTCCTGTAAGGAAGGGACAGCCCTTGAAAATAATTCCAGCTCTTGAAAACAATTGATGTCCCAATCAATAATCTGTTTCTATTTTATGTGCTGTGTTGAACAGTTCATTATCATGTCTTGCCTTTATTGACACCCACCCGCCTACGTCTTTTTTATAGTAAACATAATACGGCTAAGTTCATGAGGGTTTAGAAAACCAAATGTAATCTAATATAGGATAATTATATGGATATAAGAGTGTTTTTAATGTGTGTGTGTTTTTTAATCGCACCTTAGTGAGTTCGCCGAGGTGGTTGAGGGCACCTAAAGCATAGAGCTGCTCCAAAGCCAACACCAGCGTTTCATGAGGAGGAGGATCCATGAAGTCAAAATGAATCAGGTCATTTATGCCTGAAGCAGAGATGAAGGAAAAAACACGTTAGCTCTGTGTTTGATTTCAGGAAAAGAATGAGTGTGTCAGATCTTTTTACACATGCGTTAACATTTCAATTGCTAAAACTGACACGATGCATCAAGATAAAAATAACTACAAAGGCATGTAACACTAATACTTTGGTACAATGACACCACCAAGTATTTAGACACGTAAGCATGTGTATGTCATTCAGAGCTAACTTTCTAGGTCAACCAGCTAGTCAGGGGTGATTGTAATAGATGAACTCTTAGCATTTAAACGTTGTCATCATTATACTGTATCCTTGAGTGACTGTTTACTTTTTAGCAGGGATGTATTTTAAATATTTATAGTGATGGTAAAGTCATTATAATTTACAAGCATTGTATTTTGTAGTGAAAAAAAAAAAAAAATACAAAATTCACAAAATGATAATTTTCATAAAAATATGTCCTTTTCAAAAATGGTCATGTCTCAACCACCAAATCCTACTATTCAAATGAGTTATGAAGAATCATGTGACGTGATATTTTATAAATTACAATATAATACAATAGAAAACTGTTACTTTTAATTGTGAAAATACTTAATACATTTACAATTTCTATTGTATTTTTGATCAAATAAATGCAGTGGGAAACAGAAATAACTGTTTTTAATTTTTTACTTTATGGAGTCGGGCCTCACGGTGGCGCAGCCTCACATCAAATGGGTCGCTGGTTTGTGCCTCGGCTGGGTCAGTTTCGGCAGGAATTTCTGTGTGGAGTTTGCATGTTCTCCACGTGTTGGCGTGGGTTTCCTCCGGGTGTTCTCGTTTCCCCCACAAGTCCAAAGACATGCTATAGGTGAATTGGGTAAGCTAAATTGGCCCAATAAATTGCCGGTTCATTCCGCTGTGGGGACCTCAGATTAATAAAGGGACTAAGACGACAAGAAAATGAATGAATGAAGTTTATGAAGCCAGTTCACAGATTTTACCAGGTTCATCACATCAGCTAAAAAAATGATCCACTAACAATTCTCAGCCAAAAGTTATATTATACAATGTGTATAATTTCTTGGTATGGCTGAATTTTTCTATATTTTGTCATCCTTTGTTAGAAAAATCTATTTAAAACAGGGATCCCACATTTTTACGAACAGACTTTCAAGGACTTTTTAATTGCACCATTAATTGTAAATCAAGCACCTTTGTAATTTACACCCCAGCATATGAAGCGCCATTAAAGTCTGTACTGTACTTTTCTGTACTGTACTGAACTGTAACATTTCATTTACACTTAAATTTGCATAAAAAATGTCAAAGTAAATTTTTAAAAAGACATTTTTAAAGAACTTTAATGAAATTTGCTGTCAGTACCAGTGATACTCAAATGCGCTTTCTGAAATATTGATAAAATGTGATTATTTTTCAGTGTTATTATACAAGATTTAAATGTGAGATTTTTAATTCAAGAATTTTTCAGGGTTTTTTTCATTCTGTATTTGATAACTGAGTATAGTTATTGAAATAAAACCATAAACAAATTTAATTTTAAATTTAATTCAAGGGCCATCAAGGACCCAAGTTTGTTGTTGAGTACTTTCCAGGCCTTGAATCCACATGTCTGAAATTCAGGTAGTTTTAAGTACTTTCAAGAAGCATGGGAACCCAGTAAAAACAGTCTCTTCGTTCATTCATTCACTTTCTTTTTGGCTTAGTCCCTTTATTAATCTGGGGTCGTCACAGCAGAATGAACCACAAACTTATGCAGCATATGTTTTACATAGGATGTCCTTCCAGCTGCAACTTTTCACTGGGAAACATCAATACACACTCAATCACACACATACACTATGGCCAATTTAAGCTTACCCAATTCACCTGTACCGCATGTATTTGGACATGTGGGGGAAACCGGAGCACCTGGAGGAAACCCACACGAATATGGGGAGAACTCCACACAGAAATGCCAACTGACCCAGCCGAAGGTCAAACCAGCGACCTTCTTGCTGTGAGGCGATCATGCTACTCACTATGCCACCGTGACGCCAACACTGACTCTTATGTTTTATATTTTGTATTAAATGCAACAGCTTTCATGCATATTTAAACATCGTATGTGTCTTAATATTTCACAAGTACATTTGAATCCTCTTTACAACAAAACCTGATTCAATCATTCTTACCAAGACTTTTGAGCAGCAGAACCACATTGCCCAGGTTTGTTCTCTGGATCTCAGGAACAGTGGTCTCCTCCATCTCATGTTTGAAGGCCCAGGCGGTGTACAGCCGAAAACATTTCCCAGCAGCCACTCTGCCTGCACGGCCTGCTCTCTGATTGGCTGAGGCCTGCGTCATAATAAAAAAAACATTATTCACTCTTAATTCACATTAAAAACAACATATTCCATACAAAAATTTACCACTGCACATAGATTTACAGCAGTAACACAAACTTATTTGTACATTTCCAGTACACACAGTTGAGATTAGAGCTATGAGATGAGCCAAAAGTGAACATGTTTGATTAAACATACACAACCAGAAAAAAAGTGTCTGAATTTTTTTTCATGTAATATATTCAGGTAATTAAAAGATAACTGTGTCTGAATAATTCCCTTTTCTTACCCGTGAACAAGGAGTGACAATGAGAGACTCCATTCCTGTTTTTGCATTGTAGCTCTTTTGCTTGCAGAAACCTGGATCGATAACATAGATGATGCCGTCGATGGTGAGAGACGTCTCTGCGATATTTGTGGCCACTACAACCTGCAGTACAAAAAAAAAACATGAGCTGGAGATTGTTTTGGGGTTGAATATACTGAATATTGTAAGTCAGATCACTGGTGAAGTGATTCCTCTTGATCTCAGCTTGTGTGTATTCCATATTTGTTAATTGAAATTTTTAAAGTGACCAAACATAAAAGACTGCTGGTAATGTTATGTTTGCTGGAAGCTAAACATGTAAACGCATGTTCTTGAAAAAAAAGAAGACAGTCTTGACTCTTGGTGTATCTCAGTATAAAGCGGATGACCTCTTGCCTTGCCTTAGAAAAGAAAGAAAGAAATTCGTATCAGTTGGTCTATTAGGAAAGTATTCTATGACTTTTTGGAGGGTCTAGATGGTGACTCCTTTGTTGAACTGATGGACATTGAAAGTGTATAGATTAGACAAATATGTTATTGCTGTATTATTTAATATTATTATATATTTTTCTTTCAAAGTATATCAAATTATTTTGAGCTTGTATATTATTCCTGTTGTATTTCTTTCAATATTTTTTTGCTTAACTGAAAATTTGGGTGGCAGTGTGGCTCAGTGGTACTGAACAATTAAGAATAATTGTATAATGTACAAGTCTACATATATTTGGGTCAAAATATGGGTCATTTTGTAGGTGCTTAGTTACCAGTGTAAGTAATTTTATAAGCACATTAAGCATATTTGGCCAGTTGGCATTTCTGTGTGGAGTTTGCATGTTCTCCCCGTGTTGGCGTGGGTTTCCTCCGGGTGCTCCGGTTTCCCCCACAGTCTAAAGACATGTGGTATAGGTGAATTGAATAAACGAAATTGGCCGTAGCGCATGTCGGAGTGTGTGGGTGTTTCCCAGTACTGGGTTGCAGCTGGAAGGGCATCTGCTGTGTAAAACAAATGCTGTATAAGTTGGCGGTTCATTCCACTCTGATGACCCCTGATAAACAAAGAGACTAAGCTGAAGGAAAATGAATGAACGAATGAATGAACAAATGAAACTGGCTGTAGTGTGAGTGTGAATGTATGGGTGTTTCCCAGTACTGGGTTGAGGCTAGAAGGGCATTCGCTGCATAAAACATAGGCCGGAATAGTTGCCGGTTCATTCCGCTGTGACGACCTCTGAAATAGAGACTAAACTGAAGCAAAATGAATGAATAAATGAATGAATTAAACTGAAAATTTGAAACCTTTGTCAATTTGTATGACAATCTCCAAAATAAAAGTCGTTGTTAAAAACATGAGCCAGGAAATACATATTCAGTGTTTGTAATATTTATCAAGATCATCTATGAAGCAAACTCAAAAAAAAAAAAACAACACCAACATTTGAATATGAATTTGCATGACTTTGATAAAAGTGTCTGTCAAGAAAGACTAAACCAACAAGTAAATGGATCAAAAGCCTATAGATGTTCACAAATGATGATAATAATAAAAAAGACAAGCAATTTGAAGTTCTGCATTTTCTTCTCTTTAACCATACAGAAAATGACCCAACCTTGACCTAAACACCCAATTACATACTGAACCGTGAATTTCATGTAGCGCATTCTGTATTGTACTTACACCTCGACTCTACACTGAGCTGTAGAATAAGTGATAGACTTAAAGGTAATAAAAAATGCAGTAAAAGCAGTTCTTGTAACTTATTTTCAGTCTCTTCATCAAACGTCATTTTAAATGTTGTTTAAGTGTGATTAATTAGATTAATCAGCAAATCGCGTAATTAATTAGATTACATTTTTAAATCACAGCCCATTTTACCATCATTTAGATTCAGAAGAAACAACCTCTGCAATGTTATTCATTGTAACAATAGTTGTCAGGTCAGTTTAAAACAATAATATCATATTTAAAAAATTCTTTATGAATCAACCTGCACAAATACAAAGTAATTGTCATTTTAAAGCCTTCAACTTTGCTATATTGCCATTATCTCTCAAATATCTCATTTTATTGTTTAGTCTTTTGGTGTACAGAATTTAAAATTCACATTTATTTCTGTTCAATTATTGTCATTTTTTTCTATATTTTAATAAATACTGGTCAGGTTATAAATTCTGTACATAAACTTAACAAATAGTAATAATAATAAACGGTTACTCATTAATTCATTCATTTTCCTTTGGTTTAGTCCCTTGTTTATGAGGAGTCACCAAAGCGGATCCATCACACAAATGCACTACAGCCAATTTAATTAATTTAATTAACATATAGCGCATGTCTTTGGACTGTGGGGGAAACCGGAGCACTGGAGGAAACCCACGCCAACACAGGGAGAACATGCAAACTCCACACAGAAATGTCAACTGGCCCAGCAGGGACTCGAACCAGCTACCTTCTTGCTGTGAGGTGGCTGTGCTAACCACTGAGCCACGTGCCGGCCCTACCTGTCACTCTAAATGACAAATTCATGGTACATAATTTTATTTTTATCAATATTTTAACATTTTATTTTCATTGCACATTACTTACACTTAATGTGCTGCTAAAACTACTTACACCTATTACTAAATGCCTGGAAAATGGCCCATATTTTGACCTAAATATGTGCAGACTTGTACATACATGCTGCCCCCTGCTGGCAGTCTAAGATTCTGCTGTTCTTACTTTGCGTGCTCCAGGCGGAGTGGGATTGAAGATCTTGGCTTGCATGTCCGAGGGCAGGTTAGCATAGATGGGCAGAACAAGAAGCTCCGATATCTTTGAACCCAGTCGTCTACATCTCTCCTGTAGAAGTTCACAGCATGCCTCGATCTCCTCCTGCAAATCCAAGACAAAAAAATAGGCAAAGTTATCAATAGACCATTTTGAGAAATGTAAACAATAACAATGGTCCTGACATATTTACTGTATTACATTTTTAATTTCTATAGCTTCAGAGAATCTAAAAAAAGTCCCAATATTGATAAATAATGTTATGGCAGGTGTTTTAACGCCAAGATATGATTTCATTGCCTCTTGTAAAAGTTACGAAATAGTTTGACAATAAGCAGGAAATGTTTGTGGGACAGTAACAACGCCAAATTGAAATGGTCTATACACATATAAATATTACATGAAATAATATTGATGATCTCCTTTTTTCTTAACAAACTGTCCCGGATTTTAGAAATAGAAAAATCAGACTACCTTTTTAACATTATTTTTTACACACGTGTTTGGTATTGCACTGTAGAAAAAGTTTAGTTTAGTTAAGTTAACTTCGTTATGTTATAAAATCTGATGTTTGAAAATTAAATGTTACCTATAAATTAGCTTTTAATGCAATTAGCAATCTATGTTAGACATAGACTTTTTCTTAGAACGCAAAATAACCCATTATGCTTTGCGTGTACGAACAAGGAGGATGCTGCAAACCTCCGGTCGGTGGCTGATGTGTATAAAGAGTCACATTTGGACAGCTTTGAGAGGATAGTTTTAATCTGTTTTACTTGCTTTTAACGTCTTTGAACTAATACTGCAGTCGATCAGCGCCACCTACTGGTCTGATAACTTAAAAGATGCCATCTAATGATCTAAAGGGATGGAACAACTGCTGTGAGGTATTTTTCCCATGTTACCAGACGGCATCTTGTGCTGTTTAAATGGAGCCTCGTCATTACTAAAGTAATTTTCTCTTTCTTTCAAAAACAGTATATAACCAACCTAAACTACTGTAATTCTTCAAAAGGTTTGACACACACGCGTAGCCTACTGAACTGTCCCACTAACACATTGATTAAATAAGTGTCACAAAGTGAAAATAAGGTGACATTTTGAAATGACAGAAAAACACATCCCGTGAATACTACACAATACAAACTACCTAAATGAAACAAATAAACTGCTCCCAATTAGAATCAATGAGCAAATCAGCCAGACATGTACTTTGTGTATCAGCAATGTACTTTTATTGGTCATTTTCATGCCAGTAAGATGGCTTGCTTTTTATAATGCATTGCAGTTGTGTGTGTGTGTGTGTGTGTGTGTGTGTGTGTGTGTGTGTGTGTGTGTGTGTGTGTGTTGAAGAGCAGCAGAGTACATTGTAACAGCTGACAGGTCAGGAACACTGATGCTGTATATCAGCTTCTGATCTAATGGGAGACACTGAATTAGTTGAATATTTTTCTCTTGTATTTGAACAGCATCTGACAAAAGTAAAATGGCTATAACACACGTCTTTCAAAATTAAAGTTTTGCATCACAAAAACACTACGTAAGCCATTGAAAACAGTACTGACACCCTGTTGAGAAACGCTGCTTTGGCTGATGACAATTCTTAACAGTTCTAAACACCCTAACAGATAGCCCTGGTCACTATGGTGCCCTCCATGCAGCAATGAAGAAAAAGGACCATAGTATAACCGTACTCTCTTTCTCTCTTACTCTCTTACTTATTAATAAGTAACTGTTGCATACAAATTCACAATTAATTCTAATTATAACATTAAAACTGTGTGTATCAACAAACTTTTGACCTCAATTTAGAAAATATGAATGGTTTAATAGCAAGATTGCAGAAAATTTACAGGTGCATTTTAACATGTCTCCGTAGAAACACGTATAAACATGTTCACAGAACAGGATTTGCTAAGAAACTTGGTTTATAATAAAGTAAAGACAATGAACATGTAATTAATAACCGCAGGAATAACCACAGCCACATAGTGTCAGGTAACGCATGTCTGAGCGTGTGTGTGTGTGTGTGTAATGCAAACTTTCTGCAAACTTTTTGCATTTAAAGGGACAGACTACAAAAACAGCTCCACTTTGCTCTGAGCACAAAACGGGCATATTCTGCATTGTATAATAAATTATATGATGGGTATTTTGAGCTGAATCTTCACAGACACATTCTGGAGACACCAAAGACTTATCTTTCATGTTGTAAAAGAGTTAAAAAAAGGAGTCCTTTAAATTTCCAATACACAGGAGCCAGGGTCAAGGGAATATCAGCAGTGATGTGTTGGAAAATCTCTTTAGCACATGTTGTGTATAGCCTCAACATGGCTCTTTTCAATAGTTTAATCTATTGATGGAGATTGCTCATATCCACCCACAAGGGAAAGATGAACTATAAACAGCCTGAGTGTGAAGGACTGACCTGTCCCGTGAGAAAGACCAGTACGTCTCCAGGCGACTGAGTGACGTGGATCTGTAACACTGACACCACACATGCTTCCAGATAGTCGGCTTCTGGAGCCTGAAATCAAAGATAAATAAAAAACCAAACAATGCAAAACAAGACATTTTACCAAACAAGATTGCAACAGAGTCCGAGAAACTCTAGTCAATACTTGAACCTTCACGTTATGACCAATAATGTATAGTGACTATTATTAAAATTCTGCTCTTTATGTATTGCTACTGATCCTTTTTGTTTCATTTAGTAGGGTAAATAAATGACTTTACAGTGTAACTATTCATTTAACTACTGAGTAATATTACTTAACTACATGTACCACGTACTAAAATGCAAGTTAGGTTTAGGTGCATACAATTACGCATAATTTATTCCAATTAGCATAGTAAGTATATGGAACATGTACATTTTACCAATAACGATAATTATTCAGTCAATAAAAAGGTATGATAATAAATAAAAAGATACCAAAAACGAACAGTAATCACTACAACACTAAAAGTGAACACACGCATCAAAGCATTATAACACGTGAAACTTTATGAAATGACCAACAACATATACTACTGCTCATTTTTTTTATTTGCCAGGGTAAATAAATGATTTTAGGGTGTCCATTTTACAACTATTCACTTCACTACTGAGTAATATTACTTGCTAGAATGCCGGTTAGGTTTAGTTGCATGTAATTATGGATAATGTAAATAGCAAGTACATGAAATGTATAACAAGGACACCTCAAAATAAATTTTTATCAATAATTCTGATTATTGTCTTTTTTCATTATCGTTTTAAAATAAACAGCAATCATTATAAATGCTAAAAGCAAACACACACATTAAGGGCATAAAATGCACTGTGTGAAAAAGGAAATTCACTTAATTTAATCATTTCATCTATTTATTTTCAATATTATGGTTTATATTAACTGTACATTTGACTGTAATTATATAAATGGGTCAAAAGACAACATCGATCTAACAAAAATCACGAGTCTTAATGGTGTATTTGAATTAAAATTGACAAAAGTGCAAAAGTATACACAATGATAGCATTGAAAACAACATGTTTATTTTAAATTTGGAAAAGATTTCAGTACAACAAAAATTTGGTTTAACTCAAAGACAAATATATGGATATCCAGTGAGTCATGCAGTCGCAGTGCGCTATATGACAAACTGAACGTCTGTATATTTATATGAATGAATTGGGATTTTTTTTTTATTATTAATAACTTAGTTTAATAGTGTAAACTACTGAAATATCTTCCAAATTTTTCCTAAATTTCTCCCCAAAAAAATCACAATTCATTACCTTTGTGTAATATATGTCCACAGGGAACCTGCGCCCTGGAATCCTAAATACAGGAGCATCATCGAAAAAGCTGGAGAAGCGCTCTGTGTCGAGAGTGGCGCTGGCAACAAGAACCTTCAGGTCAGGCCGGAAACGTGCAATGTCTTTTATCAGACCAAAGAGGATGTCTGTGTGTAACGTTCGCTCGTGAGCCTCATCGATGATTATCACACTGAAAAAACAAGACAGAAGAGAGAAAAAGGCTATGATATGCAGACAATGTCATCAAAAATTATTAAACTGACGTATGTTTGCAGTGGTGATGCGGTGGCGCAGTGGGTAGCGCTGTCACCTCACAGCAAGAATTCCACTAGTTCGAGCCTCAGCTGGGTCAGTTGGCATTGCTTTGTGGAATTTGCATGTTCTCCCCGTGGGTGTCCTCCGGGTGCTCCGGTTTCCCCCACAGTCCAAAGACATGGTATAGGTGAATTGGGTAAGCTAAATTGGCTGTAGTGTATGAGTGTCCCAGTGATGGGTTGCAGCTGGAAGGGCATCCGCTGCGTAAAACATATGCTGGATAAGTTGGCGGTTCGTTCCGCTGTGGCGGATTAATCCCTGATTAATAAAGGTACTAAGCCGAAAAGAAAATGAATGAACGTTTGTAGTGTTTTTACCTGTAACTGGCAAGGTCAGGCTCTGTAAGAAACTCTCTGAGCAGCATACCGTCAGTCATATACTTAAGGATGGTGCGCTCTGATGTACAGTCCTCAAAACGGATGCTGTAGCCCACCTTTGGAAAATATAACAGCAAAGCTGATAAAAAAACTGCCTTATTTAAAATATGCCTTATTTAAAACTAACTTCTCAAATGTAAATCTGCAAGGTTACAATTTATAAAATCACACATTTAATAAATAAATAAATAAACAAAGAGCAGATAATAACCTCATTTCCTAGTTTTACACTCATTTCCTGTGCGACTCTAGCTGCTACAGACATGGCCGCCACTCTTCGAGGTTGAGTACAGCCGATCTTCATTCCTCCTTTTGTGTAACCCTGATAAAGAAAAGACAAAAATTCATGAAATGGAAATTGTAGGGGATGCATGCAAGTAGAGAAATATAAAAAAGTGGTCATAATTTACTATCCCTTTATTTGTTCCAAAACTGAGTTTCTTTCTTCTGTTAAACACAAAAGAAGATACTTTGAAGAAAACTGGAAACCGATGAACATTTACTTCCAGAGCATCTGTTTATTTTCATACTATAGAAGTCAACTGGTAGAGGTTTTTAATTTTCATCTAAATATCTACTTTTGTGTTTAACAAAGACAGACATACATACAGACAGAAAAGAAAGAAAGAAAGAAAGAAAGAAAGAAAGAAAGAAAGAAAGAAAAGAAAGTTTTGGAACCATTTTAAGGTAAATATAGGGTGAGTAAATTTATATTCATAAAAAGACAAATTTAATGATTTCAGATATTATTTTTTAGACAACACATTCCCTATGTTTTAACTTGAATCCACATTTGGTTAGAATAACCCTGATTTACAATCATTACAAAAAAAGTCATATTTTGAAAATAAATAAATAAATAAACAGCCCCCCCCCCTTGATGTTTTAATTAAAATGTTGGAGGAAACATTATCAAACTTTTATAAAATGTAACAAATATTGACATTCTAATTCTGTCCCAAAACTGATTAATCCAGCAAATGTAAAGAAAAATAGATTCTATTAAAACATAATTCCACAGCTCTACACAACAATATCCTGCATTCAATCAGCCCATCCCTTAAACTTGATCACCCATACCTAAACTTAGAAATGTGATCAAAAGATTGTCAAGAACCAACAGAATAAAAGTTATCTGGATATTTGTCATGCAAATGTTTTACAATAAAACAGTATGTACCTCTTCAAGGAGATATTGAGGTATCTGAGTGGTCTTCCCAGATCCGGTTTCACCCTCTATGACCAGGATCTGGTGGTCTCCGATGGCTACGAGCAAATCTTCTCTGTAGGGAAAGATGGGCAGGCTGCGTCTCACCTCCTGGATGGACTGCTTCTGTTTCTCAGCTTGTGATAACTCAGGTTCGCTTTCCTGCTTGTCAGAAACAGAGTGAGATAAGTTTGTTGTTTTTAATTCTGCATGTATTAAATACATAAGGTGCATCCCAAATCGCATATTTGCACACTATTCTATGCCATTTTGTAGTATAAATAATGTAAGTACTGCAGTTACACAAATTCATTCATTTAATTCTTTTCGGCTTAGTCCCTTTATTAATCTGGGGTAGCCACAGCAGAATGAACCACCAACTTATCCAGCACATGTTTTACACAGCAGATGCCCTTCCCGCTGCAACCCATCACTGGGAAACATCCATACACTCTCATACACTAAGGACAGTTTTTAGCTTACCCAATTCTCATATAGCGCATGTCTTTGGACTATGGGGGAAACCAGAGCACCTGGATGAAACTCAGGCGAACACGGGGAGAACATGCAAACTCCACATAGAAATGCAAGCTGACCCATCCGAGGCTTGAACAAGCGACCTCCTTGTTGTGAGGTGATCGTGCTACCCACTGCACCACCGTGACGCCACATTCACACTAAAATATTATTTGTATTTTAAAAGGAATAAGTGCACTTTAAATACCTGGATGATGCACTTGTTTAACTGTTAAAAATAAGTGTGTAATATTGGACGTTTCACACACTTAATGGTCGCAGCTTTGCACAGATTACTTTATTTAATTTGGATTATGAAAGCAAAATTCTCCCACATAAGTGATTCCACCGCCTCCCGTTTTTGAATGCGGTTATACTCATGGCAGGTATTATTTGATAGTTTGGTCATTTATTTCATTAATTTGGCAACCATCAAACGATATCTGGGAAACAGTTTGAATTTCTGCTTAGTTATTTGGGACAACACTACATTAATATACTATGCTGTTGAGTGTGTAAGTCAGGGGTGTCCAAACTTTAGCTCCAACTTGCTTCAGAACACCTGCCAGGAAGTTATAGTATATCTAGTAAGAGCTTGATTAGCTGGTTCAGGTGTGTTTGATTAGGATTGGAGCTAAACTCTCCAGGATACTGGTCCTCCAGGACTGAGTTTGGACAGCCCTGGTGTAAGTGAATAAGTACATAGTGGATAAGTGCTTAGTGTGCCATTTGGGACGCAGTGATACAGAAATATAACCATAAATAATGTCAACCTTCTCTGACAGTGTTCCCTTCATGGTAATTGCAGTGCTGACGAAGGAGATCATCTCCTCTTCCTCTAAAATGAGCTGGTATCTCTCCTGCTCCTCCTTGATCCGCCGTTCGCGCTCTTGTCTGGCCCCAAACTGCAGGGTGGCAGTGGCCACTCGCGCCTCCTCCCAGCGGCCCTGCTCTCCACCGCCCTCTCTGGGAGTCTCCTCAAACTCCAGATCCATCTCTTTTTGAGGAATCGACTGCAAGGTGTGTACAAAGATAAGAACAGTCAAGTTTAATTATGTTATTTACTTAACATAAATGACATTGTAATTATTAAACAAATATATAATTAAAAATCCTAAATATGTCAGCAAACCAATTATAATTCTAATTTGCACTACTGTTCAAAAGTTTGGGCAAGCAGAACTTTTAAAGCATTTGAAAGAAGTCTGTTATGCTTGTAAAGGCTGCATTTTTTTGTTGTCAAAAACAAAACAAAAAACACATATATTTCAATATTATTACAATTTCAAACAGCGCATTTTTATTATCTGAATATATATCGAAGTGATAGTCAAAGTAATGTCACATTACCCTTCAGAAATCAGTCTAATAAGCAGATTTGGTGCCTAAATATTAAATATTTCTTATTAATATTATCAAGGTTGAAAACATTCACAGGTGGTTTAACATTTAGTGATACTTTTGATCAATATAATGTGTCCTTGTTTTTTTTTATTATCACATGAATGCTGAAATACTATTGCCAAACACGACGTTCCAGGATACACGTTATTTCCGAGATAACATTAGCTGAAATAAACAACACAGGCTCATCCAGAAACTGCAAATCATAGATGTTGTTTTTGACTGTTTGGCTCCATATAATCAATGGCATAAAATGATCTCAAAATGACAATAATATCCCT
>CAIGQQ010004837.1:11321975-11332848 GCA_903798035.1 Danio albolineatus | reverse complement strand
CCCTTGTAAGTAAAGTTTAGACCAACCTTGTTTCTTTTCTCTTCTGGCATGTAGTATCTGTTCTTTCTCTCCTCTTGTTCTTTCGCTCCTGCTTTCTTGTATTCTTTGGCCATGTCTCTGATCGTCCGCTTGTACTCCAGATCTTTTCTCTCCCGATCAGTGAGGTTCTGAGTGGAGAAGAGGTACTCCTCATCCTTAATTTCAGCATCTAGGTCCTCCAGCTTCTCCTCCCCTCTTTTGGACAGATACTGCCGACGTGACTGTTTCCTCAACTCTGGAAGCTAAAAACAATTGTGTTAATAGTTATTACAGCTGTCTTGTGGGATTGTGGAAAGCACAATGTTGATATAGCAATGAAGCAAAGATGTTTACAGTTGAAGTCAAAATTATTAGCCCTCCTGTGAATTTTGCTTTTTCTTTTTCAAATATTTCACAAATGATGTTTAACAGAGCAAGGAATTTTAAACAGTATTTCCTATAATATTTTTTCTTCTCGAGAAAGTCTTATTTAAATTTATTTCACATAGAATAAATACAGGTTTCAAATTTTTTAAACCATTTATGGTCAATATTATGATCCCCCTTAAGTAGGTATTATACCCAAGGGTATAATCTTGTCAACGTCAGTGAGCTAGAAAACCTGCGGCATCCTAAACGTGCCCGGATCAAATGCTGGTGATGAGCCTGAATCAGCCTGCTGCGAGGCTGTCTTGAAAATCAATAGTTCACAGCGGTTACGCCCACTCGCCCAGAGCCTGTCAAATGTGAGGCTGTAATGCATACACTACACTTTAAAGCATAGCATTAATTTAACACAAACAATGTTTAAGCGATCAAAAGTATGGCTACATTATGCAAAGATTGGCGGCAACAGCGTGCGATGCAATATCTGTAAAAAAGTTAGCGCAACCAAGACTGGCAACACGTCTAATATGATAAAACACCTCGCAGTACACGGAATTAATTTACGAGCAGGAAGTTGCTCCGTGTTTGACTGCAAAAAGATCACACCGGCGCAGTCATCATCATCATCCTTTCAGTATTTTCCTGACTCCAACAATGTGCCCAGCACAAGCGTCATCCTCCGTGACTGATGAGGATAACTGTGCGATGGGGCTCCGAAATATAAACAGACATACAAGATCCGTTAACTTCTAGCACTTTTTGCTTGTGTATCGTTAAAGTTAAGTTTGTGCACAGTAAATTTATGTATCAGACTTTAGTACGCCAGTGAGTGCAATACATTTTGCCCCTAGGGGTTTTCCGTAGCTGGGTTTTATGAGCATGCGCACAGGAGCTGCAGGTACTGAAGTGAGAGAGAAATCTGTTTACAATAAGGCAGCAGTAAGCCTCACAAATACTTAAAATTGATTGACTTAAAACTGCTTGAACTTTATTAAAACTGTTTGCAGTAATATATTGTGTTAACTACACTTTGTTCATTTTGTGCTTTTGTTACTTTGTTTATTGGTTTTCAAAGATAAGCCTGCTGTGAAAAGTGTCACACAAAAAATAAAAACCAAAGTTTCTCTGAGATTGTGTTATGTAATCTTGTTAAAATATATTTCTTATAATAAAAGTATCGAAAAAACTATCGTTCGGAACCGGTATCGAATTCAGGGTATCGGTATCGAAAATTTTGGAACGATACCCAGCCCTACCCTTAAGCTATATTTGTTTTTGATTGTCTATAGAACAAACTGCTGTTATACAATGATTTGCCTAATTAAACTACCTTTAACCTAATTAACCTAGTTAAGCCTTTAAATTACACTTTAAGCTGAATACTGGTATCTTGAAAAATATCTAGTAAAATATGATGTACTGTCATCATGGCAAAGATAAAAGAAATCAGTTTTTACAATTATCATGTTTAGAAATGTGCTAAAAAAAATATTTTCAGTTAAACAGAAATTGGGGGAAAATATACAGCAGGGCTAAAAATTCTGACTTTAACTGTGCATGGTCAAAAAAGAGCATTATTGTATATGTAAATACAAATCAAGTTTCTCACCATTTTCCTTTGATCCTCTTTAGTCATTTTTTGCTTTTTCTGAGCTTCCTCATACACCTGAGAATGAGAAAACAAACCATAACATTAGCCCTCACTTTCCCCAGACACTAGTGGCTTTTTGTTACAGTTGTTGATCTGGAAAAATGAGTCAGAAACTGCACCATACTATTTTAAGATACAGGCCAATAATGTAAAAAAAATCTCACAAAATATTCTGGTCCAGATCACAGAGTAGATGTATTTAAATGACTATTAAAGGGGACTTGGAAATGAACATTGCTTTTCTCCTCTCATCACTTTCTCTCTTTTTCAGGTATCCCAGGAAACATCAAGATCTTTGCTCTCTAAATATGGTGCTAAACATTGTATACAACCAATCAAAATGCTTAGAAATGTACAGAGTGACATAAACGCTGATCGTCTGTCAAAGGGAACCCCAATTTTTCAGATTTTAGTAAATCTTTGTAAAAGGGCCTTTATATATTTAAATAATTATTCAAATAAGTATTTAAAAATAATTTGAGCTTCAGCCTGCTTTTACAGCATTTGTGTATATACATATATAAAAAAAACTTGGAAAAAGAGTGCAGACAACCACACTTCAAATGAGCAGATCTTCAAAACCATTCAAGGTATGAATTTAAATATGATTAACTTTAAAGGCTATGGTCTCTTCTTTCTATTGACACCAAACTCTCAATTTTGAAATTTGGGTCACTGTTATTCATTTTGACGATCCAGTCACATATTTTGTGTTACCTTTTTGTCATTTCTTTCAAGTATGTGTCTCGTCTTGTCTTTATCCTTCTGTTTCACTCGTTCCGCAAAGGCGTCCCTCTCCGCCAGATCCAGGAGTCTCTCTCGCGCTTCCCGCTCCCATTCTTCTTCCTCCTCATCCTCCTCAGCTTTTTTTGGCTCGTCCTTGAACGTAATGCTAAGATAGTATAAAAAAATGTAACAACGCTTAAACACAATCATAAAATAGGTAATTCTCAATGTGAAACTATGAAATGAACAATGTTTTAAGCCTTCAAATGAAAAATGTGTACATTTTTACTATTTAGCACTAGGATTTAGGGGAGGAAAAATAGTGCTTAGAGTGCTGGAGTTTTGAATAAATGTATTAAATATATTAAAAAATAAAATAAATACATAATAAAAATAAAGACATTAAACAGACAATACAAAACAATTGTACTTAATATATTAAAATGCATTCAAAGAAAAAAAAGATAACTAATTCAGCTGACTAAAATTAGGAAATAAATAAATAAATAAATAAAAATCCTGGATAAAAAAATCCAGTAATGTAACTTAGAAGCAACTCATTATTTTGGCATATTTCTTTTTTTTGGGAAACCAAATGTGCCTATATATATATATATATATATATATATATATACCATTATAACAATAGAGGCTCCTTTAGGCCTGAGTTTACAGTACATGATTTTTCAAATAAAACACTTTTTTAAAAATGCAAAAAAAAAAAAAAAAAAAAGAAATCTATTTTTAGATGTACTCATAATAATTTATTGCATGGAGACCTTTAAACATAGAGGTCCGGCATATATACTGTTTTAGCAATCATTCTAGGGCTGCACAATATATTGTTTCAGCATCGATATCGCAATGTGCACATCCGCAATAGTCACATCACAAGATATGCAATGTTGAGTCTGAATTATAGCTGACCAGGAGCCACAGAACACATGTGATTTGTAGAGCTGTTGCTAAGTTTAACCATTTACATGTGTTTTTAAGGCCTGTTACTGAGCATTTCAAGAGAGTTTAAAACATTTGAGCACAAAAAATTATGATGTTAACAAAGATTAATTGTAGTAAATTAATTACTCAGAATTTATACGATTCACGCAACAAAAAAAGTTCGTTTTGTTCATTTTACACCATTTTTTGTTTAACCTTGACTTATTTCTTCTGAAGGTGAAAACAAAACAATATTTTTACTCGAAGTTTTTTTTGCATTGTGGTTATTCAATTTGTATTTCTAAATATTGTTAAACTCCCCATAAAAAAAGGTCAAATAGAGCTATTCAAGCCACCTTGTAAAGCTGTATTCACATCGCAATATTTAGTGCAGAGAAATAAATTCTCGCAATATCAGATTTTTCCATTATCGTATAGCCCTAATTTAGTCATTCATTTACATATTTACTCACAAAGCACAAATAAACACAACAAAAGCGGACCCCTGCACTGTACAAAAAAAGACATAACAAAATCACCTCTTTTTCTTGTCCTCTTCACTGGACGACGAACTTTCATCTCGTTTCTGTCGGAGATGTTTCCTCTTCTTTCCTTTGTCTCGTTCTTTGCTTTTCTTTTCTTTTCCTCTTTCTCTTGCTACCTCTCCATCGCTCTCGCTGTCCTCCAAAAGAGTGTAGGTTCGGTTCTTTCTCTCCATTTCCATGACCTGACGTTCAATTGCTCGAGCGGGTTTTTCAGCCACATGTTTTTTGGGAGCCTGAAAAGAAGGGTCATTAGATTTCCGTAGTAAATTCAGGTATTGCATTAAACATTCTGTCTACTGACCATAAAAAACATACCTTGTCGTACAACTCATGCGCAAACGCTGTGATTCTTTGATCAATGTCAATGGTTCCAGTGTCCTGAAGCCGAGCCACAAAATCCTGAGGTCCAGATGATTTCTGAACCAGACCGATCATGAACTGGGCCACATATCGGTCACTCAAACCCAGGATGTCATGGAGCTGGTCACTAACCCACTGTTCCAGATTGGCCATCGTGACTGTACACAAAATCATCTGTTAGTGTCAAAAACAACTAGATTTACTAGATCACAGGTGTCAAACTCCGTTCCTGGAGGCCCACAGCTCTAACACACTAACTAAACAAACCTGATCAAACTAACTGAGTCCTACAGGCTTAAATTGAACTTCCAGGTAAGTGTATTGAAGCAGGATTGGAACTAAACAGTGCAGGGCTGCGGCCCTTCAGGAATTGAGTTTGACACTCCTGTACTAGATAATGTAGTCATATGTAGAGCTGGACAATATATTGTTTCAGCATCAATATCGCAGTGTGCACATCTGCAACAGTCACATTGTAGAATCTGCAACGCCAAATCAGGATTATAGTTGAGCAGGACTAAAAACAGACATGATTATAACTGCAAAGCTTAACCATAAAGTTATAATTTTCATGTCTTTTTAGGCATGTTACTATGTATGAATTTCAAGCCAGGTTAAAGCATTCAGCCACAGGAAATAACAATGTAAGTATTTTAAAAGAAAGTTTAATAAAGTACATACGCAATGAAGATACAGTATTATTTATTTTACATTTAATTTGTGTACCTGAATGCTGTTAGACTCTCAGAAAATCCATAAAGCATGGATTTCATTTGTAACTTTGCATTACTGTATTTATCGAATATTATTACTGTATTTAATGAATATTAAACACTGAACTGAACCACAACACTAATAACTGGACTGACACTTTAAATTTACTATAACCTTCTATGTGAAGCTGCTTTGGCACAATCTACATTGTAAAAGCGCTATACAAATAAAGGTGAATTGAATTGAATCATTGTGATTTGGTTTATTACATTTTATGCAGATGAGCTCCATTACAAAACCATCCAATTTTCACCCAAAAGCAGCCTAAAACTCTTAATTCTTTTCGAATAGAGATATTCATTTAATCTGTTAATTCTATACTCAATATCACAATATGTTTCGCAGTGTTTTATGCCACTACCATGCAGCCATAGTCATATGAACAGACTAATAAATCTGAGGGTATCAAAACATTTTATGAAACAGCTACTGTTTTGTTTATATATTTAACAAAAACAGTAGCAGATATCACTTATCTACATATCGTAGTGCTAAATAAACCTACAATCTGAATTGGACAGTACATTCACAACAGCAGGGGGATAACTTCTGAGGTAAAGTTGGTTTTATATTCACACATTCAGATTAGATTAGATTCAACTTTATTGTCATTACACATGTACAAGGCAACGAAACGCAGTTTAAGTCTAACCAGTAGTGCAATAGCAGCAAGTGCAGAATACAGGTATGAATTATAAAGTGCATTTATAGAAAAAATGGTGATATTTACAGATGGATATACTATGAACATTATATAAAGGTTGCATTAGTTATGAACAGAGATTTACAATAAATGATTATACGAAGACTTTCAGACTTTCTCTCTAACAACATAATTTAAGAAAAATATTCTTCGTAAATAGTGAAATTATATTAGCAGCCAATGACTATCAGAGTACAACATCGTTCACAGTCAGATAAATAGTGTTAATGCTGTTCTGAAGTCATCCTTTCATGTGATTTCAAACCCAATATTCAAAGTACCATGGTAAACAATATGAGGAGCATATCACAAGTTATCACTGAACGATTGTGCGAATAAAAAAACAACTTTACCTCAATACTTGAAGGTCGTATTTTAATAAATGAAGCCGTGGTTTATTTCACACGATAATGATGACTACATGTGGTCTCCTGAGCAGAAGCTGTAACGTTAAAACTAAAAATTACACCATCGTGGACAAACACAGCATGTCAACGCTGCACATCAGATATTATAATTTATTGAGGTGCTTAGAAAATATATAAAATCAAACTCAACCTATACAAGCAGTATATTAGTTTACAGAGCGAAAGTTTAACACTGGAACTTACGTTTAGTTGTCGTTCCGCCTCCACACGCTTTCTCGCTTTCTCACAACATTTAGGCGACTTCCGGGTCACGTTGTTCTCAAGGCCTTGTGTCAAAATAAAAGTCACAAAAAACATAAATGTGGACACAAAATAAGCGCAAGGTAGAAAAAAGAAGGAAAGGTAGTTGGCGTTAACTGGGTCAAATTTTGTAGCTGTTATTAGCTGGTTTGGTATTATGGCTATGAAATGTCTCGTTTTTTTCCCAGTGAGGTTCGCTGTTTTCCTTTGGGTTTTAAAGTTTATTATTAAAACAATATATAACGTGCGTTTTAACAAAATTGCACGGCAACTTAAATGAGCTTTTGTGCACTAACGGATGTAAATAGGGAAAAATTGGATACGCGTCTATGTAGTTTGTAAAACAAAGTATTGCAGTAACATTATATATATATATATATATATATATATATATATATATATATATATATAAAAATTATAATGGCAACCAATGAATATCAGAGTACAACATCGTATATATATATATATATACATAGTTGTATACCATATGTGTTGTTTTTCTCGTTTCTGTATAATTATTAATAGTTAGTTCTTCATCAAAGTCCTGAGATTTCAGTATTTGCGATTCAAAACAAAAGTCCAACATAAAGCGTGAAAAGTACCACATTTTAATATTATAGTATATAATAATAATAACGTATTGGTATCTATATTTTGCACACACAAAATACCACTACATTTGAAAATATATAAAAAATAAAAACTACATATGAAGTTGTTGGAGGTCTTTCTGGGCACTCTTAGTCAATGACAAAAATTGTGAAATATTCTCTTTAACAATGGGAAATGTTCGCGTTTCTTCCATATCAAATGGGCGATAAAGGAAGCGGCCTATAAAAGCTTTACCTCAATAACAAGCCATCACATGCGGAACAACTTACAGCTGTATCAAAGCGACAGCAACCCAAATCTGCAGGTGGAGCGTCTGGTTAAGTCTTGTCTACCAGGGTGCCTTATATATTTTTGGTTGATTAAACATATACAATAAACATATACATGTTTGATTGCAGACTATAGGCTAATGTCAATATGACTGATGGCTGCAGACCATGTGTTTTTATCTGGGCTGTGTTACTGCTGCTGCCCTCGGTCACCATGGCGTACAGACCAGTGATTCTTGTTCACGGGCTGTTTGGTGGACCTGAACAGATGGCGACGTTGATGAAATATATTAAACGGGTAAGACTCTCATGTGTTTATTTCCACCCATGTTGTTATTATTATATTTTCATCTTTAATGTTCGTCCTTGTATGTGCAAAACGTTTTCGTTTGGTGCACACACAGAAATGGCTTTATAGTGTTTATAGTTGATTTGTTATTATTATTATTATTATTATTCATTTATTTATCTATTTTATTATTTAAAAAATGTTTTAGTCGATTGCATTTTTTTAATCAAGTCCAAAAATAACTTGTATATAAATATAATATATTTAGCACAGCTCTTCTATCATCTAGAATAAAACTCCCCGACTTATCATTTGGCCATGTTTCAGTCGCATCCAGGTACAAGTGTGACCGCAATATCTCTGTATAATGACAATGCCAGTGTGAAGCCAATGTGGGAACAGGTTGCTGGTTTTCGAGAAGCAATCAGACCCATCATGGAGAGTGCTGAAGATGGTGTCCATCTCATCTGCTACTCACAAGGTAAAATTGCCAACAGGGGCGGAATTAGTGAATTCCAGGTAAGGGGCCCAAACATTGAAACTCTTAACATTCTTTCTACATACATACATACATTCATTCATTCATTCATTCATTCGTTCATTCATTCATTTTCTTTTCAGCTTTGTCCCTTTATTAATCTGGGGTTTCCACAGTGGAATGAACCGCTAACTTATCCAGCATATGTTTCACGCAGTGGATGCCCTTCCAGCTGCAACCCATATCTGGGAAACATCTAAACACACATATTCACACACATATCCTACGGACAATTTAGCCTACCTAATTCACCTATAGCGCATGTCTTTGGACTATGGGGGAAACCAGAGGACCTGAAGGAAACCCACGCGAACACAGGCAGAACATGCAAACTCAACAACACAGAAATGCCAACTGACCCAGCTGACTGAGGCTCGAACCATCAACCTTCTTGCCGTGAAGCAATCTTGCTCACTAGGCCACATCTATCTATCTATCTATCTATCTATCTATCTATCTATCTATCTATCTATCTATCTATCTATCTATCTATCTATCTATCTATCTATCTATCTATCTATCTATCTATCTATCTATCTCTCTATCTATCTCTCTTTGTATTTTTTTCTTTGTAAATAAGCTGCATTTTAAAATCTAAATTAAGTGGAACCTCTCTATTCTTAAAGTAAAAATAAATACAATAAATTAAAAAGTAAAAAACAAGATCACTAACTATGTACAGTAAATTGGGTATACTTGTGGCTATTTTAATATTTGCATGTGCAGTACAGAAGGAATGTTCCACTATTCATGAGGGGGTTTAAAAAGTAATAAAAAATAAGATCTTAATGGTTATTGACACATTTTATGAAATATTTGGGACTTGTGGAGCTGCGGATCCATGGATTTGCTCTTCAGTGTTTGGACATTCAGCAGTGAAAATTAAACCACACTGAACTTTAACTTAAACTCTGAAAACTGGACTGACACCGTTTCCATTTACTAGAACGTCTGCTTTGACACAGTCTGCATTTGTAAAAGCACTACAGAAATGAAGAGGAATTAAATTGGAAGACAACATGTGCTCAAAGGGGCTGTTTTATTTATTTGTATATTTATCATTAAAGATAGTAATAGTTACATTCTTGCAATTTTGAATAACTTCTATTATTTTACTGCAAATTCTCTGGTACACTGTTTAAGGTAGACGCCAACAGAGTTGGAAAATCTTCCAAACCTCAAACTCCTTTCATATAATTTTCACAGGTGGTTTGATATGCAGAGGAGTTCTTGCTACCCTTCCTTATCATAATGTTCACTCAGTGATATTCCTGTCTTCACCGCTAGCTGGCCAGTATGGAGGTCAGTGCCGTGTACACCACAGTATTTCTTTTCATTTAAGATACTAGGATAATAGATTACACATTATACGCATTCAAGAGTGCTTTCTCTGTGCTCTTGCAGATTCAAATTACATCAGCAAGTTTTTCCCTACATTGATCAAGTCAACACTGTACAATGCTTGTTATACTACAAGAGGACAAAAAATATCGAGCTGTAGCTACTGGAAAGGTAAGTATGTGTAAAACTCATGCAACAGTTTGATCACTGCTTTTGATTACATTTAATCAGCTGCTTTTGTCTTGTAGATCCACATCAAATAGAAAAGTACTTAAAGTACAGCGTCTTTCTGGCCCCGCTGAATGGAGAAGTAGAAACTGTTCACTCAAAAGGTAATTGAAGAACGCGTTTGCCTCAAATTAACATTGTATTATTAATTAATTGCTCATGTCACTCCAATCACCTGAGACCTTCCTTCATCACAACACAAATTAATATAATTAGGAATGAATCTGAAAGCTCTTATCCTTCATTAACTGCAGTAGTCCTGAGACATTCAAAGAGAAGCTTATAGTTGAACCACTGAAGTCACATGGAATGTTCTGACTCTTTTGGTTCCTTTTCTGGACTGATGCTTTAAATGGAGGATGAGAGCTCTTGAATAATAATAATAATAATAATAATAATAATTATTATTATTATTATTATTATTATTATTATTATTATAATTATTATTATCATTAGTTAAATGAATGTCTCAGTAGATTGCGATGACATGAGTGTGTAAGGTTGACACCCAGTGGTTTAACTAGGTATTGCAGTTCAAATTCAAAACCCTTTTTCACACAACCACTCCTCTGACAACTCCACGTAAAGGCAGGTTGCCAGATTGACAACACCAACATAAGCGAGCGTGCATGACTATAGTCTACACTGTAACTCAATGCAACAGAAGGACTCTTTCCCATGTTAAAGCAGTTTGCGTCCTAACCTCTAACTGTAATTTCTATTTTATAAACCATTTCTAGTTCTCACTGCTATAGATCACTAACTAAGATCACCTCACCTCAGGTGCTGATTGTGCTTTAAAAAATAATAATGCAGAAATAAATG
>CAIGQQ010004837.1:11301978-11321875 GCA_903798035.1 Danio albolineatus | reverse complement strand
TTTTTTTCCCCCAACAGGACAGTAACTGACTTTTAGCATTGTTTTTCTGATAATTGAGTGTTTACTTGGCATGTTTCTTAAATATCTCCTAACATATGGTGTTTTTATGCTTCATAATAGACTTCATATACTTAAAAAAATAAAATAACTTTTTATGATTTTTTTTTATTTTTATAAATAATCGTCGGTTATCTTAATACATCAGCACAAACAACTACAGTCTCGGCTATACAGTGGGGGAAACGAAATGGAAAATATACAAACAAGTAAACTGGACAATACAGTCCGGCTAGGAGCAGACACAATAAAAAATAAAATAAAATAAAAAACTTTTCCATAGAAAAGAAAATCAGGAGAAATTTATTGATGTAATGCCAAAAAGCTGTCCATCATCAGACTTTTGATGTACGTCATATGTGAGTTTGAGTGGAAATGACACACATGCTTGAGACAACCACATTGTAAGGGAGGGTACCTGAGGAGTATTGGGTCCAACACGTGCTCTACTCCAGGGTTCACCAAACTTGTTCCTGGTGGTCCGGTGTCCTGCAGATTTTAGCTCCAACCCTAATCAAACACACCTGAACAAGCTAATCAAGCTCTCACTAGGTATGCTTGAAACATCGAGGCAGGTGATTTGAGACCAGTTGGAGCTAAACCCTGCAGGAACACTGGACCTCCAGGGCCGAGATTGGTGATCCCTGCTGTACTCCATCGTCTAGGAAATAAAATTCTAGAGAAAAATTCCTTTTATCTTTAAGAGTCCTTAGAAAATGATGTATTTTCTTCCAAAAAAAATGATTTTTTTTCACAATACCAGAAATAGTAAAGAAACTTCGCTTTTGCATTTTTACAGTTAAAACAAAGATGAGGAGTTTCTGTAAATCTTTTTCAGAGGCAAGGGTGGAAGAAACTCTGTTAATGAATTGATAGTTTATGAACACCCAATGAAGTAGATTTTTAGAAAACTGAGGCACCTTTTAAGTATTTTCATTTTGTTGTGACCTAATTCTTTAAGTGACCTGACTACCTGTAGCTGGTGTTTGTGCTGCTCAGATGACCGATTTTTGTGTGCATGTGTATACTTTCAGTTCTGTTGCCTTGACAAGTGTGTGTGTGTGTGTGTGTGTGTACTCTCTTGTAGCATGGCGCAAAAATTTCCTGTGCATAAAGACTATGGTGTTGCTCGGTGGACCAGATGATGGCACCATTAAACCATGGCAATCAAGGTTTTCACAAAAGCACCCAGTTTACCTGAGCCTCTTTCACATTTATACCCAGTCATACTTGCCACATTACCATCAGAAATTATTTAATTTTTAAAAATTAAGAGGAATCGTAATGTAAAATCTGTTCATTAATATAACATTTCAACAAGGCTCTAAACAACATTTTTTTTATTTATTTATATATATATATATATATAATGTATATATATGTATATGTAAATGTAAATAATTGTCCTGGCAGTGAGCCAAAGTTTGCCAGGACTGTTTTGTAGGGTCAGTTTTTGGCTGTTCAGCAGACTGGAATTAATATGAGAAATTTAGGTCTTGCAGAAATGTGGAGCATTTATTTTAAAGGGGATTTGCCATCTGTAGCTTTAAGGTTCTGACGTGTGTGTATTTGTTTCTACCTCCCCCACAGTATGTTCGGGTTTTACAACCGCAATGAAAAGGTGATCAATATGGAACATCAGGATGTGAGTGAAATGTTTTTTATTGTTCTCTGCTTTTGGGCGTGGGGGGGATGGTCATTATTAGTTTGTTATATTTTTGCTGGTGCTGTTTGATTTTTGCTAACCATTTCCTCCCTTCTCCAGTTTTATGTAAATGATGCCTTTGGCCTGAAAACACTGAACCGAAGAAAAGCCATTGTGAAGTGTATCGTCCCCGGTGTTAAACATGATTCCTGGCCTACTGACCACAAAATCTACAAGAAATGCATAGAAAAGTGGCTCACGTAATCTACAGGAGGACAACAAAACCCTCTCCCTTCACAAGCAAAAGCACAATCCTACATGCAGCCAAGTTCTGTGTAGATTATGATTGTTCTCCAACTGATCCGAGATCTTTTCTGTCATGATGTAATATTCAGTTACCCCTGATAATAAATTGATTGTGAAATGGAGCGGTTTTCTGTTTGTGTAAAATCAGTTTGAAGTTATGTCAGTCCAGCACAAAACTGATTTATTTACAGGCACATCTGTTCAATATAATATTCTCTTTATTAAAAGTTTAGAGTAGGTGCATCATGCATTTATTTAACTATCCAAAGTTTGGGGGAAATAAAGCACCTAGAGGTTAATACCTTCTTACATGTGAATATGTTAAATTTCTTCAAGTGTCTATAACGTGATTGTTTAAAAGTGAAAAATCTCTCTTGCTAAGTGCAGTTCTTAACTTTTGCATTCATCAAAGGGGCTTGTAAACAAATGGCTAACCCTGGACCTCGCTGTATCCTGAGCAGCTGCTTGGCGGAGTAGCAAGCAAGAGACGGATTCCTGTGACCCTCCAAGGACAGACGAGCCTCAAGTTCTCCAGTGTCCGGCGACTAGACTGCAGCTAGAGCTGCGCACCGATGGATTGCTCTTCAGTGTTTGAACTCTTAAGTAGTGAATATTAAACAACACTGAACTGAACTGAACTCAGCTATATACTAGCTAATAATATACTAGCTAATAACTAAACTGACATTTTCAATTTACTATAACCTTCTATGTGAAGCTGCTTTGACACAATCTACATTGTAAAAGCGCTATACAAATAAAGGTGAATTGAATTGAATTCCAAAATATTTAAATTAGCTAAGCTGGAGCTAAACTAAAACTAAATCAGTTGGGGGCACAGTGGCACACTGTGGCACAGTGAGTAGCACAATCGCCTCGCAGCAAGAAGGTTGCTAGTTTGAGCCTTAGCTGGGTCAGTTGGCATTTCTGTGTGGAGTTTGCATGTTCGCATGGGTTTCCTCCGGGTGCTCCGGTTTCCCCTACAGTCCAAAGACATGGTATAGATGAATTAGGTAAGCTAAGTTGGCTGTAGTATATGTGTGCGTATGGATGTTTCCCAGTACTGGGTTGCAGCTGGAAAGGCATCCGCTGCGTTAAACATATGCTGGATAAGTTGGTGGTTCATTCCACTGCGGCGACCCCAGTTTAATAAAGGGACTAAGCTGACAATAAAATGAATAAATCAGTTGAAAGCAATCTAAAAAAAAAACCTCCAGAATGCACAGATCAGCAAGGGGGCGACAAACCTTAACAATTTACAATGTTAATGTAAAAAGAAAAATAAATGTAGCAGCGGTTCAGCTTTGAACAACAGCAGGCAGAGAATGTTTGATAAATGCACCAATTTATTTACTCTTTAGTTGCAATAAACTTTTGTACTGAAGTATTGATTGTCTCAGTTCTTTGTGTAATCTTTCCATCAAATCCTCATGTTCACCAGGAGTCTGTTACAGAAAGGAGATCAGATAAACATTTACAAAAATAACATTAATACAACCTGTGGAAATTACTTTCATACTAAGTCATTTTTTATTTCAAGTAACATTTAAAAACTCTGAAATGAAAATACATTCTACGTAAGAAAGCTATTTATTCAGTCTTCTTTCCGAGGGAATCTAAATTAAGTGACATATACATATATTGAATAAACATTTAGAAATAACAATTATGCAAGCTGCAGAATTTACTTCTAGTTCTGAAATGAAAATGCAATTTTAAAGAAAAATATTTAATTAGTCTTTCATATATAGGCTATATATTTGCCCATGAGATACCATAAAAACGAATAGTCGTACTGTGTTTAATTGTGTGTGACAATTATAATTTGAATGTAAATTGGAAACGCGTTCAGTCTACAGTAGAGCAGATGACCGACTTGAGCTTCATATTTTAAGAAAATAGGCAGGTTTATTTCACACGAAGTTAATGTTAGCCTACATGAAACATTCTGAGTGACCGCCACTGATCCATGTAGAAGACTTCTCTGTGAATAACAGCATTAGAGAAAGAGGAGGTAGAAGTCCCACTATATGCAAAACTGAAATAAAAAGTCTGATCAATAATGCAGTTGTCGATCTTTAGCAAGAAGACTGCAATACAGAATCAAAGGGAAGACATTTTTTATAGCATCCAATCAAAGGTGGGGAAAGAAAGGTAAGGAAGGAAACAGGAAATAAGACACTATATAACTAGACTCTGTAGGTCACTCAAGTCTTAACTGTACCCTGTACATGATGTGTGAAACAGATTGCTGCTACAGTGGAGGAACAGAAACAGTTGAGCAAGTGTTAATAAACTGTGAAGCTTAAAAAAAGAAACCAGCTGGTTAGAAAGGTAAGAGATTTGGAAATTAATGTCATCTCAGTTAAAGGCATATTTCAAAATACGGAGATGTATGATTTTCTATATGGACCCCCCAAATAATATGCAAAGATTTATCCTTCCATTAGGTCTCACACTCCAACACAGTAGGTGGCGGAAATGCACCTTAAGCTGGTTTGCCACCCTCCACTAAAGCAAACAGAAAAAGACTTTTCTCAGTGGTGACAGCTGGTCAACAACACTACACATTTGTGTTTTCGTTTATTGACGTGCTTTGGAGATTTGTACCTATGAAATCAAACTCATCTCGTGCACGCAGTACTGAATATTGAATATATTGACATTCCAATCGTTAAACTTTAATTGCAACAGGTTGCAAATCCACCACACACTTTTTTCAACGCGACTTCCGGGTCAAGATAATCTGTTAAAATAAAAGTCACAAAAAAAACAACAACCAAAGCGTGTAGACATGTCAGCTCAGCTGGGTCTAAATTTGCTGTTGTCTCCTGTTGTTAACTGGTTACTGAGGGCATTGAATATTAACTTATTGTGAAAAGTACAATCGAGTTTGCTGCAATGACTGTAACTGGTGACTAAAGTCACGTGAACGACGTTAGTTTTTCCAGCAGCGTCGGAACAGGCAGTGCGCAATGACGCAATGACGTTCGCTCAAAAATTCCCTTTGGGGGTTTTACCATGGGATTTTCTTAATTCTTGATCAAAATAACCATCCGCTGTGTATTTTTAAACAATAATAAAACTAAATAAAAAATTGTGTGTGGCCCGAGTCTGTGAGATATACTAACCACAGGTGTTGTTTTTTTAATTCCCAAAGGTATACTTAAAATATCTATTGTTTTGTAGGGTGTTCAGTTCTGTGCGTTATTTTTTATTTACGTTTTCACCAAATCGTGGGATTTAATTCTGCAATGTTTGTAGTACAACGCGATCATGTACGATTGCTGTCAAAATAAAAGTGCACAATAATGCGTGAAAAGCAGTGTTCTCGTTGCAATATTATAATGTTTTCCCACAGCTATCTATATCGTATATACTTTGAATTAAAGTTAAAACATAGTAAAGCACATTAACAGGACATTATGTATTCATCTATATTTTGCAAAACAAACAAACAAAAATACATTTATTTTTGAAACTATGCATTTGTCTATAAAGTTGTTGGAGGTCTTTCTGGGCGCTCTTAACCGATACGAACAAAAAAATATGAAATATTCTCAGTGTGAAATGCTTGCGTTTCACTTGCGTTTCTTCCGACTAACCACATCAAATGTGCAAAAGAGGAAGCGGCCTATAAAAGCATCACTTCAAGTGACAAGACATCACATGCGGACAGATGTACAGCTGTATTAAATAGCCTGAGAGGTTCAAATCTGCAGGTTTGAGCGTCTTGCTAAGGTTAGACTTTTCTTATCGGGTTCATAATACAATTTTGGCTAATTAAAATTCATAACAAAAAATAAGCATATAAATGTTTTGATTGCAGACTATAGGCTGCTGTCACGATGACTGATGGCTGCAGACCATGTGTTTTTATCTGGGCTGTGTTACTGCTGCTGCCCTCGGTCATTATGCCGTACAGACCAGTGATTATTGTTCACGGACTATTAGATGGACCTGCACAGTTTAAGGTGTTGAGGAATTTTATTAACGAGGTAAGAATACATTTTATGGGTTTTGCTTTACCGATGTCATTTTATATTTACTTTGTACTGTACATAAAATTATGACTAAATCTCGTTTACTATGTGAAGTTTGTCTGTATTGCTATTATATATGTACACATCTGCTAAAGTAGAAGACCAACTGTTAATTTAATGTAGTGTCAAACGAAAATATTTTGGTGCTTCCCAGAAGTTGCTTAAGTGTGTGTGTGGTTTAGGAACTGACAGGTTTTGAAAAGTGTGGGGTGTGTGGTTTTTAATTAAATCATTTTTCTATGTCTGCAAACAAAATGGAAAAAATAAAATGAAAAAATAAATATGTACGTATGTACATCTATGGAAAAATTAGAGACCTTCTTTGCGTTTTTTTTTTGTTTTTTTTTTTTGTTAATCAAATAATGATTTCTTTATTCTTATGAAATTAAAACATGGGTATTAATTGTGTTCTCCAAAATTAATATAAACCTGTCTAAAAAGATGCCCTTTTCATTTTATGCAACAAAATGTCCTACTAAATCAGGGGTGTCCAAACTCGGTCCTGGAGAGTTTTGCTACAACCCTAATCAAACACACCTGAACCAGCTAATCAAGCTCTTACTAGATATACTAGATAAATGATAGCAATTTGGAGAAATTATCGGTAGATCCCCAAATAAAAAAAATCATTTTTCAGAAACACATTGTAAATCCAGAGAAACATTTTTCATTTTTTCACGTTGTTTTGTTTGTTTATTTTTTGCAACATTTTTGAAGTCAAACTTGAACTTTTGGGCCAAAACAATTTACAATAAAATGCGGAAAAAAACACCTTTAGGAAAAGTTGCAGAACCCCTTTTTTAGTTGTTTCAGATCTATCTTACAGTTCTCTACATTTAGCACAGTTCTTCTTTTGCATCTGGAATGAAACTCCTTGACTTCTCATTTTACTGTGTTTCAGTCTCATCCAGGTACCAGCGTGACCACAATAGCACTGTTTGACTACACGGCCAGTGTGAAGCCAATGTGGCAACAGGTAGAGGGATTTCGAGAGGCCATCAGTCCTATAATGGAGAGCGCTGAAGATGGTGTCCATCTCATCTGCTTTTCACAAGGTCATCGAAACTTCTAACCCATAAGCAATGATAAATCACAGTAAGCTCTCTGTTATACACTTCACTGGCAAAAGTTTAGGGTCTGTATTAGATTTTAGTGCCTTTTGAAAGACCTCTTATATGCTCACCAAGGTTGTTGATTTATAATTGGCAGCATGGTGGCTCAGTGGTTAGCACTGTCACATCACAGCAAGAGTGTCACTGGTTCAAGTCCTGGATGGGTCAGTTGGCATTTCTGTGTGGAGTTTGCATGTTCTCCACAAGTTCGCATGGGTTTCCTCTGGGTGCTCTGGTTTCCCCCACAGTCCAAAGACATGCATATTGGTGAATTGAATAAACTAAATTGGCTGTAGTGTATGGGTGTTTCCCAGTACTTGTTTGCAGCTGGAAGGGCATCCACTGCATTAAAACATATGTTGGAATAGTTGGCTGTTCATTCTGCTGTGGTGACCCCTTATAAATAAGAGACTAAGCTGGCGGAAAGTGAGTGAATGAATGATGACTGATTTATTTATATTTTTTACACCATATACTTACTGGCCACTATATTAGGCACACTATATTTAATGTAGTCTCGATATAACCGAGTTTGAAATAACTTCAACTCCTTTTATATAATTTTCACAGGTGGTTTAATCTGTCGAGGAATTCTTGCTACTCTTCCTCATCACAATGTTCGCTCTCTGATATTCCTGTCTTCACCACTAGCTGGCCAGTATGGAGGTCAGTACCGTTATACACAATATCTCATTCAAAAAAACTAGACCTCATAAAATGCATACAGTAAGTGTTTTTCCTTCCGTGTTTTTACAGATTCAAGTTATTTTAAACATTTTTTCCCTATATTCATCAAGTCAAGACTGTACCATTTTTGTTATACTTCATTTGGACAAAAAATATCGATCTGCAACTACTGGAATGGTAAGCAGACGTGCCACTTTCATGCAACAGTTTGATCACCGCTCTGTCTGCATTTAACAATATGCATCCGTTTCTTTCTTTTAGATCCACATCAAAGAGAGAAATACTTGAAGAACAGCGTCTTCCTGGCTCCGCTTAATGGTGAAGTAAACCATGATAACTCAACAGGTAATTAAAGAAGACCGACTCTCTGTAACTGGTGTTTATGTGCTGCTCAGATGACCGCTTTTGCTTGGCTTGTGTGTGTTTGTGTGTGCACTTTCAGTTCTGTAGCCTTGACTTGTTTTGTTTGCTTCTGTTTTCTTGCAGAGTGGCGAAACCATTTTCTGCACATAGAGAAGCTGGTGTTGATCGGTGGACCAGATGATGGCGTTATTACACCATGGCAATCAAGGTCTCTTTAAAAAGCACCTTAAGTTTACCTGACAATCATTAACACATTAAACGCCTTAAAATAGCAGATAGATTATTTTAGTAAATCCATAAAGATGCTTTTCTGCTCCATACAAGCTATATAAATCCAAGCTTTTTTGCCAGTTAGATCCTACGTCAGTACAAAAATGCTTTAGTTTCACTATCTAGCCAATTTAAGTGATCGGTAAGGAATAATATACATTTAGCCAGTCATTTATTCTTACAGAATGAAGCCCAACAACCTTACCAGCAGAGTGTTGTGTAAGAGTGGTTCATTAAGTCCAGATCAAAGCCTGAGTAAACAAAACATCATCGTCTTTTGTGTTATCCTGTAGGATCACGATGGAGTCCTATTGGACATTGTGATCTTTTTAAACGGAATCATTTACTTTACAGGACAAGCTGAAATGAAGAATATGATCCTAATAGTTATTCTAATGCACTGTAGATGGAAAGAAAGAGCCTAAGAGTTTTAAATAACCATACTGTAAGTGTCTCAATCTGTACTGTAAATAGTTAATCATTTAAAGCAGCTTTTAAACTGCCTATTTGATTGTTTAAACAGCTCTGTCAATGGGGTAAAGTTTGCGCTTGACTGTTTTCTCTGCTTATCTGCTCCATACAAGCTATATAAATTTAAGCTTTTTTGCCAGTTAGATCCTACATCAGTACAAAAATGCTTTAGTTTCACTATCTAGCCAATTTGAGTGATCGGTAAGGGATAATATACATCAGAATCAGTTTTATTGCCAAGTGAGCTCCACACACAAGGAATTTGCTTTGGCTACAGAAGCTTCCAGTGTACATAAAGTGACAAGTGACAACACAAAATAAATATTTAAAAAAAGACGTTTAGACATTAAACTGAGATTCAGTCAGTCCAAAAAGATTTGGATCTAGTCAGTCATTTATTCTTACAGAATGAAGCCCAACAACCTTACCAGAAAAGTGTTGTGTAAGAGTGGTTCATTAAGTCCAGATCAAAGCCTGAGTAAATGAAGCTGATCATCATCGTCTTTTGTGTTATCCTGTAGGATCATGATGGAGTCCTAATGGACATTGTGATCTTTTTAAACTGAATCATTTACTTTACAGGACAAGCTGAAATGAAGAATATGATCCTAATAGTTATTCTAATGCACTGTAGATGGAAAGAAAAGCTTAAGAGTTTTAAATAACCATACTGTAAGTGTCTCAATCTGTACTGTAAATAGTTAATCATTTAAAGCAGCTTTTAAACTGCCTATTTGATTGTTTAAACGGCTCTGTCAATGGGTTAAAGTTTGCCGCTTGACTGTTTTCTGTGCTTATCTGCTCCATACAAGCTATATAAATTTAAGCTTTTTTGCCAGTTACATCCTACATCAGTACAAAAATGCTTTAGTTTCACTATCTAGCCAATTTGAGCGATCGGTTAGGGATAATATACATCAGAATCAGTTTTATTGCCAAGTGTGCTTCACACACAAGGAATTTGCTTTGGCTACAGAAGCTTCCAGTGTACATAAAGTGACAACACAAAATAAATATTTTAAAAAAAAGACGATAGACATTAAACAGAGATGCAGTCAGTCCAAAAAGATCTGGATCTAGGCAGTCATTTATTCTTATAGTTACTCTAATGCACTGTAGATGGAAGGAAAGAAAGCCTAAGAGTTTTAAATAATCATACTGTAAGTGTCTCAATCTGTACTGTAAATGGTTAATCATTTAAAGCAGCTTTTAAACTGCCTATTTGATTGTTTAAACGGCTCTGTCAATGGGTTAAAGTTTGCCGCTTGACTCTTTTCTGTGCTCCTAAAGGGTTAATCTGTGGCTGTTTAGCAGACTGGAATGAATGTGAGAAATATTTAAAGTGACGTTTGAACTTCAGAAGGTCTTATAGGATTATGTGTTGGCTTTTTATTGTCAATTTGCCATCTCCAGCTCTCACGTTATGCATAAGACAATCATTTGATAACTTTTTGCACTATTTCTTTTCTTTTTCCCACAGTATGTTTGGGTTTTACGACAGTGATGAAATGGTGATTGATATGGAATATCAGGATGTAAGTCAATGCATTTATTCTAAACGGCAAATAGTAATATTTTTAACTGAAAGACATCCATAATACTCGTTTTTCTTTCTTTGGTCATTTAAGGATGCAGTATTAGTTTTGTTTTGTTTTCTGGTTTATTTTTGCTGGTGCTGTTTGATTTAGGCTAACCATTTTCCCCCTTTCTCTAGTATTATGCAAGTGATGCCTTTGGCCTGAAAACACTGAACTCAGAAGGTGCTGTGGAGAAGTGTGTCGTCTCTGGTGTTCAACATACATCCTGGCATTCAAACTACAGCGTCTACCAGAAGTGCATAGAAAAGTGGCTCACGTAATCTACAGAAAGAAAAAAAAAAATCTAATTTCTCAAGCACAATCGTGTGTGTGTGTGTGTGTGTGTGTGAGTGTGAGATGATGATGATTGTTCTTAATGATATCTTAGATGCTCACTTTTGATAATAAATTAATTATAAATGATGTTGTGTTATGGAGCTATTTTCTATAAGTTTACGATCAGTTTTAAGTAGGCCCACACGGAATCTGTGTGCGCAGATTTCTGCAGATTTTTAGCCCATCATTGATTCTGTTTATTTACTTGTGTAAATGTATATTTAATCAGTTTTCAAATTAATTTCAGTAATAATATTGACTAATATGAAAATATTCATGTGATTTATTTACAATACAGTTTGTAAAGTACCATTTTCTGTCTTTTAGTCGATATTTTATATGAGAGGCTTGCTTTGTTTACCAAATAAAGTGAATCTAATTAGATTTGTATTGTAAACATTAAATAAATGTTAAAAAGGTATTACTTTTTATTATATATTAAGATTTTAGTTATGATACTCCCAAAATAATTCCCCATAAATCCGCAGATTTTTAACAAAATACTCTGCAGAAAAAGCAAAAAATGTCCACAGATTCCATCTGGCAATAGTTTTAAGTTACTTTGTCATGCCACTATCCAGCATATAAGAAGGTTTAAAATAATGTGTTCTGTTTACAGTCTGAAATGCAAGTATGATATGATGTTTTGAGATTAATACATTATTTTTCTAATTGATTATGTTAAAAACAATTGAGTAGGAAATTGAAGAATGTAATAATTGAGGAAACCATGCTACACTGCTATATAAAAAGTGCGTTATAAATATCATTTAATCGTTTTTATATACAAGTTATAACATTTTATTTACAAGAAAGCATTTAATGTAAGTGATGGTAAATGTTTAACATTCTCTCTCTCTCTCTCTCTCTCTCTCTCTCTCTCTCTCTGCCACTTTGCATTCAGAGTCTTAAAAACATAAGACAACTTCCACAAAATATTAATGCTACAAAACCTGAGTACCAGTAATATTTAATAACAGATCTAAACTTTTTGAATCCGTTTTGAAAGATAAAAAGACCCTGAAGACTGGGAACTGATGGTAAAAAAAATGCATTCACTTTCACGATAGAAACATTATTTTAAGTAAAATAATAGTCTATCCCATTCATAAAATGATTACTTGCATTAAGTCTTTATTTTTACCCCAAATATATATAAATGTAGACCTACGCGTGTTATTAGTTTTCATATTCCCATATGACGCAATTATCTACTCTATATACATAAAAAAAAAACTCTGTAGTGGTGGTGTTACATCCGAATGCTGCTGTGCATGCGCGTGATTGTGCAAACAGCTGGAGCGCGCCACGCAGCTGCGTGCTGAAACAGGTATTTATGGTGACGTCAGCAAGGTAGAGCGGCGCGCGGCGGCTGCCACTCTGGTTTGTACGCGCGAGAGCTCGTGCTCGAGACCGTGGAAACACTTCCTGAGCTTCAGAAAGCAACTTTATCTCTGCCTTTGCGATTGAAATGTGACATTTTCTTGCCTCTCGAACTTATCAGGTCAGTGCACGGCTGTTTTGTAGAGTTGTTTAGTCTATGGGATCATGTTTTGTCCTCTGCAGTGTCATTTTGACATTTCGGAAGTCAAAAGTCAATTTCGCGGGGGTTTATATCGGCGCTTTGTGATAGAGGACTAAAAATCCTATTTTAATGAACACGCTGAGAGGAAAACAGGGAGTTGCTGAGATTATTCATCGTGTGGAAAGTGTCCTGCCAACGCGTCACTTTATTTACATAATTTATTTGCGAGCTTTAGGCGCTCGCGCTGGTCTCTCATAGATTTAATTTAAAGAAACAGCTTAAAATATTAAAATTCTGCACGTATACAATTTACAAACTCTCACGTTTTACCTTTTTTCCCCACAAGCAGCTCTAATAGTCTAGTACACTCCAATGCTATGAGGGAAAGTGTACTCCGGACAGTGGATATTTACTGTCTGTCACTCAGTATCGTGTTTGACATTTCGTTTTGTGTGGCAGGTAAAACAGCAAGTCGTACAGGTTTGGAAAAATGATAATGTGAGTGTTTGTGGGTGGACTCTGCACTTAAAGTCTTGAATAAAATTTATAAATTATTATTTTTAAAAGTAATGCAATATTTAGAGTAAACAAGCCAAATTATAATTGTGTGTGCGCTATATGTGTTTAGGGCTCAAGGTCGATGTGTCCAGCCCATGTAAACACAGAGACTGTCAGTGGGGCAGAGTGAGCTGTAATTCACCGGATCCACCCCAGCCAAAGGACAACAGTGAACTACCACGCAAAACAACTGCTGGAAATATTAACTCAGGTGTGTAAAGTGGAAATATATTGTACTAGAAACTTTACAATTAACTCTTAGATGGAAATATCATGTATCACTATTTATTTTTACACTGGTTTACATATTAATTGAAGACATTTTTAATTCATTATTAATATAATTAAAGTTGATGTTTATGCTTTGTATATTTAACCCAAATTTATTATCATCAATTATTTTGACAATTTTGCTAATATCAAACCATTGTGTTTTTCTGTTGCTGAGTATACATGTAAATATTTAGCCATTTATATCTGTATAATAATTTTAAGTAGGTTTTTTTTTTATTATCAATATTACAGGGCATCTGCTGTATTTATGATGTCTACACGAGGTAAAATTGAAGGATGCCGCATCTGTGGGAGTGACCTGCAAGGAAACCAGCGGCGATGGTTGTATGCAGGTCAGAACAGAAAGGGGGCACAAACTCAGACGCCGACAGACTTTTCCAGCAAGGGAAGCTTGCCCAGATCTGCACAAAGCAGCCCTTGGGGTATGAACAGCAAAACACACTTTTATCATCTTATATTTGCTTTTATTCTATATATTTTAAATGCTATTAAAAGGCCACATACACACTGCAGTAATTTGGTTGTCAATCTGCAGTTCCTTTCATGTACAGTTCAGTTTTTTTACTGTCAACAGCATTGAACAATCAAAAACTAAAATTTAGATTAAATTCAGCCACACACACACACACACATGAGACAAATCTGACATCCAGGAGATGTATGCATACTCAAAATGACAGGAAACTATGCGTCATGCTTGGTTTCCTGTCATTTTGAATGTGCATGCGTCTCCTTGATGTCTGATGTGTCTCATGGGTGGCTGAGAAAATGATAGAAATCACAGAATAAATTGATGAGGTTAGTTCTAGAGGTTGGCCGTTTCACACATTGAGACTTCCCATTTCAAGAGCCTTGATTGGCTTCCTAAAGAAAGTAGATTGTTAAGCATTATTATTAATCCTGTTACATACCATTTTAATATTAGAGCACACACTTATTTAAATGCAGCTTTATCAAGGGAAACCAGCATCATTGTTATAAAACTAAAACTAATCTTATGGATTTTACTCGTCGTTTTAAAACTGCTCTGGTTTATGGTCTTTTAAATATTCTGGGGCATTGCTATGGAATAAACTGCCTGTGAATATTAAAAGTATTTATTTTATTTGATTTTGTTTATTTTTTTTATTTGGCAGAGACAGTGTACATTAATAAGCATCTCTGAAGATGCACCAGAATTAGCCAGAAGGCTATTTTTCATCTGTTGTCCCTGGACAGAAGATAAAATTGTCAACCTAAAAAAAAAAAAAACAATCCAAAAATTACACAATCAAACAAGCATAGTTAAGAAGCACTAAAAAACATTGCACATTTTGTAATTTTACACATTTTACAGTATTTTTTCATGTGTTTTTTTTTTTTTGTGATTGTATTTGTATTTACTTTTATAATGTAGTGTCACAGTGTACCTGTTACCTGGAGTAGTGTACTTCACATCAAGGGCCACAATGAAAATAAGTTTTGTTTTTTAAAACTTTATAGTGCATATCCTTGACAAATTGAAATGTACTTGCTTGTATTGAAAGAAAGAATTAATGTATGGAATCGAATTAAACGCATGATTGCTGTCTTTTGGAGAATTTTGCGATATAACAAAGGAATTAGATAAGTGTTTACTCTGTGTTGCCAGATCTTGCTAAAAAAAACACACACACACAAATAAGGACATGTCCACAGTGTTTCTTAGAGATACATAAGCTACATATCAAAATAATGCAACCCGCCTGCTTTATTAACTCCATGAACTGAATTGCTTGAACAGTATTTACTTCAAAGCACCTAAACAAGCAATAAACAAAGAATTTGTTTTGTATTGTATTTTAGGTTTTGGTTGCTGTACGATTACTTTGGCCAAAACTAGTATCCAAGAGGCCAGAATGGAGCCAAGGATACCAAGAGCCGCTTTTCCACTATTGTGCTGAATGTTCAGTTTGCTTAACTGTTTCGTTTCAATCTGCATGGAAAAGTGGATGTGGTACAATAGTGGAAAACCGTCTAAAGCAGGGGTGCCCAAACTTTTTCGTGTGAAGGGCCAAATGCCAAATATCATTGATAGCCGTGGGCCGAAGGTAACCATACTAAACTATTTTACATTAAAGTTGCCATGGGTAATTTCCTACTTCATATTATTTTATCATAATAAAAAATAGAAAAACTTTACTTTGAATTGTATTAACTTGCGCAGTTTAACTTTTTAAAAAGTTATTCCAATAAAAACAAACAATCATATTTATAAAACAGTGGAGTTCAATGCTGAATACACTAGTAAAGCAGAATCTGCTATTGACTTGATTCACTCACCAAAGTCTCTGCATTGTCCTCTATCCGTCAAATGCACATTTTAAAACTAAATATGATTAAATTTACATCATTCAAATTGAAACATTTAATTTCAGATAGCTTTTTTTGTAGCTTAATAAAATAAACAAACAAAAGGGTACATTAAATTTGAAATGACAATCTCTAAAGCATTCTCAGATGGGATGGCGGGCCAAATCAAAGGTTACCATGGGCCAACTTTGTTACCGCGGGCCCTAGTTTAGGCATCTCAGGTCTAAAGTGTCACTCGTTGCAATTTCAGGAGAGCTTTACTCATACAGAATGAAAATTAAGTTGCTAAAATCAAATTGCAAAAAATAAATAAACATAGCAACAAAAACAAACATAACAAAGCACCCTTCTAAAGTAGCATGCAAAGTATTTGCTCACCATGTTTAAGTTTTTGGTTGCTGTAATATTACTTTGGCCAAAACTACAGTACTAAGAGTCACTTTTCTACCATTGGGCTGAATGCACTTTTTGCTTAAACATTCCTGATCCCCTTCAGTCAGCATGAACATGGTGTGTGTGGCACGAAAGTGGAAAAGCATCTAAAGAGTCGCTCATTGCAATTTCAGGATCGCTTTGTGTTCCATACTCATACGGAATGAAAGTTTTAACGTTTTAAGTCAAATTTTAAAAAATAATTCAACATATTGCTGCACAATTTTAATTACAGAATGCTATTCATGTTCATCAAACAGAATTTGTTTTAAAAAGTTGCACATTAATTACTACTACTTGTTTTTTTTTGTTTTCTAGGTAGTACTCTATCTCTCAGCTCATCCCGTTCGCTGTCACAATCTCGCGGCCTGCTTACCCCTACCAAAGGAATCGACTTGCTCTGTGTGCTGACACACATTTTAGATCAGCCTGTACCACGTGCAGATGGCCACGGGGAGTTTTTATGTGGCAAATGCGTGTCCGTTCTGGAACGAGTCTTCAAATTTGACACTGTCATCTCCAGAGTGCGAATGCTATCAAGCGAGAGACTCCAGAAACTCACTCAGGAAAGGGACAAGATCAGGCGATGGGTACGAAGCACGTACGATCAACGCAACCCATCACGTTTCAGGAGCAAAGGAAGCTCCAGTGAGGATGAATCTGCAGGAGAAGGATACAGAGAAATGCTCAAAGACAACATGGCCCTCTCAGAGTATGAATGGTGGTCAGAGAAAGCAGAGGCATGTCCCTATTACAGGAGAACAGGGAAACGCTGTCAAAAAGGAAAGAAATGTGAGGGTTGTGACTCTTTGAGAGTTTCCGACTCCGACTACGAGTCTGTTTGTGGCATTCCACGTCACTTGCCTGAACAAGCCTTCACGACATTGGGCCTTTCCAGAGAGAAATCCTGCAGCATGCCTCTTCATTGGTCGAGGGTGCCATCTGTCAGGTCAAGCCCTGCCTCACTGTCCGGCTCCTGTCATTCTTTGCGATCTCGATCTCGCACTACCTCCATCCAATCACTGGACTCTCTCGATGGCCCTGATCCATTTGATTGGCCAGAGGACAATTTTGCCATTATTGATGCTGTTTTCAAAAAGTTGAGGGGGATTGAAGGAAAGCCAGTGCGGTCACCGGCTGGAAGTCGCATTCCTGTGTTGGACAGAGGAGACATACTGAATGGAAAAGATGAAGTGGGGCCGAAAGCGGGGTTAGTGAGGGTCCTGAATTTTGGAGAGTGTGACAATGGGACTGAGGATGACTTTGAAGAAGAGAATGACGACATCCTGACTGAGCTAAAAGATGACTTCGTGCCACTGCAAAGAGAAGTAAGAGCTGTTGGATTTTTTTTTTTTTTAATGCTGCACTTTCTATTTGGAGATGAATTATGAAATAAATTATGGCTCATTTTACAGCTCCCCTAGAGTTAAACAGTTGAGTTTTTTTATTGTTGAATCTAGAGTTGTCACAATACTGGAATTCGGTATCAATCGATACTGAAATTTTAAAAACATCCATTTCCCGCTAATATTTGAGCACTGTTGAGCAAACAGCGCTAATTTTAAAGCCGTGATTCATCAGCAGATCGCTCGTATAGACAAACCAGCTGAATGATGTGACTTTGAAATGCTCCAGTGTCCCTGTATCTGTGGTTAGACTCAGTGAAAAGCAGGGAGTTCAGTGAACTGATGAACTTCAAGGCCAAATCAGTCATTTCTGTTGAGAACGTGAACACAATGGCAAATTTGCGCTGTTTAAGAACGTGCTCAACATCGCTCAAATGTTAGCAGATGCTTTTAAAATTTCAGTATCGATTGGTACCGAATTCCAGTTTTGTGACAACCCTAGCTGAATCCATTCAGTTGATCTTTGGGTCTGGCAGGAGCACTTTTAGCTTTAGCATTGAATCAGATTAGGGGCGCCACGGTGGCGCGTGAGTAGCACGTTCGCCTCACAGCAAGAAGGTCGCTGGTTCGATCCCCGGTTGGGCCAGTTGGCATTTCTGTGTGGAGTTTGCATGTTCTCCCCGTGGTTGCGTGGGTTTCCTCCGGGTGCTCCGGTTTCCCCCACAGTCCAAAGACATGCGGTACAGGTGAATTGGGTAAGCTGAATTGTCCATAGTGTATGTGTGTGAATGAGACTGTATGGATGTGTTTCCCAGAGATGGGTTGTGGCTGGAAGGGCATCCGCTGCGTAGAACAAATGCCGGATAAGTTGGCGGTTCATTCCGCTGTGGCGACCCCGGATTAATAAAGGGACTAAGCCGAAAAGAAAATGAATGAATGAATGAATTGAATCAGATTAGACCATTAGCATTTCACCCAAAAATGACCTAAGAGTTTGGATAATTTTTCTATTTAAAGCTTGATTCTTCTGTAGTTACAGAGTGTACTAAGAGATTAAAAATGTAATGTGTTTTTTTTGTTTTTCTAGGCCATTATGTCTTGTAACTATACTCTCATTCTGGCATAATAATCAAGGAACTTTGCTGCCATACCATGGCTGCAGCAGGTGCAACAATTTTACGTAGCACCGTTACTTAATTACCTAGCTGTAGACTTTTTTTTTTTTTTTTTTTAAGCACTCCATGATTTTATTAAACCTGCTGCATCTATGGTACATTTTTATGATCGCCCTTATGTTACTTTTGGTCATGTGATATAACTATCTCTCTCTCTCTCTCTCTCTCTCTTATGTATTTTTTAATAACTTGAATTATAGGGTCATTCTAACTACATTCGAAAAGGCTTTATCATGTAGTGAGTGCTCTTTGACTCGCATGTTAGCAAAGGCAGCGACTGTGTAAGATCACACATTGTTAAAGCAATTATGATTTTATAATAGATGATCAACATGAGTGTGCCTAAACGCGAGTACAGCAGCAAAGTTCCTTGTTTATTACACTAGAACGAGAGTATAGTTTCTGTACATGTCTATCTTCAAAATGGCAACCTTTATTTTCTGTTGGTCTTACTACACAATATAACAACAGAAGAGTCTAGCTTTATATAGGAAAACTTCCATTTTAAAGATGCTCCCAGTCTTATTCAATTCACTCTTCTATAATAAGCAGAGCTAACAGTGCAGACAGAAAGATTGGCTGAATAGATAAAAAAAGGTTTAACTCTAGGTGACTCAAAAATGAGCCCATTTCCATAAAAAAAGTGGAGTGTTCTTTTAAAAACATAGTTAATTTGATCACTCTTTTTAGTCGTCCTCAAGCAGGGTGCAGGTTGCTGTGAAGCAGTTGCGAGAACAACTTGTTCAAGCTCAGGCTCGCATCAGAACTCTTGAGGCACAGCTCAGAGATGCCAACAAACCAACGACTGATGCTCCTGCCAAGCAGTTGAATTCTCCGCAAGTGGTGAGTGAGAAATGATAATTATTAAATTGGATGGGTGTTTAAAACCAATGTGTGTGCATTCAGGGACTAGCACAGCACATCAGTGGCACGCCCTCTCTCCTAAGCTTTTTGTTGACTTCTGCAGATGATGTCTTGTGTAGGGCATATAGGTGTGTGGATGCTTTTTAAAAAAGATAGAGAGGAGGTGTACACACACACTTACACACCTCCTCCAGGAATCTTCCCAGACCAGAGGAGATTGCCCTAGGGTGTAGGTGCAATTTCTTTCAATACAGGCTTTTCGAGTATTTGTCTGCAGACTGCAAGACGGGGGCGTAACAAGAAGGGGGTGTAACTTGAACTTTTGGAGATCCAAATATCAAAATTATGTTGTCGGCAGGATGGCGCTGTACCCATCAGTTATTAACGTCCACACCTAGTCTAATCCTAAACCCAACCATCACAGTTATTAACCTTCCCCAAACCATCAAAGTTATTAATGTCTACACCTACCACAACACTAAACCCAACCATCACAGTTATTAAC
>CAIGQQ010004837.1:11250757-11267370 GCA_903798035.1 Danio albolineatus | reverse complement strand
CTCTCCGTTGACACTCATTCATTCCTTCATTACCCAATCAGAGCTCAGTGCGTCCCCGGTCACTTGAGGAACTGTTGCTTTGGTGACGCCAACACTTTTAAACCCAAACAGTTTGAAGTTTTTCGGATTGTTCAACTGATGGTGAAGCTGCAGTAGTTAACGTTACCGTGATAATGAAGCGGAGGGTTCAGTCTGCTCCTCAGGCGGTGGTTGTGGGACCTAAAGGCTGGAGAGACGCGACTGTCCGCTCCATTCTGCGCGCCGAAAATCTTCTGCGTCAAACTCACGTAGATCAGCTGGACTCCTCGACGCGATACCGCAGCCACAGCGTCGCGATATCTGCCTACAGACTGCCTCAGTTAACAGCTTACAGTGGGGATGACAGCGTCGAGAGGGAGCGCAGCGAGAGTGACTGGGAAAAGAAAGACGAGTTCTGGCCTAAATCCAATGGGAGTTTGGTAAAGTACTTCAGAAGAGAGCAGTTACCGGTCCTGGTTTCTGATTGGTCAATACACTGCTAAACAATCATGACGTTATCGATCCTAATTAACGGGCACATAAGGCTTCTTGAGGTTTTCTTAATGATAATTTTACTTTTAAGGCATTTAAGAACCTAATCATTTTAAATGCACAATAATAATAGTGAAGTGATTTTGCAATGTACAGGTTTCACCGAGAAAGTTTTTGTTTGCTCATTAAATGTTTCACTTTCACTGCAAAAGTTTGAAAATAAAAACAAATTAAAATAACAAATATATATATTTCTGAGTTCTCAGAATTCAGAGGAACTGTTAGAATCTCTGATCTAGAGAATGCAACAATCACTGATTAATGTTTTAAATACTAGGTTGTATTGTTCTATGTACTATGTAACTAATGTTTAGTATTATCGTTAGAAATAGAATTAGTAGACATTAACTTATTTTTTTATTACTATTTAGACAGTTTCTTGCAATTCGCAAATTATTTAATGCAATTCTTAATTTAAATCTCAGAATTCTATATTTGTCACAGCTCTGAGGAAGAAAAAAAAGACACGTTAGAATGGCGAGATTGCAAAAAATAAACCTCTGAATTGTGACATAAAGGTCACCTTTTTTTTTTTCTCTCCTTTTTTTGTTCCAGATTGGAAACAAGCCTCCATAGAATCATGAACGAATAGTTTCTTGTCGAATGCAAAACCTTTCCAAAGTAGCGTAAAACTTAACAGCAAATGAAAACCTAAGAAAATTGGATGCATTTTATCTCATGTTTTGTTTCACATCACCGTGTTCCTTTAAGATGTAACAATGCAATTTGCATAAATTTTGAATAGTCAGCTTATTTAAATAATAATTAGATTACACATAATAATTAGTCCACATAAAATCTAAATTGAAAATGTTTATTTTGCTAGCAATTATTATTAGTATTAAAGAGAACAATTGATCCATGCAAGTTATTCCACTAAAACAAATGTTGTTTGGTAATCTTTAATTAAAATCTGACCATTTGCTTCTGTTCTGAAATGGCAGTCCTTCTCTGATGATGTCAGTCTGACGGCTTGGGTAAAATTTGCTTAGCCACGCCCCTCAAACGTTTGCTGCAAATAAAAAATGAGAGGAGGAGCACAAAAATAAACCCCGCCCCTTAATTAATGTTTTATTCCTACTGAAAGAAAAGTCTGCAGCAGTTTCTGGTTAATGACTTGGGAGAAATACATTTTTGAGCTATAAAATTATTATTGTAATTATTAAACTTGGCATGAACAGGCCTGCAGCCTGAAATTGTATGGCAAGTCAAATATAAATGCAGTTATAGTGAGCATACAAGACTAGTTAAAAAAAAAAAAAAAAATTCCAGCTAAAGAAAAGTTTTGTCTCAAGGCTGTACAGTAGAATTTTATTCCATACTCCAACACTTGGTTTTTTTTTTATAAATGAGATATCAACAACTCTGGTTTTGTGTTGATAGCTCACTTCTGGACTCATCGGTGGGCCGTTTCCCCCGCCGGTGCTGCGTGAGCAGAGTGCAGTTGTCAGCACAGGTTTGGCAGCTGATTATATGCGAAGTGTGAGAGAGGTGGAGGGCCACCTGCGCAAACAAACAGGCCGGGTCACACAGGAGGCCACAAGGGTGGAGCATCAGAGGGAACGACTGGAGAAATTACTGCGCAGTCTGAGGAAAGCACTGCTGGTCAATCAGCAAAGTGCAAATGGCAGGACTTTTCGACCAGCCACCACAGAGACGGTGAGTATAGCCAAAGTTCCTTCAAGGCAAGTCATTTCACTCAGCCGTCTTTGAAACGCCTGCTCGAGTATTCTGTCTGACAGGGGAAACATCAAATACTACAAAAATGCTTGCAAAGCTTATGGTTATATTTCATATTCGGAGTCACCAATAAAATTACACAACAACGGTCTCTTTAGTTTAATTTCTAAACGTTCAAATCATACAAAATTTTCATAAACTCGTCTCGTCCAAGCCCCTCTGTCCAGAAAATTGTCAGCCTAAAACGATCGCTGCTCCTGTACTTGATGGCATGGCTTCATTTGTCAAATTGACCGTTACACTTTTTCCCATTCAAAACGATACGAGTGACATGTCTTGTGTATTCTATGGTCTTTGGTACAGCTAAAGGTATATACAGCATGATAAATTATTAGCCTGCCCTACAGTATAAGGCAGGGATAGGCAAACTAGCTTCTGGATGGCTGGTGTCCTGCAGACTTTAGCTCCAACACTAATCAAACACACCTGAACTAATCGGTGTCTTCAAGATCACTAGAAATATATGAGCAGGTGTGTTTGATTAGAGTTGGAGCTAAACTGTGCAGGACACTGGTCCTCCAGGACCTAGTTTACCCACCCCTTCTATAAGGAGTTAAAGATAAATAGTTCACCTAATAATAAACATTCAGTCATCATTTACTCACCTTCCACTTGTTCAAAGGTTTCTTCAGTTTAGTGATTTAAGGATGGTTTTTTTTAAGAATATTGGAAACTGGTAATCGTTGACTTCCATAGTATTTGTTTTTTCCCATATGGAAGTCAATGGTTACCGTTTTCAAACATTCTTCAAAATATCTTCTTTTTTGTTCAACACAAAAAAAGAAACTCATAGAGGTTTGGAATCACTTGGGTGCGAGTAAATGAAGATTATATTTTTATTTTTGGGTAAACTTCTTGCTTCAAATGATAAAACTGATGTTAAAAAATGTTAAATAACTAATGCTTCTTCTAAATGCTTTTGTCAGGGACGGGATGGAGCTGATGATCTTCTACACACTGAACGAAGAGGCCTAAATAAGCTAAAACAAGAACTGGAGAGCATGTTGAGAAAGACTTTAGCTCAACAACAGGTAAATCATAGGATTTGCTGCATATGTAGATTTGACAAAAGCCATAAAAGGGATGATTAAACACAATATGGAAGTCCAATACTTTGACAGTTTAAAGGGATAATTCACCTTCAAATGAAAATTTACTCACTTTTCAATCAGCCTCAAGTGGTTTTAAACCTTTATGACTTTCTTTCTCAAACAAAGATGTTTTTAAGGAAAGCTTGAAACCTGTAACCACTGACATCCATAGTAGGAAAGACAAATTCTATTGAAGTCAATGGTCACTGGTTTTCAACATTTTTCAAAATATCTTAAGATTTTTTAAGAAACTTAAGATTTGTGACCAGTGAAGGCTCAGTAAATAATAACAGAGTTTACAGTTTTGGATGATCTACCCCTTTAATTTATAAGAAACCATTATAAGAAACCAAAAAATTGATTGTAAAGTCTGAACTTTTCACTTATTAACATTACTGCTCAAAAGACTAAGTTCAGTAAGATTTTTATATGATAATAATAATAATAATAACAATAATAATAATAATAACGATGATAATAATAATGATGATAATAATAATTATAATAATAATAATAATTGTATTCAGCAAATATGTATTTAATTGATAAAACGCGAAAGTAAAAATATTTCTAAAAACATTTCAAATAAATGCTGCTCTTTTTAAATCTGTTTTCAACAGTTATTTTATATTGTAATATTTTTGCATCTTCTTTTGATCCAATAAATACAACCTTAAGTAAAAGCAACTTTACATTTTTTTTTTAAGTTTTAGGATTGATTTAGGTTTTTGTAGTTGATGAAACCAAAATTTAAAACTTGCTTTAGCAAACAAATAGCTAATTTAGATATACCTACAGCCTAGCAAGTATTTTTTGTGTTTAACAGATGTCTAATAGACATCTAAACATAGATGTATTGGCTAAAACAAGGCTAAATTTGGCCTATCAGTGAAAATCTAATAGACGTCCAACCTAATAGTCCAAAAGTAGTCTAGTCATCATATAATAAGGAATGAATGACTACACATGTGAAGTCTGTCTTTTGGACTAATGTTGAAATAAAATTTTCACTGCCAGCCCAAATTTTGCCTTGTTTTAGCCAAGAGGTCTATATTTAGAAGTATGTTAAATGTCCATGTAAAAATCAAAATTTGTGGTGGCGTAGTGGGTAGCACAAACGCCTCACAGCAAGAAGGTCGCTGGTTCGAGCCTCAGCTGGGTCAGTTGGCATTTCTGTGTGGAGTTTGCATGTTCTCCCGTGTGTTTCCTCCTGGTGCTCCAGATTCCCACACAGGTCTAAAGACATGTGGTGAACTGGGTATGCTAAATTGTCCATAGTGTATGTGTGTGAATGAGTGTGTATGGATGTTTCCCAGTGATGGGTTGCAGCTGGAAGAGTATCCGCTGCGTAAAATATATGCTGGATATGTTGGCGGTTCATTCTGCTGTGGCGACCCCAGATTTATAAAGGGACTAAGCAGAAGGAAGATGAATAAATGAATAATGTACTAAATTTGACAGCTTCAGCCACAATATTCTTAACCTTACTGTTAGTTTGCTATGAGGGAATGATGCTCCAAAATAAAGTCTCAGCTTCATTTCATGCAGACTTCAAACGCAAAATTTCTTGATGGGAGCATACGTTCACCACACATATTGTTTGATTGTAAATGGTCTTCTGTTAAACACCAAAGGCTTTGGCCGACAGCAGTAAGCAGTTGCTGGACTGTGCCTTTGAGAGATCCAGAGTAACAGAGCTGCTTCCCGAGCACGGCTCACTCTTAGCGGGTGTGAAAACCTACCCATCTCCCCTATCACTGAAACCTGACCCTGCTGGACCGTTCACACCAGGTATCACAAGCTACTTTAATGATAAAGTCTCTCACCCTTTTGTCTCTTTGTCACCCAAGACAGTGAACAGCTATCTAATCTTTCTCTAAGAGTGCAAGCAGGCTTTAGATTCTTCATCTGCAGTGCTACACGAATCTCAGCAGCTCAGAGAAAACATTACTCAAGTCATGAGTGATGTCATCAGAAAGCAAACAGACATGCACCGCTTGGCCAGCGAAGCCCTGCTGAGGAAAATTACTGAAACCATCAACCTGGAGGTGCGTGATGAAGCAGACGGAGGATTAGGATGTTTATAAATATAGATTATTGACTTATAGGCCTTTAACTCTAATTCAGCTGAATGATTTAGAATGTGGTCACTTGTGGAAATATTTAGTAAATAACTGTGTTTTTCTTACTTCATCATAAAAGTTTGAGGTCAGTAACATTATAGTTAAAAAAATATCATATTATTAATATAATACTTAAATATATAACAGAAATATTAAAATGAACTTATAATATAAATATAAATAAACTTGCCTATATATTTTTTTTAATAAAATGTTTTGAATATTTAATAATTGTAACTTTTTTTTAGAAAAACTTTTTACTATTTTAAAATTAAATTAATTAATTAAAATTCCAATTTTTTACTATAATTTTTTTTATTATTATTTAATAATTCTTACATTATTTCTGAAAGACAGAATACTGGCTGGAATTCAGCTTTGCATCACAGGAGTAAATCCCATTTCAAAATATATTCAAATAGAAAATTGTTATTTCAAATTGTAAAAATATTTCACAACACTTTTACTGTTCTGTATTTTTTCTTATGACGAAAAAATGATATTCCTTAAAATATTGTGAAATGTACTGACCTCAAACTTTTTATTAGTAGTGCATATAAATGAAATGTTGAACAAACATAGATTGACAGGCAATATATAGAGCTTTCTAAATATCAGGCATTGAAATGCTGAGCAAATTTCCAGAACCTTCTCCACTTATACAAGTGCACAATATTTTTTTTGAAGTGAAAATATTTTTACTATTTTTAAAATTAAATGAATTGAAAAGGACAATTTTTATAAAATAAAATTATCAATATTTAATTTGAATAATTCTCTATTAAGGACAGTCTCATCCCTGTATGAACAGAGTAGTGGTTTGGTTAGCATTGTTGGCAATAAATCAGACATGTTTCCAGTTCATGTTGGATTTCGGCAGGGCTACCCATTGTCACTAATTCTGTTCATAATTTTTATCGACTGGATTTTTGGGAGGGGGTCCGGTTGGGCGACCACAGGATATCATCTCTGTTTTTCGCATAGATAATACGAAAATACCGAAAATATGAGAATTCCTATTAATGTCTGCATAGCAAAGTCAATTTTCCCTGCTCCTATTTTTTATTGATGAAGATAAATTCCTTCTCTTTGATTGTATTATACTCTATTATACTTTATGATAAGGTTTACATGCTGTATTTTTTTCTTTCTCATCAGCAACATCTGACACTGAGCTCTGCTGCCACGAGACAGGCCATTTACCGCAAACAGAGACAGATGCAGTGTGCCGGCTACAGTCTAGGCAGAGCTATGGTATGCTTTTATTTACAGACTCCAAAATGATTTTAACAATTATCGACATGTACAGCTTAGAGCTATAATGAACCTCAAAGAAAGTGCTTACATTTCTACTTAAAGTTAGCATTAACTCTAAATTTAGAATGTTTATATTGCTAGTGCACATTGTTAGTTTTAAATTGAACAATTACTCGTACTACAATTTAATCCACTACTAAATAACTGTTTGTTTTGGTAATCTTTAATCAAAATCTGACCATTTGCTTCCACACTGGAACGGCAGTTTTTCCTCTGATGATGTCAGTTTGACAACTTGGGTGAAATATGCTTAGCCACGCCCCTCCAACTATTAGTTTGCTGTAAGTGAAAGATGAGAGGAGGAGTACAAAAATACACACTCAGTATTCTGTTTCAGTGGGAAATACTTCGTCATACCAAAAGAAAAGTCTGCTGCAACATCCGGTTCACATGGACTTTTAATACATTAACTTTTTCAGGAATATTTACACTCTAACAGGTAAAGATGGTTTCTTCCTTGCAGGGCCCGGTTTGCAGAGCTGATCTGTTTTGTCGCGAGAGATTAAACAGGCCCATGACTCAGCTTTATGGGCGGCATTCAAGTGTCGGGCTGCCAGAATCTGACCTCCTGGCACAGGTCAGAGAATTACAGATTGCTAGAGGGATACGGTGGTGGAATAAATATCAGAGGGGAAAGTGTTTTTTTGTTTCTTTTGGTCTGTTCCCTTTCAAAACTTTTGCATTCTCTCACAAAACCTGTTCAAATTTCACTTTGTTTTTTTTTTATGTCCTGCAATGGTTGAGACCGCTCCGTACGTTTATTAAGGGACAGTTCAGAGACTTTTCTAATGCATTAAGAAAGGCATACCCTATATAAAAATACCAAATTCTGTATACATTTTATTAAAGATATACAGTAGGTCTATTCTATGTACAGGCAAGCATGAACCCATGATTATGGATGAATGCAACAGAAGATTAATAAATGTTCATTAAATATTATTCCTCACATTAAATGGTTGATGTGCATAATGAAGTCATATTATTATGTTATGTTATATTATATTATATTATATTATATTATATTATATTATATTATATTATATTATATTATATTATATTATATTATATTATATTATATTATAAATTGTCTGTACTGTATGAGTGTGTGCGAGTGCTAAAGTGTATGGTACTGTTCCCATTACTGGGTTGCGGCTGGAAGGACATCTGCTGAGTAAAATATATGTTGGAATAGTTGGCGGTTCATTCCATTGTGGCGACCCTTGAGAAATAAGGGACTAAGCTGAAGAAAAATTTATGAACGAATGTATGTAGCTATATATACACAGTGAGTTTGATCAATTCAGTCTCTTTCAGTGTTAAAATGTTAATAAAATCATTCATAATCGGTAAATAATTAACAAATTTGAAACATTTATGAAAAATATTACAGCTTTTCATTTTGTTTGTTGGACTGCTCCACAACAACCAAGGAGCCTAAAACAACATTCTCAATAAAAAACTGCATATTGTGTAGTTCAGAATTATTAGATAATATTCTATTTCTATCCCACAGTAGAGTTTGCACGTAATTCTACCTTTAGACATTTATAACTTACATGTATTTTAATGAGTTAATCTTGCAAAATTGTCTTGCATACATTATGCACATCAACAATTTAATGGGAGGAATTACATTCATACTCTGAGTACGTGTCTGGCTGTATATACAATTCACCTATATTTTTAATACAGAATTTAGTCTATTTAATAGGCTATCACTCTTTTAATGCATTAGAAAACACTAAAGCACTCAGTAGTTAATGTACAGAGCTGTCTTAGCTGACATGAAGTGAATAGAAAGTGTCTGTCTGAACTCAAAAAATTATGCAAGAGAGCACAAAGGTTTTTCCTGGGGGAACGCAAAAGATTTGATAAATATTTTTCTTTCCACTCATGTATTTTTTCCACCAATATATCCCTTTAGCGGCTCTGTAGAGAACTAGATGTGATCTGACATTCAGAACATTTGTTTATGACAAATGTAAATCATTAAGATTTTGAAATGTAAAGGTACAGATAAATGTATAAAAAATATACACTATCATTCAAACGTTTGAGGTCAGTATGATGGTTTTATGTTTTCAAAGAAGTGAAAAGGCTACATTTGTTTGTTTTGTTTCTTTTAATATAAAAAAAATAATAAAATCTTAATTCTGTGATGGCAAATCAAAATTTTATATTTTTTTAATCAATATTTTTATCAATTATGATTTTTTTTTCTATTTTTTTACTGTCAAATTCAAATTCTAATAAAAATATTAATTATTTCTAAGAAAATAATAATAATAATAATAATAATAATAATAATAATAATAATAATAATAATATAATAATTACACTGACCCCAAACCTATGAATGTAAGTGTTGACTCATAGGCAGAATCTATGTTTGTTTATTTAGTACAATGTTTGACACATACATGTCTCTTGTCCTCTCAGGGTGACACTCTGCTCCGGAAGCATCTGGAGTCCTCAGGGAAAGAGATTGCAGCGCTGCAGGATGCTCATCAGCAGCTGGAGGATGACATGTATGGAAAGCGAGCTGCAGCCGGTGTGGACTCTGCTATGGTCAGGCTGCGGCGAAGACTCGTACGTCCCCAGTCTGTCCGGCCTGCAACCAGTTAAAACTGACAGCAACTTTAACTTTTAGCAGCAATTACTTTCCAATGATAGAAATCCGGGGTCTTTCTAATCATTTCATTTTACCATGTGGTGTTTTTTTCTCCCGTCTCAAATATACACGGAAACTGTGTGACGTGTGAAAGATTTGTCAACAAACAGAACATCACTAGAATGAGAAACACTTTTCATTGGCTTTTTACGCATATATGAAGCAACAGTATTTGAATTATAAACTGATTTGCTATGTCACCCCCAATTAAAGATTGATATTGTTGTAATGTTTAGTTGAAGTTAGGATCTTGAACAGTAGCTATGTTTCCATCCACCTATATTTATGCACATTTTGGAATAATAATAATTTTAAAAATACTTAAATTGGACTCATTATGTCCCTTTTTGCAATATTTTCAATAAGCCTCTGATGTCCCAAGGGTGCGTATGTGAAATTTCAGCTCAAAATACTACAAAATTTTATAACTCTTTAAAACCAAATTGTGCCTTCTTGGTGACTGTCACTTTAAATTCAAAAGAGATTGTGGACCCATGCCTTATTTCAAAAGAGGATGGAGCTATAAACGCCTGTGTGTCACCATATATTTCTGCATATGTATCTTCAGCAGGTACAGTAAAAGCTCTGGCAGAAGGCTGCTTCTCACTCAGGGCTGTTTAAGCTAATGAGGGAGAAATCATCACTAATGGGCATCACTAATGTGCACACGGTAGACCAGAAGTGTCAAACTCAATTTACCTGAGGGCCGCTCGAGGCAGAGTCTGGGTGAGGCTGGGCCGCAGCAGGTTTTCCACAATAAATTAATTATATTAATAATATAATATAATTATTATATATATTTATTATTATTATTATTATTATTATTATTATTATTATTATTATTATTATTAATAATATATTATAATTATTAATATAATATAATTAGAACTTAATTATATTATTAAGTCCTAATTTATAATTTTTTTCATTTAAATAATAATAATATAATAATATTCAAATAAAAATAAAGAGATTTGAGAAGATTGGAATTTAACACAAAATAAGAAGGAAAAAATAAACAAATAAAAAACTGTTAAGAAAATAAATCAGTCAGTAATTAATAGTAGTAATAATAATAATATTTAGATTTACTGATTCTTATTGCCGATGGACAGGTGTCGATATGTGACTGCAGATGACTACATTAGGCTGCATTGAGTTCCATTTACTTTTCTTTAACTCCGCGTACACGTCGCTTTGATTTCTTTTGTCACACTCGCTGCTGTAACTTTTATTCATTGAGAAATGTTTCTCTGCCTGCATCAAGCCGACGTCCCGCATCTGAGAGCCATATACCCCATCGTGTTTGGTAGGTTCATTCAGCTCCGCACACAACACTGTAAAGTGCCATATATATCAAAGTCACGGCCCGCACTGACATTAAACTTTCAAATTAAGGCGGGGACACAGACTATTGCTGCATTTGGCCTGCGGGCCGTGAGTTTGAGACCCCTGCTTTAGACCAATCATAAATGACTGGTCCATCTGACCAATCAGAGCAGAACAGGTTCTCAGAAAGGAGGACTTTAGAGAGACTGGATCCTTGAACAAACCATTTCAGACATTTGTAAAAAAATATGTGATGCATAACATGCTAAACTTGTATGAATATAAACCTACAGACCACGTTCAAAACAATATTACAAACCTTTAAAATAGCATAATAGGGTCGCTTTAAATATACTGTGGGGGGAAATAAGTATTGAACATGTCACCATTTTCTCAGAAAACTGTTCACTTAAAATTTTCCCTGGATGTTAACAACCAAAAAAATCCATATATGCAAATTAAACAAAACTAATTAGTTTACAAATTAAGTTATGTGTAATGAATGACACAGGGAAAAAGCATTGAACACATGAAGAAAGGAAGGTGTAGAAAGGCATGGAAAGCCCAGACAGCAGATGAAATCTCTCAGTAGTTATTCAGAAACTCTCTGCCCTTTGTCTTTGTAAATTATATCAGCTGCTTCAGTCCAACATTATCAGGATGATGAAGATGAAACCAGAGTGGACATTTCAGCAAAACAATGATTCAAAACACAGCCAAGGAAACTCGCAAATGCTTTCAGAGAAAGAAAATTAAGCAGTAGAATGGCCCTGCCAATTCGGATTCAATAGAAAATACATAATAAAGATCAGATTTAATAGACGAGACCCACAGAACCCTCAAGATTTTTACACTCTGTTGAAGTCTGTGAAAAGAGCAATTCATGCGATTTCATTCTACACATCAGAGCCACCTTTAAGCTGCCATCACCCAAAAAGTCTTTTATGCAAAGTATTAAATACATTTCAGTAGTTCAGTACTTTCTCCTTGTGTCATTTCATTGTTATAATACTTAACTCATTTTTAAGATTTTATTTTTATGTCTGTATTTTTTGGCTTTTTACCAAAATCTGGTTAAATTCCACGTTAAAGGCTCCTTCAGAAATATTATTCTGAAACATAACATAAAAAAACATAACATGTTTAATACTCATTTCCCCAACTGTATTGACCGTACATATGAATGTAGTTCATTTCTCCTGTGATGTGATACAAGGCAGGATGATTTGACAAGGATTTGGATTTTGAAAGAGTCTTATCTTTGTCTCCAGACTCTTCTTCTCTTTCGACACTTTCTTGCCCTCCTCCTTTAATCGCTCTCTCTCTTCCTTCACTCTCCTCTCCTCCTCTCTCAGCTTCTTCATCTCCTCCTCAAACAGCCGCAGCTCTTCCTCAAACTGCTCCCTCTCTTTGGTCAGTCTGTCCATTAGTTCAGCATGCTCTCTCTCTCTCTGCTCCAGTTCTTTCTGTTGCACAGCCGCAGTCCCGCAGCCAACAATGCCATACTCTAAACTCTGCTGCTGAGACAGATATATAGGAAGAACAAGAAGTATAATTATATTAAAGTCAGCAGGGGCGCCGCTAAGGGGGGGAAAGTTAGGACGATTCTAAGGGCCCATGCGCTCTAGGGGCCCACAGAGATCTGCTTTATAATTAATAACAGTACTATAATGTAATATAAATTATGAATGTATCTCTAAATTACAAGTAAAACAATTTATTAGAAATAAAAAATAAAATACGGCTTATATCTGCCCCTCGTGTCTGTCACTGTCAAATTGCACCCCCCCCCCCCTTTCACTGTATGGTTGAGTTCGTCAGTAGCGGGAAGAGAGTTGACGCTTTGTTGAGTGCGATCGTCAGGTAAACTAAAAGCAGCGATGTCCTCGAGGTTAACATCAGCTGCGTCCCAAATCGCATACTTATGCACTATTCTACGCCATTGTGTAGTATAAATAGTGTAAGTAGTGCGTTCACACTGAAAACTCTGACAATAATAAGCGCACTTTAATTACCCGGAGGATGCACTCAGCATCATTTATGGGTCTCGGCTTATTTATGGGTCTCATTGTAATATAATTTAGTGTCTTACTGATTTTTGTCACTGTTCCAGTGTATTGCACATTGTATGAGAAACTATTGCCGTACAGTTATTTAAATAGTTACACACTGGTGTTTTGTGTGTTTAGAAATGTACAATTTTCAGTGAATATTTGATTACTGTTCATTTTTTTGTACTACATTTACATTTGAACAATAAATCATCTGCTAGCTGCAGTCATGGCCGTTCTCTTACTAAATACTGATAAGCAGTGGACAAAATCAATAATAACATGCAAACATCAGTATAACTACATTGCAGACAAAGAGTTTGGATAGCTAGCTTGGGAGTAAGGGGCCCATCCTGATATTTTTTCATGGGGCCCAAAATTGCTAGCGGCGCCCCTGAAAGTCAGTATGAAATGCAAGTTGCAACAGTTTTTTTTATGGCATCTTGCAAATGAAGAGCTTGATTTTTTTTTTTTTGCTGGAAATTTGATTTTTGCTTTGCTACTGGTTGATTTCATGCTTTCATAGTAAATGCTCAGTGCAGTACAGGGGATTTCAGACTTGGGTCGACAGTGTGCTGAGAGGGAGTACTATAGTTACTGTGAAAAACATTTGTGGGGGAAAATGAATTTAATTAATTTTTCATTTTAATTACTAAAATATTTTTTTTATAAAATAATTTTATAAAATAATAATATAATTGTATCTGTTTATTATAAAAAATAATACAAAAACATGCTTTAGATTCTGGATATTTTGGATAAATAATACAAAATGGGATTTAAATTAGATGAAAATAATAATGCAAAATTAAAGTAATTAATTAAAGTACTACCAGCAGAAAAAAATATTTCGTAATATAATCTAAATACTTTGTTTTGTAATGTTTTAAACCGTTTATTTTATGCATTTATCACAGTATAAATTGGGAAAAAATTGGGTATAAATTTTATTCAATTTCAAGCCACTATATGGCTTTTACAATTTAAGAACCGAGGTCTCCCAAACAGGAATGATCATGTTTAATGGTCTGTGGCATCTAATACAAATATTCATCAATTCTGAATAATACAGAGATAATTATTTTGTTTTAAGACTTTAAAATGAAAATACAGCATTAATTCATAAATTTATTATATTTTTTATAAAGATTTTTTTTAAAATGTATGATGCCAAAATGTAACTCAAGATAAACATCTGAGATAAACATACACTGTAAAAAAAAAAAAAAAAACTGCCACACCCACCCTTTTAACATCACAATCACTGGTAAGACCCGGGGGCGGAGCGTCTCCCTCCAGGAGGAGGAGATTCTGAACTTCAAAGCAGCTGTCTTGGATTATTATAGCAGCCTAAAAAATAACAAAAATAATATTATACAGAAAAATAATTTATTCAATCATTCATTCATTCATTTTCTTTTCAGCTAGTCCCTTTATTAATCTGGGGTCGCCACAGTGGAATGAACCACCAACTTATCCAGCACATGTTTTATGCAGTGGATGCCCTTCCAGCTGCAACCCAGTACTAGGAAACACACATACACTTTCATTCACACACATACACTATGGACAATTTAGCTCACCCAATTCACCTATCCCACATGTTTTTGGACTTGTGGGGGAAACCGGAGCACCTGGAGGAAACCCACGTGAACACAGGGAGAACATGCCAACTGACCCAGCCGAGGCTTAAACCAGCGACCTTCTTGCTGTGAGGCGATCGTGCTACTCACTGTGCCACCGTGACACCCACAGACAACTCATCTAGCAGTTATTACTTTTTATACAGTAAGTTAACCAATGACAACTACCTGCAGACTGTAGAGTATATGGATTAAACTATGAACACCCTCCGCTACCTAGACAGGTAAAGAAAAGTAAATATGCCATTAATTACAGTCATAAATGCTAAAGAAAGTAGACATCGTGCATAAGAAAAATTTGTACCTAAATTATTGATCAATCATTTAGACTGTTCAGTATAGTAACAAACAGTAAACAGAATATTATTAACAGCTTGAATTTTTAAGAATAAGGTTTAATATATCGTAAGTAGCTTTCAAATGTGTTTACCTTTAAATAAATGTGAGGGGCAGGGTTTATCGGGGCCATTGTGAGAGGCCCGACTCCTGTTCCTACCAGACCGCTCCTCCTGCTCCTACTCGGCAAATTTTGTTCATTATCTGGACAGAGAAAAAGAAATTATATTTTATTATGTACACTTCTTCAACTGTTCATCAATGCAAATATATAATTAGCCAATCACATTGTGGCAACTCAATACATTTACGCATGCGGGCGTGGTCAAGATGATCTGCTGAAGTTCAAACCAACCATCAGAATGAGGAAGAAAGTTGATTTACTTCGAACGTGGTTGTTAGTGCCAAATGGGCTGCTCTGAGTATTTCAGAAATTGTCGATCTACTGGAATTTTCACACACAACCAACTCAAAGTTTAAAAGACAATGGACTGAAGGAAAAAGCCTTATTGATGCCATAAGGTCAGAGGACAATGACCAGATTGGTTCACGATGATACAAAGATTACTCAAATAACAAACCAACGTCTGAGGGAGAGCATTTCCAAACATACACTACATATCAAACCTTGAAGCAGGTGATCTACAACAGCAGAAAAATAAACACTGTTGATGGCAAACAATAGCAAATTGATACAATTTACACAGGATCGACAAAACTGGACAACAAAAGGTCTAGTACATATTGTATAATCAGCACCTTGTTGAATCAGTGCCACAAATACAGATTTTCTGAAGGTAAAATAGAATCAAACACAGTACTATACAAGCAAGGTGTTCCTAATAAAGTGGCCAGTGACTGTGTGTGTGTGCATTGTATTGTAATTGTGCCCATACGTATACTAATACCAGTAAATCTTGACTTTGTGGAGACTTTTTTCCATGAGGGAAAACCTCATAAATCACAGAATAATGTATTTTGTAATGTACTTTTTAAAAATGCAGTTTGTTCCCTGTGAGGGTTGAGTTTAGGGGTAGGGTTGGGTGATAGAAGATACAGTTTGTACAGTATAAAAAAACCACTATGTCTATGGAAAGTCCTCATGAAGATAGCTCTACAAGTGTGTGCACTGGTATCGATGGGACTGTCCATTGACAATGTTTTTTATTTGTAAAAAAAAAAGTCTTTATCCCTTATCCCAACCCTCACATGAAACCTGTAGTAAAATTTGAATGTCAGAAGACCCCATCAAGCATGATTATGAGCTATTTTGAATTACAAGGCAATCAGGGATGTCCCCATAAACCATCTCAATACAAAACATATATAAGTCATAACCATGTTGTTATATAAAAAAGTGTCCTTGTGAACCACAAAAACCAATACGTGTGTGAGTGTGTGTATGTGTTTTTGTGACACATCAGGACGCAAATCTCTATAATGACACAGGTATAACAAAGCTATTTCAAAAAGGAGGTGAAATACGAGGACTGCTGACATCCTAATTTCTCAAAAAGTTTATAAATCCCACAGAATGAGTTTAATCAGAGTGTAAAGCTGCACACAGTCTCCTGCGATGGTTGGGCTGTGGGGTAGGGTGGGGTGAGGGCAATACAATATACGGTTTGAACAGTATAAAATGAATGGAAACCTATGTATCAAACCCACTTTTCACAAAAACAAACGTGTGTCTGTGTGTGTGTGTGTGTGTGTGTGTGTGTGTGTGTGTGTGTGTGTGT
>CAIGQQ010004837.1:11124682-11159384 GCA_903798035.1 Danio albolineatus | reverse complement strand
TGTGTTGCTACGAGAACGGACATCGTCTCCTTCTTGAAAGTGTAACACATAGAAGTTTTATATTATATCATAAAAACACAAAGGTCAACTTTTTAAGGTATATTGCTAGGCAACTTTGGGAATTTTATTATCCCATAAATGGGCAACAAGGTCAGATAAAGGGCAACTAATTAAGGTAATGGGTTCAATTCATATCATCTTTATTTCTATAGCACTTTTATAATGTAGATTGTGTCAAATCAGCTTAAAAAGTTCCAAACCAAGCAATCCAGTGGCGACAGTGGTGAGGAACAAACTTCACCAATTGACAAAAGTGAAGGAAAAAACCTTGAGAGAAAACAGGCTCAGTTGGGCACGACCATTTTCTCCTCTGGCCAAATTTCATGTGCAGAGCTGCTGTCTAGGCCCTGGAGGCTGGAGAACGCTGTACATCCGTCGTGGAGAAGCTGAAGGTGTGAGTAAGTAACCGGTGGCTGTACAGGCTGGCCCACGGGATCAATGTGGAGACTTGTCTGACACTGGGGTTTTTCTTAATGGCTGAAAGATACAATATTGTTGCCCGTTCTTAATAGAAAACTAGTCAAGCAACATTAATTTGCAAAAATGCCTGGCAACATTGCTCAAAAAGTTGCCCTGTGTATCATCAGCAAGTCATGTTGATATACTTCCAACTAAAACAGAATATTGAGTAGGGGCGGGGCTTTGTTGTGCTTCATTCCTTCATACTAAACTAACAGCAAGAGGGGCGGGGTTAAGAATATTGCTGTACAGTTGCTATGGAAGCCCTCAAGTTAACGTCAAGAGAAGAACTGCCACTGGAAGCAAACAGTCAGGCTTTGATTGAAGATTACCAAAACAAACATATTTTTTCAACGTATTAGCAAAATAAACGTTGAAAATTTAGATTTTATGTGTGAATGACACAAATGATGGAGAAATATAGTATTTATAATAATAATTATAAGTATTTTGAAAATGTAGGTAGATTGTCTCACCATTCGTGGTGCTTTGTCGGAAGTGGGCAGAGGTAAAGATCTCTTATGGCCCGTTTCCACTGAGTGGTACAGTACGGTACGGTACGGGTCGGTACGGGTCACCTTTATCAGGCTTGCGTTTCCACTGCAAAAGGGTACTCTTTTGGTGGGCGTGGTGTACGACAGAAAGTTTGTCCACGTCATTTTCGCTCGAAAATGTCTACAGTAAAGCTTTATGGGTCGTTCAAAAATCATACGAAAGCACTTCTCACAAAACAGATGCTTTATTATACACATAAACACTGCTGTATAAATGTTCATTACTGGTTGAACATGATCTGATTATAACTGCAGATCAATGATGCGAAATAGCCTACGGTCCGCGATTATATCAAATAAATAAATAAATGCAGCATATATGAACACATACTGCCCCACACAGTCTCCGATGTTACCAAATTACAGAAAAACTACACACAGCAGACATGTATGCCTTATTTAGGTTTAAAAACAATACGAAATAGAGCCCCGTCTGTGCAAACCTCTCATCTGTGTCTTTAATCTTCACCAGTACATGAAGCCTCTCCATCATTATTCTCTCGTTAGAGAGTAACTCCGTCATTCCAAGTTTATAATAGTCCAGGTTAAGAACTTTGTTATTTCAAACATTGACGCGCACGCGGGCACAAGAGAGAAGCGAAACCTAACGCTCGCGCTTATGGGCTCGTAACACATAAGGATCTGCTCTTCTCTCGGCATGGTGGCTGTTCAAGACGACGACAAGGTTTGTTTAAGCTCGGGTCGACCATGGCTCGTTATTATATGCTGATATTATTTCGGAGCATTGTCTCTCGGCTGTGTATTAAACATGGCGGGTCCTTTGTTTTCATTCTGGTTGTTGCGTGAGCAAATGACGTATCTCTGTAAGCCAATGGCGTTCAGCTGCGCGTGTAGCTCCACCTTACAGCACGCTTTCTGGGTTTCGGTACCCTTTCGAAAGGGTGACCAAAAAGGGGTACGGTACGGTTCGGTTCGGTACGCTTTTAGACAGTGGAAACGGCCTTAAAAGCGTACCGAACCGTACCGTACCGTACCGTACCGTACCGTACCACTCAGTGGAAACGGGCCATTAGTGTTTTTCACTTGGTTCAATTCTCTGATTGGTGGGATTTCTGCATAGCATCATGGGTAATGTAGTTTTTCTGCACGGATTTGATTATCAAACACCATTGTTTTCAAAATAAGTCACATTAATGACAACAAATTAGTTGGGCTTGGTCTTCTATTGACTTTTTTGTCTTTTATTGAAATTTTAAGTAGTTTGAAACAGTATATTGTCTGGGTTTTTTCATTTAAACTTTGAAACAAATGAGCGAGTTCCTGAGACTTTTCTGATATTTATGGATTTATTACTATATACTTTGTTTCTTATACAGTCTATTACTTCAAATTACTAAAACGATTAACATCAGTCATTCGCAATCCAGTTTTTTTCTGTATATCAAAGTTTGTAATGTTGTAATTAATTCACCAATACCTGGTTGGTTTGGTTCATGGCTTATAACGTTTAATTAAAAAAAATTATAAGAATTAACACACATTGTGTACAATGTATAATAATCATCTGATTCAAGCAAAATGAATTAATAAATGAATTAATCCTGGCTGTCCTGCTGATCTCCAGCTGGCTGTGGTGATGTTCTGCTGCGCTTGTGGAGGGATTTCCTGCAGTGTTTCTCCTCTCGAACGCTGCTTCTTTGGTCAGCATGGTGGGCTTTGGCCACTTGTGGCTACAACCAGACGGTCAACTACGTCCAGTCGCTCTGGGAGCATGTGGAGCCGTCTAGTAACTTCACAGTCTACAACGGAGGAGCGGAGGCCCTTTCTAACCTGTTCGGTAAGAAAAAGAAAAGCAAAGATTTTGTCTGTTGCATAACCGTAGCCAGTGTGTCATACAAATATTGTGTTTTAGTCTGTTCAGTTAACAGTCAAGAAATAATAATTGCTACTTTTTAGATACAATTTGAACTTGTATGAAAATTCTAATGAGTATTTTCATTGGATAGAGCGTAGATATCTGACACAAAAGTTAAACCGACCACATTTATGTTGATCCCATCAAGACAGGACAAAAATTAAACAAAACAGATCAAAACCAAGTAGCATTTTGTAAAAATAAATAAATAAATAAAATAAATAAATAAATAAAGTCATGCAACAAGCAATTATTGTTTTCAGATTGTCATTTTTTTGCAACCATAAAAAATCCTTACCAATGCGGAAGGGAGGTTAATTTTAACCTAATAGCAACGTTGCCAGAGTTGTGGTTTTCCTGCACATTTCTGTAAATGCAGTTGCAGGAAAAAAGATGAAGTTATGAGTTTTTTTTATTGGTTACACTTTCATAATGTGCTGAATCCGCCAAAATGTTGCTTTCTTGTTAATAAATGAAAACTGATTAGTTTCTTAATAGACGTTGATCCCGGAATGCATATCTGGCAACCCAAAGACCAAGTAACCAAGTAAAACCGTATGATGGCACATCTCATCTTAAATATCATAGATCCATATATAATGTATAGATCTGAGAGAGGTACTTGTGTAGTGTTGTTTAGTGTGCAGAAAGTCACTCAGTACTTTTAACACATACTTTATCTACAAGTATGTGACTTGCAAAATATCAGAGAAGATATAGTAAACCTTTCCCTTTGTGGGAATCCAGCCATCGACTCTGATTGGACGATGAAATAAAATGCGCTACTTTCATTTTCTTTTTTACATTGTCATTGGGCTGTAGAAATGTCTTAGACCTGGCAACCCTGCCTAAAAGTGACTCATATATTTTGAACATACCCAAATGGTTATTTTTAGGTTATTTCTGCAACCATAACTTTCCCAGACTATTCTAAGAAATCTAAATTGTTGAGACATATGCAAGCTTGAAAGATTCATCCTTGTTCAGTGTCTGCTCTTTTCTCACCAATGGTGATAACACAACGCTAATGGTTTAACCATGATGCATACTGTAAAACTGTGGTGGTCTTACAAATGGTAGTAAATACATCAAATATACGTTAACTACACTTTCACGATAATAAAACCTTAATTTTCATCATGCTACATGTGTGCCAAAACACACGCACGTTACGCTGATAATATACACTATAATTTGGGCTTTACACTGTATTTGTCATTGCACCCCAGGGGCCGCGGCGGCGTACGGAATCGGGTTATCCTCTGCAGACTGGTCCCGCTGGGGTGAGATGGCACTCAGCGCTCTCTCTGCCCTGGAGGGCGGCGCTCTGTTCGCGATGGTCTTCAGCGGCAACATCTGGGTCTGTTACGGCGGCTACATCCTCTTTAAAAGCCTCTATATGCTGCTCATCACCATTGCCATGTAAGTGACATGACTTATTATCAGTGTTGAGGGTAACGCATTACAACGCGAGTTACGTAATAACAGTACTTTTCTAAGTAACGAGTAAAGTAACGCATTACTTAAAAAAATTAAGTAATATTATTTGAGTTAATAACGGTAATGCGAGGTACTTTTTAGTTTAATGAATTCACTTTTAAAAAGTAAATAGCTGAAGCTGGGAGCACATTCTCTCATTGAGTGCGTGATTCAGTGTGACTGCATTCATTTTGCTTCAGCTATTTACTTTTTGAATGTTGCAGGGCTCATACACATTATTACTACGAAAACTCCATGACTTTTTCAAGACTTTCACGTAAATTTTCATGACCTAATGTTTCATATAATGTCTGCATACGTGGTAAATAAGAAAAATTAAAATTTAATACAGCACATCTTAAAACACGCAACAATCGTACATTCATTTAGTCTTTTATTCATTCATTCTTTAGGCTAAGTCCCTGTTTTATCAGGGGTCGCCACAGCGGAATGAACCGCCAACTACTTAGTTTATTTATATTTATATCGATGAAAAATTTATTTAAATAAGGCATTTATAATGTGAGACCATGTGATTGGCCAAGGACAGAAAAGACAACTAACCTATATTCAAGTATACAGATATTTGTCAAATAAATTTCCATGACTTTTCCAAAACCTCATAGGTTTTACTGTTTTTCCAAAACTTTTCCAGGGATGGAAATTGTCATGTCAAAATTCCATGACTTTTGCAGGTTTTCATGACCGTATGAACCCTGAAGTTAGCTAATTAAACTGAAAAGGCCAGATCCTTAGGATTTCTGCAATGGAAGTATTCTCATTATTTTGAAAAAAAAAAAAAAAACAAGGTAAATGAAGGCGTAAGTTGTACAGTGTGTTATTAATTGCAGAGCTCATCTATTACTGTAAAGTAATTTTTCTGTCTTTTAGTAGATATATTATGACAGACTTGCTTTGTTACCAAATAAGTGGATCTAATAGGATTAGCATTGTAAACATTAAATAAAAGTTAACAGGGTGTTATTTTTTTATTTCATATATTAAGGTTTTAATTATGATACTCCCAAATTCATTCTGCATAAATCTGCAGACTTTTTACAAAATCCTCAGCAGAAATAGAAATAAATGTCTGGAGATGTCTGGCCCTACCCATTACTTACCATAAAAAGTAACACAACTAGCTACTTATTTAGAGAGTAACTCAATATTGTAATGCATTACTTTCAATGCAGTAACTTTCCACATCCCTGCATATTATAAACCCCACCTTATATAAACAGCTTAAATATTTATTTCTTAGTACACATAAGAGACCCTCCACTCAAAAATAAAAATCTGTCACTGTTTATAATTATGAATCACTCACTAAGAAAAATGGTTCTAAACTTTATTATTGTTTTTATAAGAGTCTATAAATAAACCAAGCCTTAAACAGGACTATATACAGTATGACCTTAAACACATTTTAGCTTAAAGAGTATTTATTTTATTAATCCTATCATTATTATTATTATTAGTTTGATAAATTATTTAATAATATCTGTAATTTGTTAGCTAACATAGTTTTGTCTGGATTTAAACCTTCTGGGATTTTTTAAATTAAAAAAAAAAAAAAAAAAAAAAAAAACGAAAACACACATTGTAAAACCCCAAAAGCATGTATCAAAGGGGTGAAATGGTACACTGAAGTCACGGTTCGGTACCTTGGTTTTGGTGTCACGGTTTAATACGGGTATACAGTAGAACAGTAATAATAACCGATCCCTAGTGGTTTCTTTATCTGTTCATTTTGAACAGGCAGAAGTGTTTTGTCACAATCAGCTACAGAACTGAAAAGCTTCTTGTGATGCAAAAGTACGAAATAAACAGAATAATGAAAACTAAAACGTTATAAATCATTTGTGCATAAATAAGCTTCTGAACAGAAGGGGTAGGATTATATAAGCATATGGTTCTTCCTATTCCTTTTCGGGCATGTATGAATTAATTTAGTTTTGAATTAAGTTGTATTATTTGCTTTCTTAACAATTGTATATATTTATTTATTTAATTCAATTTAATTCTTAACTCGAAATAAAGTCTAATGTCTAAACGGTCTGTGAGGGTTCGGGATGAATACATATACCGTTACACCCCTAATGTGTCCATTTTTTGTTTTGTTTTGAGTGAATTTGTAGCATAAGTGTCAGTGTTTAATAGCTCAAACAGTTTTTAGCCAAATACATTAATGAAATACTTTAATAGATTTATAATTTAAATAAAGCAGTAGAAAAAACAAACAAACATTGGATGCAGTGAAGATCATGTTGCTGTGAAACGTCTTCACTCAAATCCTCTATTATTGCTTTATATCAGTCCTCATGAGTGTTAACAAGGTTATAAGAAATACACAAGTGTGTGCTTCTTTTATTTGTTTAAGTAAAACATGCACGTATTTAGTGTGTTGAAAAGAAAGTGTGAATCTATGGGATATATTTGATATTTTTTGTGAACGTTATGCATAAACAAAAGAAGTAATAATTAAGAAAAACGAAAAATATTTAAATGGATCAGAAATATCTGTTACTTACAGTGGAGAAGAGTGTTCTCCGCAGCCGAACAGAGCTGATCACACATTCTGTTAAACTAACGACAGAAAAAACAACAACACATGAATGGAAGAAAACACGTTACATTTTCAAATGTACAAACATTAAGAAAAAATGAACTGACCTGGTTGAGAGAATGTTGTTGTCAGTCTGTGTAGTTGATGGTTGAGCTCCAGAAAACCAGCAATGAGGTGCTTTGTCAGTTACGCATCAGAAGAAAATAACCCTAAAATAAACATAGGAGCATTTCTTCAGGAAGATACAGTGCTAAACTGAACTGTTACTGTTAGAGTGCATTGTTCTGAGGAAACAGTCTCTGTGGAATCAAAACCATTATTACATCTTAACATTATAATATTAATGTAATTATTATTACATTATAATACATCTTATTTAGTTTTTTTATCTAGGTTTGAATAACACAGTGTGAATATGTAAGGAATGATTGACGACACGCCATTGAATTATTAGAAAAATCATGCACAGTCGAGGTGGTGATGAAAATGTGGTCAAAACCTGCCTAAAGCTACTTTAGCTGTGTGCTTCTCTGAAAAATGCTGAAAAGCACCATAGTAATGAAAGATGGAATAAGTGAAATGTTACCATGAATTATTTTTTTTACTGAATATAAGATATTGCTTATATATCTATCATAATTACTCGCTGAACTCTCGGAAAAGGGTTGATTATCTTATCTGACCACTTGCCGTTTCACCTTAATTACCATAATCTTAAAATGAAACTTTTTACCACATGTAATGCTGACAATCAAATTGCAGGTCCATGTGTGCATGCTGAAACCTGACGATGACATTACAAATGTCACACAGTTGATAGAAAAATGCCAAGTAATGCTAGAATCAGGTGCGTTTAATGGCTTTTATCAAATATAGTAATATAATAAAAATGTATTAAGGTTGCACTACCTACAATAATTAATCTCAATAACATTTAATTGCTTTCACTGCTGCAAGAAGCCAGAAAACTTCAACATTTTTTTTAAATACAGGGCACCCAGACCAAATTAATGTATTTTTTAGTAGTCACTGATACTATGAATTATGAGGTGATATTTCTAAAAATGTGTACTTCAGCATTTTTTTTTGTCAAACAATTAAAAAAAAAAGAAACAAAATTAAATAAATAAAGGGTTCATCCACATTTTTACTACTAACTTTTCCAGGACTTTCAAGTAAATTTTCATGATCTACTGTTTCATGTAATTTCTACGTCTACATGGTAAATAATAAGAAAATTTATGCATGTTCAAAGTTATTACAGCATATCATAAAACAATGAAACAATCTATTTAGTTTAAATGAATCTTTATATCTATGTAAAATTTATTTAGATAATGTTCACACAGCACTAATAATGTGAGAGCATGTGTTTGACCATGGACAGAAAAGATGTAAAGACAACTAACCTACATTTAAGTATACAGACATTTTGTCACCTGAGAATTATGAGGTTCTGAGTTAATGACATATTCTTCTTAAATGACAACCCATAATGTAAATAAGTTGTTTACATTTTTAGACTTTTTATTTATAATACAAATGTTGCACACATACTGTTGAAGAACTCAAAACGTTGAAGCTCAATATCTCAGAATCATTCAGAACACAGATAGAAGCTTACAATTCAACAAGGTGACGATTTGTTAAACACATTTTAATGACTTTTCCAAAACTTTGTGGGTTTTTCCATGACTTTTCCAGGTTTTTTATGACCTTATAACCTGTATATTTATAACAAATCTGTACATACATTTCAACATCCAGATCTGTGTTGTCACTTGTCACTTTATGTACACTAAAAGCTTTTGTAGCTAAAGCAAATTCCTTGTGTGTGAAGCACACTTGGCAATAAAACTGATTCTGATGAACCCTGTAAATAAAAAATAAAAAAATTATGCAAACTAGACTCATAACCCATATTATTAATTTGTGTGACATTTCTCACGTGTACTTCCAAACCCATCAAAACTTAGCATTTTAATTCAAACCATTAAAAAATGAAACAAAATTCATTAAATAATAAAAAACAACTAATTTATGGAGATTGAACTCAAAAAGACTTTGAAACCAATATTATAAACTATAATATTGGATCCTACACAGAAGTGACATCTCTAAAAACATGTACTTCCAAACCCAACAAATTTAACTAATTAAAATAAATGTATCGAGACTGAGGCGCCACGGTGGCCTAGTGGGTAGCACGTACGCCTCACATCGCTGGTTCGATCCCCGGTTGGGCCAGTTGGCATTTCTGTGTGGAGTTTGCATGTTCTCCCCGTGGTTGCGTGGGTTTCCTCCGGGTGCTCCGGTTTCCCCCACAGTTCAAAGACATGCGGTACAGGTGAATTGGGTAAGCTAAATTGTCCGTAGTGTCTGTGTGTGAATGAGAATGTATGGATGTGTTCACCCAGAGATGGGTTGTGGCTGGAAGGGCATCCGCTGCGTAAAACAAATGCTGGATAAGTTGGCGGTTCATTCTGCTGTGGCGACCCCGGATTAATAAAGGGACTAAGCCGAAAAGAAAATGAATGAATGAGTGAATGTATCGAGACTGAGCTCAGAAAGACTTTATTTTTTAGACAATTATACCAAAACTTCATTAATTCATTCATTTTATTTACAGCTTAGTCCCTTTTTTAACCAGGGGGTTGCCACAGCAGAATGAACAGTCAACACATCCAGCATATGCTTATCCAGTCGTGGTGTATGTTTGTGAATGAGAGTGTATGGGTGTTTTCCAGTACTGGGCTACAGTTGAAAGGGCATCCACTGTGTAAAACAAATGCTGGATAAATTGCCGGTTCATTCTGCTGTGGCGACCCCTGATTAGTAAAGGGACTAAGCCGAAGGAAAACGAACGAATGAACAAACTTTAGTCACTGTCATATTTTAAAATGAGCCTCATCTAGAAATACTTTCATTCATTTTAAAAAAATCTTTCTTAGACCTGAAAATCAGTTTTGTGATATCCACTGAAGCGGTATCAAATAATCTCCAGTAAAATCTCCCATTAGGCCGGGTCTTGTGTTTCCACAGGTTTCAGATAGCAGCTGGGCTGAACATGGAGCGTTATGCACTTGTGTTTGGAGCAAATACCTTCTGTGCTCTGGTGCTGCAGACGATCATCACCTCAGTGGTGGTGGACAGCAGAGGCCTCGGTGTGGATGTCGTCACTCAGGTGAGCTTACCTGACACACTTCACACAGCATTTACACAGTTACTGGCCACTTTATTAGGTATGGCTTACTAATACTTGGTTGGTACGACGTAATGCCTTCAGAATTGCACAGATTTAAAGAGATAGTTGACCCAAAAATGACAATTATCTCATAATTTTAAGCCTTTATGAATATCTTTCTTCTGTTGACCACAAAAGAAGATATTTTGCAAAATGCTTGTTGCTGGAACCTGCTGACTTCCATAGTAGGAAAAAAATTACTATGAAAGTCAATGTGTGCCAGCTACCAGCATTTTTCTGAATATCTTCTTTTGTGATAAACAGAAGAAAGATACTCAAAGGTTTAAAACCACATGACAGAGTAAATGAGGTCATTTTTATTTTTGGGTGAACTATTCCTTTGACAAGATGCTTGAAACACTGCTCAGCGGTTTTGATCGAGATGATTTTCTGCAAACTTCATAAAAGGTTGTGCATGAAAATATGAAAAGTAGATCAGGAATTTCTGAAATATTAAGACCAGCCCATCTGGCACCATAAACCATGCCAGATTCAGAGTCACTTAAATCACCTTCCTTCCCAGTTCAGATGATTGGTTTGAACTTAAGCAGAATTTTTTGAACCACTTCTATTGACCTTATTTCTTACATAGGAGTGGGCACAGCCCTTGGAACCTTTTGGGCTCGAGACTTTCGGCCTCATTAACTTCCATTGATATTTTTATGCTCATTTGTGCTGATTTATGCTAATTTATGATTGTTATGCTGCTTCATGTTTCAAAGTGATATTTTCCTATCATATTATTCTACTTTTTATGTATAGTCATGAATGCACTTGTTTGTAAAGCAAGTAGTTCGACCGTTTTCTGTCGTGTATTATTTCTTGCCATTTCTCCCATAGGCGACCGAATAGGAAGTTCACCAAGTTCCTTTCCATTTAATTGGCTGATTCGGGGCCGTATATTCACAAAACATCTTAAGGCTAAAAGTAACTCTAAACTTGCAGATTTAGGAGAAAATCTTCAAAATAATACAGCATGTCGGTCCTAAAGTCTCCTTAACTTTTGCTCTACGAGTGTGTCATGAAGCAATTAAGCAATAAACTAGCTACCAAAACGAGCTCTTAAAAAGTTACTGCATTAATTGCGAATCTATTCCCTTTACAGTAATAAATACATTTTTAAAGATATATTTTAATAAACATAAATAAGCCAATATATGGTCTGCAAAAACAAATCTATTCATTTTTACATATTTTTGAAAAATATTTAAGTGAAGTTTATTTATAAACTAATTTCGAGAGGAGCACGTGATTATGATTTAACATGGCTGTTCCCACATTAACTAATGCATAATTCACCAATTAGATGATTGCTAACTCACCATAGTTTCTTACTACAGTTATCTTCGCCTTGAAGAATTCCCCCCTTTCCACCCCCTACTCCTCCACCTTTCCCTCTATAGGGCGGCACGATGGCCCAGTGGTAAGCACTGTTGCTTAGAACACCGCTGGTTCAAATCCTTAACATGCCAGCTGTCATTTCTGTTTGGAGTTTACATGTTCCTCCCATGCACGCCTGGGTTTCCCACTGGTTCCAAAAACATGATGTGTCATAAGTGAATTAATCAATCTAAATGAACACTACAGTCAAACTCCTAACCAGCAGTAAATCTCCATAGCAAATTATAATCTGCCATTAGGTTTCAATAAAAGATAGGAGTTCTCAAGACCTACCTGAGCTCAAACTCCCCTCTCGCCTAGCAAACGGGAGGGAGCCCCGGGCTTAAGGATCTTATGAGCTCAGGGCTCTCCCCCGGGACAGCATGCCAAACAAGCTTTATAATCAATCACCAGCTAAGTGTGAACTCTTCAAAAGCATTTAAAATGTTTTTGCTCAATTACTTTATCAGAAAAAAACATTATTTACAATGATAACATTAATGTAATGTTAATGTAATGTAAATAATTAACATTGTAAATAATTAATGTAACATTGTAGATAAATAAGCGTATAAAACTGGATATAATTTCTGGAGATTTCTTGAACTTTCTTAAGCCACATACCTACTTTGTAAATATCAGAGAACAATTTAACTTCTCGAACCAATGCAGTATATGGCACCTTTAAAGGCAAAGAACATCACTTAGCCTGCATTATATATACATAATACATAATAATTTGCTCTACAAAGTTTTCATGAATAAATCTCTGAAGGAGACCCCATCAGCCAATCGCTGTGTGCATAGTAATCATCCTGACACCATTTATCTGCTTGTGACGTATGAAATACTGTTTTCGGATTCAAGCCTCTACTCATTTGAATAGAGAAAAATACTCATTTATGATATTATTTATTTATTATTTATATATTTTTAGTGCTATCACACATTAAAGTGAATTTTATATAAAACCATTGTGTAGACCACAACCTAGCTGCATCAAAGACACCAATATTTGAACAATTTATAAAAAAATGAATCACTTTCTGGCCATGGGATATTAGGCATGGATAAATATATTGTGATCGTGATTTTCGAAAGCATTACATCACTTTGTAAACATTTATTAAGTCTCCCCATACAGTTTGATAAAGCGCTTGGACCCGGAAGCCACTTTGCGTGACGTCACACTTAACAAGCAGATACTAACAAGGTCAAACCCTCACTTACACTTATCTTAAAACTTCCTTACAATCCTTATTGAAAGTTAATCTCAGCGGCTTTGTGAATAGCTTTTAAAAGCAACTCATTTACAGCTATTTAGGAGAACTCTTTTCTGAACATGGGCCCAGATATTTAAATTAATACGAAGTGGTGCTCAATAAAGTGACCAATGAGTATACAACAGGTCAAAATCATCTTCATTGCTAACAAAAAGCACAATGAACTTACTAAATTCATGTATGATCCAGAACATTACCTCATAAAGCTAAAAACCTGCTTGTTCTTGTCATTTGTCCTGCAGTTCATCATCTACGGGGCGTATTTTTCTGTCATCGCAGTCATTTTCTTCCTGCGGGGTCTGTATACCATGATGTGTCGGAAACCTGAGACTGAAACATCGAGAGAAAACTTAGAAGAAGCTTTTAAAAATGATGAACAGATTGTTACTGAAACTAAATTATAAAAGGCAAGACATTGAAGTACATTTGATTAACGATCAGAGGGGAAGCATCCTTTTTTAGATAAAATTCTTTTTAATATATATAGTATATATATTTATTTATATATATACACATTAACTTAGATTTCTGTAACATAAGTGGTCTTGAGTCAAAGTCTCAGGAGTTGACATCCAAAAAGAGTCTTCAAAACTCCTCATAACGGAGAAAAAAAAGAAGTTGTTGTTGTTGTTTTTTTGCATCATTCTCAAAAACTCCAAAAGCACAAAAAGGCGACACTAAAAATGTCCAAAAAGATTCCACATTCTTGCGTAATGTTATTCACAGCATGGCGGACATCGACGCCGTGTATGCAGCATGTGTTTTGTGTGTTAGAGATACAAATACTGATATGCACAAAGACCTAAAACTGAGCAATTTCTATGAAAGAATTATATACAGGACTGCAGCATTAACATGATTCGGGAGGTTTGCAATAACTTATTAAATCCGCAGCGTCGTGCAGATGATTTCCAGCACAGGCCAGTTCACAGGAATGACAAAAGGAGCTAAAAAGTTAAAAGAAGAAGAAAAAGAAGAGCTCCTTTTCTCCGCAACATGTTTTGTTTTCTGTGTCTATGGATCAGGATTGTGTATTTATTCCACTGGTGTCTTTTTTCAGTCTTCTGTTTTTAAAATTGAATAAAAAATCCATTAGGAAAGTCATGTTTTTTTTAAAGCTACTTGGGAAACAAAACAGTGCAAGGCGTGCGGTTGAGTCGCAGGTTGGCCGCCGCAGGATAAACACCCGCTATAAGAAGGGGTTTGTTGTGGAACCTCCTGCAGGAAACTGTGCTGCTGGCGCCCCCGCCTGGAGGAGAACGGAAAGAGGGAGAGATCAATGTGACGAGACAAGAAAATTCCTACAGATATAACGTGGCAGATGACACAATTAGGAAGGAATTACATTGGTAACACTTTACGATAAGGTTCATTAGTTAATGCATTTACTAACATGAACTAATCATGAACAACACTTGTACAGCATTTATTAATCATAATTGAACATTTACTAATGCATTATTAACATCCAAGTCCATGCTTGTTAACATTAGTTAATGCACTGTGAGTTGACCTGAACTAACAATGAACAACTGCATAATGTTAACTAACATGAACAAATACTGTAGTAAATGTATTGTTCATGTTAAAAAATGCATTAACGTTAACCTTATTGTAAAGTGTGACCATTACAATTGGAATTAATTTGTAGAATAAATAAACAAAATCCGTTTTCACTCTATAAGTGAATTATATAGGTTATAGAAATTTATTTATGCTATATTAAAAACTATAAACAAAAATTAGGTAATTAATTTCTATTTATACAGTGTTTTAAGAAATCAAACGACCAAAATTTAAAACCAATGACTCAATTAAAATTTGGACAAAAAATTAGACAAAAGAAAACAGAACAAATTACTATTATTGTAATTAATGATTTGTTTTATGTTATAATTTCTATGATGTGACAAATCTTACGTTGTCAATATTTTTACAAAATAAATTATTTTGTGTTACTAATTCTGTATTATACCACAAATAATAATAATTATTTTGAATTATTTACAATCCCTTATGACTAGGGCCAGATGGAATCTGCGGACATTTCTTGCTATTTCTGCTTAGAATTGTGTTAAAAAATCTGCAGATTTATGCGGAATGATTTTGGGAGTATAATAACTAAAACCTTAATATATGAAATTAAAAAGTACCTTTTTAACTTTTATTTAATGTTTACAATGCGAATCCTATTAGATCCACTGTATTTTGTAAACAAAGCAAGTCTTTCATGAAACACATCTAAAAGACAGAAAATATTACTTTACAAACTGTATTGTAAATAATTCATATGAATATTTTCAATATTATTACTGAAATTAATTTTAAAGTTGAATAAATATACATTTACACAAGTAAATAAACAGAATCAATGATGGGCTAAAAATCTGCGGATTTCTGCGCGCACAAATTCCGTGTGGGCCTACTTATGACTTAACAGATTTGATGTAACAACTAAATTATTTGTAAAACAAGTTATTTGAAATGTTAATTTGACTGATTTTTGCATTACATTATAATTATTTCATAAAATCTACAGGCAATTCAAATTTATAAGTATTAACTATATGTTCACATTATTCCTACTTTTGTAAACAATATTTTTTTTGTATATACAGCGGGATTCGAAAAGAATACCATTACTTGACGTCACTCGAGTGTCTGGAGGGGGTCATATTGAACTTCAATGAATTTGTTTTCTACTGAAAAAACTTTAAGTACTCTTCACATTGATTAATTACCCAAGGTTCCATCATGTTTCTTTGATTAAATACAGATTTTCAAAGTTGTGGTATTCTTTTTGAATCACCCTGTATTATAATTGTAAAATATTATCAGAAATAAGCACATTAATAAAATAATAATAATAATAATAATAAGAGAAAGCGGATACATTTAAAAAATATTTAAAAATAGCAGTTAATAATGTATGCATCTTATTTTGATATATTAATTAATACCAGATTTATCTTCATAATGAAATTACACGCTTTTTAGGCTTAAATAATTATAACAAATTATTACCATATATAATTATCAATTACAAATTAGTTAAAACAAACAAAAAAATCATATAAATAAAATAAGGGAGTAAGTAATAAACATATGGAATACATTTTTAAAATAAAGATGTTGTAAACACATTTTAAAAACATTTTTACACGTATGATACACAACAATCATGCAAAAAGTAGAGTTAACGCACCAGGAAGGGATTATTGGTAACTGCTGGTCCTGCCATATTCTGTCCAAACGGAGTGACTTTACCCTGACCGAAAGCAGCAAAACCTCCTAAACAACAAAGAGATGAATAGAAAATACTGGCATCAAATAAAACTGAAAATAATAAAACTTTTTCACCAAATGTACTGCTATGATCATGGAATGACCTGTAAACCATCAATGTAATGGGGTTAAAGAAGCTGATCAAGTGTACCGTTGGGTTGTTGAGGATAAGCGTGCGGCTGGTTGAACTGCTGTCCAGGAAAGGCCTGCTGGAAGTTTCCGCTAAAGCTGGTGGGGAGGTTGTAGGCAGCAGTGTTTCCAAAGCCAGTGGGCATACTCATAGAAGGAGGACCGAAGGAGGCTGGAGGACACACAGAGCGGAGCGTTAAACATCTACCATCCTGAAATACAACTGACATCTAGGGAAGTTTTAGATGGTCTGAAATAAAACATGCTTGCAGATCAACCACACTTCAAACAGCCTAAAACAAAATCTCTTAGAGTGTTCTGTACAGGGATTTGATAACACACAAACTAAATGTTAAAACACAGAGTAAACCTTTAAAGCGCAGCTCAAATATTTCAGCTTCAATTTTTTTTTAAATATATACATTTTTCTGCTTAACGGAGAGAAGATTTTTTCAACACATTTCTAAACACAATTTTAATAACTCATTTCTAATAACCGATTTATTTTATCGTTGCCATGATGACAGTAAATAATATTTTACTAGGTATTTTTCAAGACACTTCTATACAGCATAAATACAGGAAAAGAGGGCACTTTTATTATCAGCTGTCAGTCAACACCAGCTCTTTTTTTTCGTGTCATTGCAACTTTGCCGTTGCTGTGTAAATGCAGACAATCGGACACAAGACACTTTTAAAAGATGATGTACACTGCTCATCAAAAAAACAAAAAACAAATTTTATGTATGTATATGTATATATATATGTATGTATGTAAATTTTATATATATAAATAAAATAAAAATAAATAAATAAACAAAAATCGGATATAGTCACAAAATCGGAATTGACCATCAAGATCTGCAGTGTAAATGAAGCCTAAATGTTACGTAGCAGCAATGGGTCTAATTATCATTTATCTATATGCAGCTCTGAAAAGACCACTTGATAACTTGATTTATGATCAGTGAATGTTTGAGTAAATTCTGTTTATTCGACAGATGATGACAGATGATGATCTCTTCTAAATTGAAAAAAGAAAAATCAGGTGCCATGTTTTCATTGTATTCAGTTTTTTAACCCAATAATATTTTATGTTGAAACAATATTTTTATTTGAAATTTGGAAGAATTATAATCAGACCATCACATAATATTTTTTTTTCATCAAACCCATGCATAACAAATCTAGTGAATCCAGAGAAACAAAACATTTTCAAGTGGTCTTTTAATATAAATATTTAATATAAATATATATACAAAACACACACACACACACACACTCTTGAAGGTTTAAGACCAGTATATATACACATTTCTTATATAAATTAATATTTTAGCAAAAATGCAAAAAAAAAAGTCATTCCAGAAGGTAAAGGACAATAAAACAATTTAAGAAATCCCAGAAGATTAGAGTAATGATGAAAAAAGTCAGATTTAAAATATAGTAGAAGGGAAGACAGTTCTAAAATAATAACATCAATTTAGTACAATGTAATTTTGTAGAAAATAAAATTAAACTTATTTAATTTTTTTTTAGAAAAATCATAGTGATCCCAAACCTTTAAACAAAAGCATAATTATGACAAAACATCAAAACAAAATGGCATTTCATGAAGTCAGGTTAGTAGTTAGTAGTCATTTGCTTGCAGATGCCACTTGGTTTGATATGTTGTTCTTGAAGAAATGCACTTATAAGCGGCCACTGTGTGCATTTGCCACTAACGCAAACATGAAACCTCATATCACAAAGGATAAAAAAACCAAAACACGACACTTTATCTGAGGTTCAATCACCTCAGATGAACACAACACAAGCAGACCCTTTAAGTGCACTGTTCATCCAAAACTTGAACTGTTACTCTCCCTTCATTTAATCCAAATTGTTTATTTCCTCTGCTGAAAACAAAAGCAGATATTTTGAAGAATGCTGGAAACCTGTAGCTATTGACTTCATTGGTATTTTATTTCTACTTTCGACTTCCAGTTTTCTAACATTCTACAAATTATCTTACAATTCGAGGGTGAGTAAAATAATTAAATCATTTTTGGGTGAACTATCTCTTTAAAAGGGTCAAAAATGTCAGATGAGCACAGAACTGTGGTAAGTGTAGTTCCTATTAAGCCTTTAGCCTACAACCAAACCCAAGAGAGAGAGAAAATGAGAGAAAAACAGAGATGGACGTACCAAAGTGGGCTGCGGGGTACGAATGACCCGGCAGGGGTCCTAACATGTCTGAACAGCATGTCAAGAACACAACCAAACAAAAACCATCAGTCGCAGTGCACTCTGGTTTAGGCTCTCTCTCACTTTTGGCCTACATATAAAATTTGAGATATGAACAAGAAAAAAAAATCTGCTTCTTATTCACAATTAACAGAAGACGCCTTTCCTTCCTGCCTTTTTTCCTTCTCTGTTTGGATCGCGAACACACACAAACATTCATCCGCCGCAGGGATGTGGAGACCCACAAATCTCTGCAGCGCCTTTGTATCTCGCATGTGAGAGCGATCTCAAGCTGTTAGCTCCTAGCATGGATACTGGGGGTATCTGACCCACTTAAAACTCTTCACAAAGCCCTCTGGTGTGTTAAATAAATAATGAGACGCAAAACAAGAGCTGCTTCTCGAGGACAATGACTGCTGTGAACTGAAGATTCTCTGTGATAGAACGGTGGGTTTGAACATTAGACTCGTTTAAATGGTGAGATCTGGCAATACCTGCTGCAGCCACACCCATTCCAGGTACTGCTGCTCTCCCATTGGCTTGGAACGGGTTAGTGGGAGTGGCCTGTGGTGCCCCAGGAGCAACGAATGGATTCGTTGAAGGCCCTTTAAAAACAAACATGACGTGATGAAGAAAGTCAATGCGTGTGCATATGTATAATAAACTTTTTTTTTAATTGTAGAAAAAACACTTGAAATTGAACATGAAATTACACTTTTTGTGCATTTTAACTTTTCTCCCCTCCCTCCCTCAAAGCATCCAAATTCAACTGAAAAGGTAAATGTATTGTTCTACATCAGCTAAGGCAAAGAAAAACAAACTATATTCCACATACAAACATACCCACATACACATATCAATCAATTAAGCAGTCGCGTGAGAGGTATTTGCTTGAGCCATTGTACAGTTTTGTTCCAAAAATTGTATAAACAGATCCCAAATTTTATGGTGTAGCTGATTTCTTTCCAGTGCAATGTAATGTAATGTGTCAATTTTGTCAGCCAGCGGTCAATGGATGAACTTTGAGTGCTAATCAAACGCCTTGCAATAAAAAGACACATGTCAATGATTTTAATTTGATAACCTGGTAATAACAAATTTACAGGAAATAAACCCAAAGCACATATTTCAGGAGTAACTGTAATGGGTTCTATATGTTTATTAATATACACTTTCAAAAACTCTGGGTTACTTAGACCCAAATTGGGAAAAATATGGACTAAGCCAAGCATTAGGGTAAATTTGGTCATATTCATTTAATTTAGTCTGTATTACACCCAGAATTGGATTGAAATTATACTGCCTTTGTAGAGTGTGTTACTATAAAAAAGCAAAACAATTTGATTCACCACTGCTCTTAAACCATTTTATAAATATTTAATATTTCCTTCTTAGACATCCTAAACTAAGAACAACCTATTCTTGCTGATTTGTGTTTATTATAAGATAAGTGGATTATAGCACTTTATTGAATAAAATTGGAGGCGGCTTAAGAAAATAAAACTGAATTTGACAAAATAAAGTTAATAATTAAAGACAAATATTGTGTTTTAAACATTGCAAAACAACAGGTCAAAATAAAACCTAAAGTGCCAGAACAAAGTACTAGAAGGCCTTTTATTTTTATTAACGATGCACCAAATTTTTCGGTCATTGAAAATGATCATGTACATGCACGGACATACGTATATATTTTAATTGTGCATGAACAGTTAAAGTCTGAATTATTAGCCTCCCCTGTATATTTTTTCCACAATTTCTGTTTACGAAAAGATTTTTCAACATATTTCTAAACATAATAGTTTTAGTAACTCATTTCTAGTAACAGATTTCTTTTATCTTTGCCATGATGATAGCAAATAATATTTTACTAGATATAATGCACTTGTGTGTGTGTTATAGGCTTGCGTTATAATGTTATTCCTGTAAATAGCAATAAAATGTATATCTATTCAAAAAGAAAGAAAACCTCCAGATTGACATTTACCTGCAAAACCCTGAGGGATGTTGGGTAAACCCTGTTGTGCTTGAGCAGGAGGAACAGCTGAAGAGGATCCATAAACAGCCCTGAAACCGACAAGAAAGAGTTTTCAGCATGACATAGTAAAAGGCATTGAGATAAAAACAGAAATGCTTGTCTTTATGGTCTCACCCTTGTGCTGTGGGGGCAGTTTGGTAGCCGCTCACATTTGGCACTGAGGGGCCGAAGACATTGCCCAGTTCAGCGAGGGCAGCGTAGCGATCGCCACCCAAAAGAGCGGCCTGTGGAGGTGGAGGACCTACACCAGCTGACGGAGGAGCTGAACTCGGACCTGTGGACAGACAGTCAGACAGAACAGTGCTTACTTCTAGCTGTTAATATGGAAAAAATGTGCTAAGTACAAAGTGAGTGGGCTTGACAAACCACCTGTAGAAACACTCTTCACTCCACTCTCAAATAAAAACCACTCTCTTAGTCTAGTATATTATTCTCTGAGCACTAACAGCTCCTTTGTATAATTAGCACTTCTTGTGTGTATTGCCTCTTTTTCTTGAACCACTGAATGCCTCCTCCATTGTAAGTCGCTTTAGACAAAAGTGTCTGCCAAATGACTAAACTCAAATGAATATGCATATATATCAAACTCCACACAGAAATGCCAACTGACCCAGCCAAGACTCGAATCAGCGACCTTCTTGCTGTGAGGCGACGTGATGTGCTGTGACACCCAAATTCAGAAAAGTATAATTTGGTCAATAAGGCATAAATAAACTTTTAAAATAAATATCGAAACAGAAAACGCTCATGTTAAAGGGTAATATGTTTTCAAAATACATTAGTTCTTCCTGTACTTTTAGATCACAGGTGTCAGACTCAGTTCCTGGAGGGCTGCAGCTCTGCACAGTTTAGTTCCAACCCTGATTAAACTACCCAGATCCAACTAACCGAGTCCTTCAGGCTTGGTTGAAGCCTACAGGTAAGTGTGTTGGAGCATGGCTGGAACTAAGGGCGTACTCACACTATGCTATCCGCACCGTGCCCAGGCCCGTTTGAGAAGTGTAAGTGCTCGGTTGACCCAGTTGGAAGAGGTACGCCAGAGCGCGGATCACTTCGGCGGTACGCTAATAGTGTGAACACAAAGCGCATCTGAGCCCGAAACTGAGGACGAGATGTCACTTTTTGGGGACTATTTCATATGGATTTTTTAATTATTCTTATTGTTCAGTGAATGTAAACTGTTGTAGATTATTAAAGACACAAAGCCCTCGCTTCAACAAACCTCCTAATTCCTGCAGCACGAAGACTTTATGGATATTTATGAGCCTCAAAAGTAGCTGATCTGTTTGGCGAAATATCTGACTGCGTGTCACTGCATCCCAAACGACTAAAACGATATAAAGAAAACTCCTCTGTGCAGAGCGAGAGCGGTTCTTAAACTGAACAGCGCATCATCGATGACGTAAGTGTGCTCAGGCCCGGTTTAAGGCAACTGTACATAGTGAGAGTACGCCCTAAACTGTGCAGGGCTGGGGCCCTTCAGGAACTGAGTTTGACACCCCTGTTTTAGATGAAATCAAATTCAGCTTCTTTAAAGCATAAGATACTTCTTCCAAAAACATAAAAACAGTTATGTAAAACTTTTAACTAGTCATTTTTAGACAATCATTGTATTTATTTGTATTAATTCTCTTGTTAACAAAAAAAAAAGAACAAAATCCTTAGTATAATTCACTACTTAATGCTAAATCATGCAGTCTGTCATGACAAGCACCTCAAATATGTTTCGCATTCTAGAGCTTTGTTGTTGCACACAACATTTCACAGAAAAGTGATTCAGCGTTCGAAAACTAATGTTTCACCCATAGACAGCTGAGCTGCAAATGTACCTTGCTCGGGTTTGGAGCTGAACATGTTGTCGAGGTCGGCGAGAGCGGCGTATCGGTCTGCATGGACGTTCACTGTATCTGCTTTATGCACATCTCCCACTGAGTTACTCTGGTTGGAGCTGAACGAGGCGAAATCAGCACTGCACGACTTGTGGAAGTTATCGAAATTCGCAAAGTTGGCATTAGCTAGTCCTGATGAACTACCTGTGAAAAGGAGCAAAAGGATACCAAATATATGAAAAAAAGTATTTTATTATTAAAAGTATATTATTTTTTTACTTTAATTTTTTAAATCGGCAACATCCCCTCTTTTGTTTTGTTTGTTTGCTTTTGCTTGTTGAATACTAAGACTATTTTCATTCTTCATTTTAAGCACTTTCTTTTTTTTTTTACTGAATTTTAAAACAGTAGTTTTGAAAAAGTTTCTATTGTGGGACTGCTTATTTAATGTTAAAAAAATCAATATCGTGGTTTTGTAAAATAAAAATATTTAATTCATTTAACATAAAATATTTTAAGGCACGGTATGCATTTTTGAAATTAGAGGGCGAGTATTCACTACAAACAATTTGTGTGAAATCAAGGGAGTTTATCGTCTTTATTATCTCCTTCGGGACTCCTGCAGAAATCCCGTTATCGTTTACCATATTGTTTAAGAATTATTGTGACATGAAGAAAATATAAAACTGTGTATGGAAAGCATCGTTAATGCACCGTGATGCACAGAGATGTTGAATAGAACCGAATAGATGGCATGATAATCGTAACCGAACCGAACCGTGAGACCAGTGTAGGATCACACCTTGAATATAATGCCAGAACGACAATATAATATCATCACAATGCAAGTACACTCTTCCAACGAACATATAACATTTTATTCCTAAGAATATTTAATTTAATGATAGTTAACAATACACTTTAACAATTTAATAATTAGGTATTGGAATCAGAATGTGAAAACACATATCTGTAATAATTAATAACCAATTTTAACAAAAAAGGTGCAAAAAAGGTTCATTACATCCTTCGGGATTCCTGCAGAAATCATGCTCATGGATGAGCTATAAAATTCAAGGCTTATTTTCATGCTTATTTTAGTATGGTTGAAATCTGCCGAAGTGAAAGGATTGCTGAAACAATTGCTAATAAGAGATGAGTAAGACAGGGCACTAAAGCAGCTAAGCTTTTATTATTCCACAGACTATCGTTTGCAGTCGTGATCTCGTGGATAAGCAGCAGTACTGTTTTATCAGACTAAATGAGGTTCTGTTATAACACTGCTCTGTGCAGTCTGGTGAAATGCTAAACATATTAAAGCGTCATTGATGCTTTTTTTTTTATAATCGAAATTGAGGGTGTGATACCTCATCAGCATGGCTACAAAGGACACGGTCTGCGTCACTAGCTAAAATAGCTTATTTCTATAGCTTTCAACATTTTTTAGAACATTCAGTATAACATAAATACACATGTCAGCAAAATATATATACAGTATAAATCCAGTGTTTTTGATATTTTAATACAAATATCTTACATACTGTGTCTTTATTATATAAAACATTTTTAAATATGACAGGAATTACTTAGTACAACTGAACGTGATCCAAAATGCTCAATTAATTCACGATTTGCTGATTAGCTAATTTCCAAGCAACACCATGAACTGCACAGCTCAGAGGGAACATTGACTGAGCGTGTCCTTCACATCAGAGACACATCCCAAGAGAATTCCTAAAGAGCTATTTGAGGAAAATCATATTTTATACTACATCATGGATGTGTCACAAATAAAAAACAAAACACCAGCAAATTAATAGGAGGGGTAGCGTGTGCACAGAAGACACATACACATGCACACAAGCTGAGACTTACTGTGCATGGCCAGTGGAGGCAGCGATGAGGTAAACTCGCCCACACTGCGACTAAATGGGAGACTGTTGTACACTGAACGTACGCAAAGGAAATGAGGGAATGACAGTGCAGGAAAGTTAAAAGCAGGAGAGAAGAAAAGTAAAAGACATGAAACTGAGACATACACTACCTTTTTTATCAATTGGTTATCTTTTGCTCACCAAGGTTGCATTTGTTTGATTAGTAAAAACTGCTATTGAGACATATTAAAGAATTTCATCTGAAAGAACTATTTTTAGGACATTCTACCAGAAACGTACATTATCTGTCCCTGAAATAAAAACATAAATACAGTGAATAAAGGTATTTCATCACAAAAAATTTATACAGTGGACTGATGGTTGATTTCGGAGTTGTTCTGTAAAGGAATATGCCATTCTTTTGGTTCTCAGATTTTTTTCTTTGTTAAAAACACTTTACAAATGTACAAACCCTGTCATCGTCCTAAGCCCAATTTAACCTTAAGCTTTGATAGTTTTGTTATGCTAAAAACTGTTATTTAGAGACAAAAAACCTTCAGAAATAGCAAGTTTAAGCTGTTATCATTCAAATTAACAGATGTAAAATCATGAAATTATAAATAAATTATATTTTACAATTGTCTCCATGTTTCTGTCAGTCCTGTCACATTTACATTAAATTTAACATAAAATGCATGCAACACGCCATTTTTGGCTATGACTCAGATGAAGTGAGGCGAGGAGAAGATGAAGGAGAAGCTGACAGTGATCAAGGATGCGTTCTATCACCGAATTGTATGATTTTATGCTTGTTTTTGTATGGTTTTGAGTAGGAAAAGCTTAATTCAGGCCCTGTCACATTTTCTATAATTGAAAATGTACCTTTCTGGTAGAATGTCCCAGTTATACTGTGTATACAAAGAAGCTCAAGTGTCTTTACAATGAATTTTTTTTTATGATAAATTATGACAATAATACAGTCCTATTACTAGCAGTCCTAAATGCAGAAGTAGTAGTAGTAGTAGTAGTAGTAATAATGATAAAATGCTTAAAACTTAAGATAATAATAAAAGAGTTATTGAGGTTAATAAAAAAGATATTTACAAAAAAGAAAATGAATGGGGAAAAGCTTGAGTATATAAATTGTACTTAATTGAGAAGGGATCCTGAAAAATCCCAGACAAAATAAAATGGGGGGGGGGTTGCATTATTAATATTGACAATAGTTGTGCAGATTCAGATTTTACCTGAAGAAATTCTAAAATTTTCATAACATGAATAAAAATATACACATTTACAAAATTATTTTAATTACAAAATAATAATTATTTGTCATTTTCAGACATTTAACGCATCCTTGCTGAACAAAATTTCACTTTAACATAATCAAGAAAATATTTTGATAAAAAAATAAGTCAAGCTAAAGCAGGGTTCCCACGCTTTCATGAACAGCAGATTCAAGCTCTTTCAAGGACTTTGTAATTCACACCCCAGCATATGAAGCGCCATGAAAGTCTTTACTGTACTTAAAAATTCACTTAATACTTACATTAAAACAGAGTAATTTTCTAAATGTTTGACAATTTTTAAAAGTCATGCTCAAAGAACTTTAACAAAATCTGCTTCATTCAATACTGCTAAAATTCAAATATTGATAAAATGCCCATTATTTGTCAGTGTTATTGTACAAGATGTAAGATTTTTAATTTAAAAATATCTCAGTTCTTTCAGTTCTGCTTTTGATATTTGAGTGTAATTGTTGAAATAAAACAATACACCAATTTAATTCAAGCAATTTTAAGAACATGCGTTTGCTTTTTAGTACTTTTCTGGCTTTGAATCCATCTGTCTAAAATTCAAGTATTTGTATATACTTTCAAGAAGTGTGGGAACCCTGCAAAAGTAAAGAAATAAAATAACAAACAAGAGAAGAAATAAAAAGCCAAGCTATGAATGAAGAAGTTAAGTGACAGAATAATAAAAACAGATGTGTCAGCAAGAATTATTTTTAAAGAGGGAATTAAATGTAAAATTACAACACGCTGATAGAAAGGTAAAATAGTTTAGAAGCGAGAATATAAATATGCAGCAATGAAAAAACGAATGACAAATTTCTATCAATCCAACTTAGACCAAGAGCCATTTCCCGATGAGAGGTTCAAGGTAAATGTGTGATCATTTGTTTGGCTGTGTGTGTGTGTGTGTGTGTGTGTTCTACCTGGTTGTGGGGGCTGAAATGGAGCCTGTGAAGCTGATGGAAATGCTGCTGTGGGTGGAGCAGCAGAACTTTTGAACGCATCAAAATTCGCAAAGTCTGCGCTAGCATTCACGCTCTGTGCTGTTGGGGACCACCAAAAACAAACAGACAAAACAAACAAAACACAACAGAAAATGAAATGAGGAATGAAAACTACAGAATGAACATCAAGCGTTTAAGTTTTCCAGTCAGAAATGTCCTGAAATTCCCACATTACAGGTTTAAATGAGAGTTTTAATTTAGCTAATCCTCTTAAAGACCATACTAACTTAAACGCTGGTTGCAAGTAGAGACATGATGATAAAAAGTAATTTCAATGCTGAATGAAACAAATATTCTAAAACACAACATTCAGAATCTACATGAAGACAAAACAGATGAAAGGTGTAATCTGTGTGTAATCTCACACAGACAGAAATTTAAAACAAACGCAGATGTTCTGGACTCCATCTTAGGGCTCAACCATTCATCCCCCCTCCCCTTTTTAATTATTATTTTTTAATGGAAATGCCAAGTCGATGTCTCTACATTAACAGACTAGTGTGCGTGTTTTAGTTTACACCATATGCCTTGGATGTATTATTATGTCGTGAACGCCATAAACTTTTACGAGGTGCCACTCATTTCTTCTTCCAAGTAGAAGAATTTTTCAACAAATCTGTGTTCAGGATTGTTTGGGCAGGGCTAAATAAAGCCAACAGAGCATGACCCCACCTCTAATACTACATCAACTACACTGTACATTGATAATTAAATATCTGTTAATTAACAGTTTACATTTTTTTTTATTTACAAGTGTTTTCTGTTCATTTATAGCTGTGAATTGCATTATGGGATGTTGATCTCTGCTCTGTTGACTTCTGAGACTAAAAACTCAAGTCTACAGTTTAACAAAGTGACTTTTACGGATATTTTAGTAGTTTGAAGTCACATGTTTAATAAATAATATATAGAGAAATATTTTTAATATATAAAATGTACTGGAAGTTTTTGTACTGTAATATACAACACCAAGCCAGACCGTATATCACTTTAAACCAGGGGTGACCAACCCTGATCCTGAAGAGCTACCTTCCTGCAGATTTCAGTTGCAACCCATAACAAACACTTGATCCTAAGTAATTGGTTTAGGTGTGTTTGATCAGGGTTGGAGCTGAAATCTGCAGGAAGGTAGATCTCCAGGAACAGGGTTGAGCACCACTTCTTTAAACTATTAAAAATGTTAATAAAAGCCACTTTTTCAAACTTTTCAAGGTTAAAAGTTGTTGGAAAAAAAGATCAAGATCTTATAATGCAACTCAAAAGCATAAATAAATGGAGAAAAATAAAAACATGAATCACTAAACACGGAAAAACTGCTAATTTACAGATATTTTATACTGTGTACAGCATAGCAGTAGTGGCTCTTCAGTCAATCTTGAGGTAGTTTTGAGAGTTGTTACTACGGTCTACATTCTGCAAGCTATCTGAATACATACAGTTTAAAAGCATGGAGCGTTTACAAGTTTCATCTCAAAACACGAGCTGTACCACTTTTACTTTTTTCAAAGCGTACCGGAGCTCGCATTTTGGTGCTGTCTGCGGTTGCTAAGTATCTCTAGATTTGAATGTTCATCAAAACATTTAATATAACGTAAGTACACAAGTCAGCAAATTATATAGCAATGTGTAAGTGTTTTTTTTTTCCACATTATAATACAAATATCATACAACCATGTGCCACACTCATCTCGAAGGTCAACTTATATTATTTACTTGCCTTTCTTTTTTTTTAATTACTCAAACTTAGCTGGGGGTCAATAACAGATTTTTCTGTTGCTTAACCAACCCAGAACACATATTTTAATATCATTTTAAACAGACTTTAATGAATGTGACACACATACACTCCTCACAGAAATCCTGTAAAGCGCAATCAGATGACTTTATATTGAAGTGTCTCCCATGCTGTGTGGTATTAAGGTCATAATGTCCTTTAACTGTGTTTGTTTACCTCTTTTCTTGCATTATCGATTAAATGTAAGAGCATTATTCTAAAGGGACACCAGTAAGTATTAGTTGTGTTATCTTTAATTAGGTTTTGTTTGTGTCTGTAAGTCTGGTGCAGCGTGTTAGGAAACCAGACAACATCACCATAAGAGCTGTCCTGAAACCTAAAGTTAACTTAATCTTGATTTTTGGTTAGTTTGTTAGTGTAGTGCAAGTATGTTTCTTACCCGAATGACTGTTGAAATGTGCAAAGTTGGCAAAGTTTGCGTTGCCTGTGGACTGAGAGTGTGGAGGTGCAAAAATGTCACCACCCAGATCACTGAGCAGATCAAACTTCCTTTCCTGATACTGCTGATGGGCCAGCTGAGCGCGGGACACAACTGGAGACTAGGGAGAAAATAAAGCGCAAAATCAACAACAGAAATGTAGACTAAAAAGAAGAAAACTGAGTATGAAGGGTGTTTTTTTTTAGGTTTTTTTTATGTTTGTGCTCACCAAGGCTGCACTTATTTAATAAAAATGTAACTCAATATCAACAGTTCAAAATATTATAACAATACAAAATAATTAAAGGGCACCTACTTTACCCCCTTTTTCAAGATTTAAGATAAGTCTTTTGTGTCTCCAGAATGTGTCTGTAAAGTTTCAGCTCAAAACACCCATCAGATTATTTATTATAGCTTTCAGAATATTAGAATTTTCTGCTCTGAACACATTGTAGCTGTTTTTGTGGCCTGTGCCTTTAATGCTAGTTTCCCCTGCCCATCGTTCCCACATGCCTGTCACTAGCTATGTTTCCATCCACCTATTTTTATGCACATTTTATGCATATTAAAAAAACGTTTGATGGAAACAACAAGATGCGCAAACATTTTGAAAATGCGCATAAGAAACATGCGCACAACTGAGTAGGATAAACTTTTTTATTTGATAAAAGAAAATGTGCATAAACTACGATGGAAACACTTTTACCAAAAAAAAATCCAGTATGTGCATTAAAAAATAGTCACGTGATTTTATTATAAGAGACCATGTGATGATAAAAATGTACAATCCAGCAGGCTAAGCACATTGTAAAACATCTGAAATGTTGTTTTGGTCATTCTAAAACACCGCTTTAATATTAGCAGGGCTTAATTTGTGCCAGAACATGCCAGATTCAGCACCTCTGAAATCTAATTCGGCACCTCATTTTACCGATCCCCCTCCTCAACTGCCCTCCTCCCCAGTCCGCTGTTAACTTTCACTTTCTTCCGCAACTCCCCAACCCTCTTCACTTACCCCGATCTGTTCCAGGACCTCGGAATTCACAAATTAAGCACTGAGTATTAGTGTTATTATATTATTAATGACCTTCAGAATCAAGAGCGTCTGTGCTCCGCGTCTCACGCCTTCAAACGCCACCACGCGTTCACTGCTTTCTGAGGTGCAAGTAATTTATAAAATGATGAAAAGATTCACGCAGCTTCTCCTACCACAGCATATTCTGTTTTTACAGTTGATATTTGGCGGCAGTTAATCAGGAAGTGACGAATTTGTTCGCTTTGACTGGTTGGATGGAAACGCTGCTTTATTCGCATGTTTTTTATTTGATATTTCAGTTTTGCGCATAATGTTTATTCACATTTTTGGATGGAAACATAGCTAGTGTGTGCCTTCACCTTGGCTGTGCCAGATAACAGACAAACAAGAAGAAAGCAGATCTCACGTAATGTTTGTGAGAAATACTACAGGAAGAACTTTCCCAATGATTATTTTACGTATTTGTTGTGGAGTTAATTCAAGCATTTCTGTGATGAGTCACGCATAATGTCACTACAAAGTTCACACACACACAGCACGCACGCACGTTTAACTTTGCATTGCTTTTGCACAGCAGATGTGACAGGATACACATTAATATCCACTGCTGTATGGATATCTGTTATGTTGATGTACAAAATAAACCTGATTTAACGTTCACAAACCGGGATTGAAGCGTCTTTTTTATAATTGTGCTGTCATGCGGCTGTGGTGATAAAAGTAAAGCTGAAGTAAATCGCTGTAATTCATTACAAACATGCACTGTTTTAAAAAATGCTTTAAACTTGTAAAACACATTCTTGAGGTGCTGATGATCACAAAGAGTTGAAGAGATTTTTTAATCCCAATTGCTTTGCACACGTCCTGTCTTGTTGATATAATTATACACATTACTACAGAGACATGTTAATACGTTATTTCGGTGCGTGTGGAAACCGCACTCCTACGTCACAGTGTGGTCGGCCTCAAAATGGGAGGGATTTGGATCCTATTTTAACCTCAGGAAAAAAAGAAAAAAAAAGAAACTTATTGTGTTTCTATCACTCCACTATGACTGTGGACACACTGTACCTACACACAGTTCTGTCCAAACAGCTTCAAAAAGATGATTTTCATCATAGGTGCCCTTTAGTACATTTTAAAATGCAATGCATACACAAGATTACTACTAAGCTATGCTGCTTAATATTTTTGTGGAAACAGTGAAGCATTTTTTTAAAGCTGAATTACATGTTTTAAACCCAAAAAACAGCCTTTACTTGAAACAAGTCTTTTGTAACATCATAAATATTCCTACTGACATTTAAGCATTTTAATCCTCATCCAGTCTCATTTTAACATTCCAGTTATATTTGGACACAAATTATTTCAGAAAATAATCATTACTTTATACTTTTCAATTAAAACCATGCTGTGTTTGATCAGCAGTACCTAATTGATGAGTAATTTTTTTAAACCATCTTTTTTTACAAATTCTTTAACATTTCTAGTTACACATGAACCCACGAAACATTTTCTTAAATTGCTAGATTTCTTTATATAGCTGTACTCAATGATAAATTGATGATCTTAAAATTAAAAGTTTCATTCTCTTCTTCTGGTTAATGAATCCATTAACTTACACGTTTTATTTTTAATTGAATTATTATGTGTATATCAGTTGTTACCTGGCTAGGTGTGTTTTTGTTGAGGTGTAAACTGGGCACTGACTCCCCCAGTAAAGTTTTGAGAGGTCGGACCTCTGGAGTGCTGCTGGTGCTGCTAGCAGATGAACCAGAGATCGACGCATGAACCGACGCCACAGTCTTAGCCTGCTCTGGAGGAACATACCTGAGAGAAAACATTGACAGATCACATTTAAATAAGCAGACCACACATACCGTATGAACCAATCTGCTGATTTTTGATACAGACTATAAATATTTGCCTATGCAAATCCTGTTTCCACTGTACATGGAAGTTTCATGAAGAACTAGGAAATAATTAATCCATATGATCATCTGCAATAAAATGCATAAAGACGACAATGTGGGCTTTTTCAGTTTGTATAAATACTTTTTCACATAATAAAATAACTCAATATTTCAAGGCCATTTATTTTTTGGCATGTAATCATGAAATAGCAAGAATATGTACATTTAACTTTGCGCAGAGGCCTATTTTGTGACAATTAGGGTGTAGAGTCAATAATACAGTGTTTCTCAACCATGTTCTTGGAGGACTACCAGCTCTGCACATTTACTATTGCTCTGTCTCAATTCGCATATTTATACTACGCCCTAAAAGTATGAACTTTTTTTTTGAAGGAAAAATGTATACTTTTGAGTGTGTAACAGTAATTAGCTGCGTCCCAAATCGCATACTTATGCACTATTCTACGCCATTTTGTAGTATAAATAGTGTAAGTAGTGCGTTCACACTGAAAACTCTAAAAATAATAAGCAAACTTTAATTACCCGGATGATGCACTCATTCCACCTGTAAAACGAAGTGTGTTATGATGGACACTTCACACACTCATCGACCGCAGCTTTGCGCATGTAACGGAAGGGGCGAAGATATCAGGCGCACGTGTTGGATAACTTTATTTATTTTGGACTGTGAAAGCTAAATTCTCCTACGAGAGTAATTATAGCGCCTCCCGATGGTGAATGCGGTTATACTCATGCCAGGAAATATTTGTTTTTTTGGTCATTTATTTCATTAATTTGGCAACTGTCAAACATCATCAGGGAAACGGTTTGAACTTCCGCTTAGTAAAAAAAGCCATTAGTGATCCATTTGGGACAACACTACATACATATACTATGCTGTTGAGTGTCTAAAAGCATAAGTACATAGTGCATAAGTGCATAGTGTATAGTGTGTCATTTGGGACCCAGCTTATGTAAGGTTTGGGACATACTACTTCCTCGTTAACAGATCGTTGTGTTGCTTAGTTAAGAGCCCTGTCAATCATCCACTTTCTGTAGCATTTAATTTCCTACCTTATTGGAAAAGCAGTAGCAGGATAATCTCCCATTCACGAGTCTTTCATGCGGAGAAATCTCCTCAGGTGTTTGGATAATTCTGCATTCAGACGTTAACGTCCAAACACGTCTTTAAGTAAGTTCAGCATTGTTGTTGTAGATGAAATAGAACACAGACAACTTGATTTAAATATTCTCCAGTGGGCTAGATATTAACTAACAGTCATACAAACATCTTTACCGAAGCCTCTGTACTTGACGGTTGGTCTCGCGTGTCCATCATGTTTGTAGTTTGTTTACAATTTTCACCTGCGTTTGTAGTTCTAATCAAATTCACGTCCAAGGTGCAATGCACTGTGGGCAATATCAGCGGTTAGAGTGTGGACGCTTCTACACTTAAAATTCTGACCAGAAATAGTAAACCATCCGGGAACCTTTGGCATACTCTTTTCAACATACTATGATTTGGGACATACTAATTCTCTTTTCCCATACTATTTAGGATGGATAGCATGCGAATTGGGACGCACCACATGTCTCCTTAACCAAACCCACCTGATTCAGATCATCAGCTCATTAGCATTAGCATTAGAAAGACCTGTAATGGGTGTGACGGACAAAGGAGACATCCAAAACATGTAGTGTTGGTGGTTGTCAAGGAACGTGGTTGAGAAACACTGCATTAGTATAATAGTACACTAATATATACTGTTAGTATATATTCCAACAGGTCTTTAATTGCTCTTTTAAAACTGACTTCAAATATGAGGCTTGTACTGATTCCCTACTAAAGAGTACTGAAACTCTTACTGGCTAGACATGATTCCTCAATTGAACAGCAAACATCTTAATAAACATTTCAGTCTCAGCTCTTACCATCTCTTCTTTTCGTATTTATCCTGAAGAAACTCTTTGACTTTCTGAGGTTCTCTGAAGTCTGGGATGGCCAAGTTCCTTTCGTCATAAAGGCCGAGCCATATCTGTTTACATACCTGGATATGCGTTAAATCACACAGAAGAAAAGAGAGATAATTAGACATCCAAAGAGCAACACCACAAATATGTGCAACAGATTCAAACACATCTGAAGGTTATTAAAAGGATATTTTTCCCCTCAGGGGCAATTAAAGAGAAAAAAAACAGATAGATCCTTCAGTAACTCACTGCCTCATGAAAAACAAACAAAACAATGCAGACATTCATACTAAAAGTCTTGCTTTAAATACACGCATGCACTCATCCTCCTCCAACCTACACAAAAGGAAATAGATTTCTTAATGATATTTGAGAAATAAACTATTATTGGAGAGTCAAACACATGACAACACAGCGGATATATGAAGCTTATGTGGCTTAACAAACCGGACATTAAGTGTGTATGTGTGAAACCTCTCGCAGCCTTCATTAAGATATAATCAATGCAGAGACACATTCACTTAAACACATCCACACCCTTAAGATGGGGGTAACTGTGCTAGTAGTGGCTTATTCATTATGCATAGCAACAGCAAAGAGTAGACACACGTTATCACTTGACTGTTATGAGGAGCCATACAGACACTCGGGCCCCGTTTACACTAGTGCGTTTTAGATTTAAAACGGCATTTTAGCATGAAAACGATCCGCGTCCACACTAGCGTTTCACCCAAGCGTCTCTCAACAGATCTCCGTCCACACTACGCCACCAAAAACGTATATCACGTGACTATTCGCGCACTCTGGGCATGCGCGTTCAAGTATAAACAGGAAGCACGTGTCTCGCTCGGCATTTGGTTATTGTTAGTCAACAAACGCTGGTTGAACGATGAACGCGATGGCAAAGAAAGCGAGAGAGGTCTTTTTGAGGACAGACGACGAGGTCGAGTTGTTACTTAAAGTAACAAATGAATATAAAACATCTATG
>CAIGQQ010004837.1:11102464-11124282 GCA_903798035.1 Danio albolineatus | reverse complement strand
AAAAAAAAAGGTAAATCCTTATAGTGTTGAGCACTGAAAAGTCCTGTGAAAGAAAACTAATTGCAATGCGACAGTTGTTTATGAAAGCACAACACATTTGCTCATGCTCATCGAGTCAGCTCATACACAAAAAAAGTTAAAAGTATGAGGAGGCAAGAAGAAAAATACAAAATCTAAATGAAGTCATTGTAGCATGACAAAGTCAAATTTATGCATATAAGATATATTTTCCCAACAAAAAAAATTGTGGCTAGTGAAAATGGCGAATGGCTATTCTGGTGATCAAAAAAGTTAATGTCAAGCTCTGTTGGTCAAACTAAATGGTATTTTATTGTCATTTTAAATACCGTGCCTCAGATTTGTGAAATGTTAATCAAGTTTTTGTATTGTTTGGACAGCAAAAGTGTATTGTAAACTGACAATTAACTGTCTGGCTTCAACAACTTGCCTTTAAACTCAAAAGCAATAGAGATTTGACTTGAATTGTATAATAATTTTTGTCTATATTGCCCAGCCCTACAATTAACGAATATTTTGGGGTCATTTAATGTAAATCCCATGACACTTTTTATAAATATGTCAGCCAAGAGTATACTGTATAAACAATAATATCATAATGAATGACATTTTAGTGAGTGTCTGCTGTAGATAAAAACAAATACCAGAAATTCCCTTTATCTTATCATAATATCACACGACTGTAAATCATAAACTCAGTGGCGTCCGGATATCAGCACAAAGAGTCCACACAGATGACGACTGGTCAATAAAAACATCATTGGACTTTCGACCATGACATCATCAATTACCTCATTTCCATGCTTCTGCAGAAGTTCTATTTCCTGTTGCGTGAAAGTCGTCATGGAGATGGACTTCACTCTGTGAGGGGGATTCAGGCCACGTCTAAAAGAGACACAAGATAAAGGAGTAACAGGTTAATTGAATAATGGAAAGTGTTGTATATTGACTACAGTGTGAATGAGATTTTCTGCTCCCTCAGTCTGGGACTCTTCATTGCAAACATGCTTTTAACACAGAGATCTAGGACAAGGACAGACTGTTTTGGTGACTGGCCAAGTCTGTGCGCAGCGAGAATGTGTGTGTGTGTGTGTGTGTGTGTGTGAGGGGGTGGAAGACAGTGATAGTGTGTAAAGAGAGAGGTGAGCTAATGCTGCCTTCAGATCGCATTCGAATTACTGTATTTAGGCGATGAGCACATATTTATGGCACTAGGATGTTGTAATGGGTTATATTCAAGTGTAATGTGTCAAGTTGTAATGTGTTATATTTGTGATAACATAAACAAATAAATCTAAATGGAAGTCTTAATGAAGATTTCATAATAATTGTGTTTCTAAATATTCTATTAACAGTTTATGCCTGTTAGAAAATAATGCATATTAAGACATTTTATGCAAAATAGACACATGGGATATTAGTCGTCTATTGTAGTTGTTGTTTTAATTATGTGCGAGCTGACAGTCCTGTCATTCATATGTTATGAAAGCTAAAAATACTTCTATACATGTTATTGTTTTTTAAAAACAAATTTTAGGCCACACTTTATTTTGACGGTCTGTTTGTTGAATTTAAGTTACATTGCATCTACATGCCAACTAATTCTCATTAGATTATAAGTAGACTGTTAGGTTGGGGTTGGGGTTAGGGTTAGTGTAAATTGACCTGTTCTTGCAAAGTTTCTTATAGTCAGTTAAACGTCTGTTGAAGGACTGTTAAGTGTCAGTATCAACAGATATTAAGCAGACAGTCTATTAATCCTCAAATGGACCACCAAAATAAAGTGTTACCTTTTTTAAATACATGATGTTGTTAATAGTATTGCTGAGATAGATCGGACAACACAGCAAAAAACAAACTAATACTGTAAAACTAATACTGTAAGCAGAGTTGAGCTTTTTAATATTTTTGAGGAAGCTGTGACTTTTACATTTAGTAAGTTAAATGGGTCATTAACAATTAAGATTGTGTTTGACGTCTATTGTAATTGTTATGTACAAGTGGACAGGCTTGTCATTCAAACAAGTTAAAAAAAAAAGCAAAAAAAAAATATCTATACATGTTATTGTTTTCAATTTTTAGAGGACATGTAATAGCTGTGACTTGTAAAGATTTTGTAAAATAAATAAACAAAACTCCAAAAGTCCAAAAATTGTCCCAAACTTTGGAATGCAAATCTAACTACCCAAAATTTCTTATTACACACAAAACCTCACTCGGGCCGTCATGATATCCATCTTTTGTTCTATGATATATTATACCAAATTATACTGCGATAAACTATTACTACTGTAATTTAAAGACCATTTCATGCCTTTCATTATATAATGCCAGACAACAATATAATAGCATCAGTCTTCAAGATCACATAAAATTATTCTTAAGGATATTTCATATTTAGTTATTTTAACAATTTAATAATTAAGTATTGGAACCAGAATGTGAAAACGTATAAATCCTAAACAAATAAACAATAATAAATGTTAACAAAAAGTAAGAGAGGATGCGATATCTGCTACCAAATCTATTTTGAGTTGTCAGACACTAGGGCTGTGCGATTAATCGAAATCAAATTGCAATCGCGATTTGAAACATTGCGATTAGGTAAACACAAGCCATATTAAATGCACATTATTTAACTTCCCTTACCCAGAGCAAATGCGTGACTGCCGTCTGTGTGACATACTTACTAGACAATTGAGTGAGCCCACTTTTGTTCTGCCCAATCAGAATTGCGCAACCGAACTATGCAGAACTCCCACAATAAAAAACAAACAAACAGGAAAGCGCGAACAAGTGGGATGATGCCGATTGCTGCTTCAGAAGCATTAATCGATGAATTAATATCAAAGAAAAACAGCATGTTGGTAATACGGGAATATCTTGGTTTCAAAGTAACAGACACCAAACAAAACCAGGTCATTTGTTAGAGCTGTCGCAGAATTGTTGCCACAGCACGAGGAAATATAACAACCAGACCTTAAAAAAGCACCACAGGCGGCTATACGAGGAGCGTCTTGCTAAAAAGTCAACTAAAAATATTGCCAGTGACAATCAATCTAGTAGCAAGCAAAGTACAAGAATTTCAGAGTTGTTTGCTAATACAAGTTGATACCTTTTCAGTTCCACTCACTGCATTTTAGCAGTAAGAAGCTATGATACAGATTATTGAGCAGGAGCTTGACTACAAAATAAAAAAATCGGAAATCTGAACCCCCTGAAAAAACAAAACAAAACACAATTACATATTTTCCCCAAATCGCACAGCCCTATCAGATACCCACATCAAATATACTATAGTAGAGTGGTTCTCAACTGGTTTGGCCACGGGAACCACATTTTTACATGGTCATCAAGCCACGACCCAATATTTTATTGTTGCATTTAACAAAATGTATCAAATTATAGAAATATTACAAAGTAAAAACGATAAATACTGTAAACAGCGGTTGGTGTAGAGAAATGTTCAGTTACCGAACTAAACTGAACTGTTGTCGCGCGCGCATTTCAAAATAAAAGTCCGGTATAAGCAAAATAATATTTTTTTTCTTTTGACCACGCACTCCGCGACCCACTAAAAATGTTCCCGCGACCCACCAGTTGAGAAACACTGCTATAGTAAATACTATAGTGTTTTTTAACCATACTGACACCTCCAATAGACATAGACATGTTGCACAAACAGCTAAAACGCTGCTAGAGTTGATATTTATGTACGGGTGATATATTTTGCTTCATCAAAAATTATTGGTCATGTTTATGTGTTGTGCGATAAGTCAATATATTGATTATTGTGACATGTCTAAACCTCACAAATGAAGAAAACACAAGCACATCATAGTAAGAATTAAATAAAGTACAAAAGACAATGAAGAATCATCTGATGGTCCAATGTCTTTAAATGAATCTGCGCTTGTGTGTTTACTCCACAGCCTCGTGATCTATGAACACTTGATCTCAATGCCCAAGAGCAATGTAAACATGTGTAAGAGCTGCCCATTAGAAAGCCTGTTTCCTTCCTGTATTTACCCTGTTAGCGTGCTCAGATTTACTCTCTAGGGATCTGAATGCATGTACTGCAGGACACCTCATTTCGCTTACACATCCGTTTTCTTACTTCCACCCCTGATCTCTTCCTTTCTCTTTCATCTAACAATGTCATTTGCAGCTAATGACTAACAGGATGTTCATTTAGGCAGTTAAAGAAGCGGTTGATTTGTTAAACACTCGTTTATTGGTGAACTATTCCTTTAAGAAACACTCACACGCTCGTTTCTATGCCAGTGGGATAGAAGATTACATTGAGTACATGTATGAGTATGGAAAAGACATTTAGCGCTGTCCCTCTGTTCTGAAACGGGTGACAGTTCATTTGACACCTGAGCCGCAACAGATGTTCAAAACACCATTCGCATAAACACACCCCCTCGAAACCGCCAAAAGGCACATGCAGACAAACAAACATGCCACTTCTGCACTAACAACTGTTGCCTGTATGCATGTGGGAATGCAAGTGCACTGGGAAATTTCCCTCAAAGCAATTTTCCACCTCCGGGGACGCCACCTGTAACTTCCTTTGCATTGTATTGTATTTGTGTGTGTGTGTGTGTGTGTGTGTGTGTGTGTGTGTGTGTGTGTGCGCACGTATCTCTATGCATAAGTGAGGGCATGAACAGAAAGGGCTTGGTAAGATTAGAACAGATGCTAAATTATTCACACGACCTGCTGCGGGCCATTGGCACTGGGTTGGGATTCTGTAACTGCGGCCCCTAAGAACCATTCAACTTCGACAAATGTTAAACTTCCGAATGTCTAAATAACACACAAAAACAGTTTTGCTTCTTGTTCAAATGGCTAATTTAAAATGAGCTGAATCAAAAGGGCACAACTTAATCTTACACTCAAAAAAATATTTCTGCTGCTTAACTACTTAACTATAATGAGCTGAATCAACACAATTCTTGAAGGTTTTTCTGGGATAACTTAACTGCTTTATGTTCAATCAACTTAAATTTGTACAAACAATTAAGTTAACGTAATTGATTTGTGTTGAGACAACATAAATGAGTAGTGTGGAACCCTACATTTTTTGAATTATATGCGTCAATGGTGTGGTGCTTCAACACATGCACTCTGCTGCTCACGACGACTACAGTTCGATTCCAACCTTGAGGTCCTATGCTGATCCTTCCCCTCTCTCTGCTGCCCAAGCTTTCCTGTCAATATTCTCTACTATCCTATCAATTAAAGGTGGAAACCCCAAAACATAATGATATAAAAAAGTAACTTAACTGATTTGCGTTGGGAGGACATGAAGGAATTGTGTGGAGCCCAGCATTTTTACAGTGTGAGAAAAAGTTTAAATCATTACACCAGAAATAGTTTCTCAGTAGCCTAATAGTATAACCTTTGATGATTATGCAAATGTGTAATGAATATGGAATTAATTCACTTGGAAGCTGCTTAAAATTCAAGGTGATTCAAAGTACATCTCACTGCAGAGGAAGTGCCCTGAAGTAACCTAATCCTTGCTTAAAAACAAAATGGTGAATCTATTGGTCAAAATGTGAATCTATTTATGTAAACAAGTGGATGACGCTCACACACAAAGTATGAATGGTATCTAGCAAAAGGTTTTGAGCTTGTCCACTTTTAACAAATTCCACAGGCAGTTTTAAACTAATTTAATTGGATTGCGGTCGAAAGCTAGTAATTATGAGTTTTCCACCAACACTGTACAAGACCTGCATGACAGCTCATGTAAAATAAACCATTGGTTCAGGCAGTGTTTACACTCGTGTGTTTTCATTTTAGATCAATTGAATCATAGAATGAAATTCAGAAAACAATCTAAGTCCACAATAAAAACCTTAACAAGCACTCACTGGGTACACGCATATTGATGCCAGTAATTAAGATATGACGCTTGACGAATCAAGAAACGATAAGCAATAGTTCAGAAGACCAGTCAGAGAGCCAATGTGAACAGTCATGCCTTCATTTTCAAAATGATCTGTACTGAAACGTTTTTTAAAAACTAAAACAGGGATTTAAAGGTTCAAGAAACCCTGGAGTAGTTTTTTTTGATATTTTAACAGATTTGTGTTGTGCATCAGTTAAGACCACGTTAGCAGCTGTTAGCTTTAATCTTGGGGAAAACTGGAACATTTTGAGCTTTTGTCAGCTAATTTCATCTTCCGGGTTAAAAATACTTTTTGGGGCGGATCAAAATCGGTGATGTAGTACAAAACTGCAAGTGGAGTGATGATGCATCAGTTTCTCATAATTATTCATAGTGGAGTTTCCTTATCCTATGAGAAGACCCTGCTTCTTAATTATTCATGAGACACAGGTCGTATATTTTTATACAGCAAAGCTGTTGGTTTGCAGCAAGCATTTTTGTCGGGAGAGCTGTACGAGAATTGGAGAATGGCGGACTTTGTCTTTTATCAGTGAAGTTCATTACCATCAGGTTACGATTGAGACACATCGCCTTTATCCGTGCTGCTGTGTTCACACGTTTAAAATCCTCCAGATTACCAACAGGGTTAATGGTTGGAATAGACAGGCAAAGAGACCTGCTGCATTCAGACACGGGGATTAAGGAGGAGAGAAGTCCTCCACATTTATATTATATATAATTACTATTACCTTTATTAAGATATAACAGATTGTGGTTATGTGTATATGAAATTACGAATAACAAATATAGCAGGGCATTAAATTACTTTCTGCTTAATTCTTTGCATTTTAACTTTGTAAACTATAAAATCATGGGTCTCCTCATGGTTTGTGTCTCATTTTGTGAGCCGACTGACAACAGTTGTTCACTCCCCTCTTTTTCCCTTGCTCTGCTGGCCACACCCACTCCTCCCTCTGCTCACAGAGCTGCTTCACACACATCTATAGGAGCATTTTTTGAAAAATGTCTGAGGTAGACTTGAACTGAAAGAGGGGGGGGTTTCATGGCCCTTTAAGCAGGCATGCGCCGGTATTAGATTCTGATAGTATGATAACCTTGGATAGAAATATCACAGTTTCACGGTATTGTGATTACTGCTCTAAAATAAGCTCTTTTTAAATGTCTGAGTGAAAAACAAAAAACCTTTCTTATTGAACACAATAATGCACTGTTTAGGTCCATAGCATGCTTATATGCTGGTGTATAAACTATTTGTTTTTCATTTGTTTTTCTGAATCGTAGGCTGACCAGTAGCTTTTGATGTGGAGGGTCCTTTGCTGCTGAAGATGCTGTTGTTAATGTATAACAAAATAAATAAATAAATAAAATTAATAAATAAATAAAATGTATTAATGTAAATTAATAAATAAATAAAATAGTCTTTGACAACTCAAAAATGAATGTATACTTAGGAATGGGATTACAGAAAATTATAGCAGTTTTAAAACCATGACTTTGTTCAAACCTTGAAACCGGTTATCGCCCCATGCCTAGACTTTAGCGTCTGTTTTTGTGGACAGCAGGCATAACCGTAACAGAAGTTATACATTTCAAAAACTACTTGATCAATCCCAAATACTGATCCTTGAGACCGTCTGGTAACATCCCTGCCATTCGTCATACACTATAAGACCATTCATATTTCAAAACGGAAAAAAACAGTCCCTTTTTGTAATCCATTGAAGTAGTAAGTCTTAACTCATTAAGATCAGAAAATTATGACAGAATTTAGATACTTCTGCTGTGCTGGTTACAACTTACAATGTTAAATTGGCCAGAACAAATGACATCAAATTAAAATGCACACATATTTTATAGTCAGTCTCATAAACTGACCGCGCTGAACAGGAATCAACCTCAAAGCCTGTGAATTGTCCCTCGTTGGACAGCCTGCATTCTATAAAAGGCAACCTCTCAAGTCAACACACTTCACTGATGATGACATAGACAAAAGGCACAAAGAGACAGCACATCAGACTCTGGCCAATCATAAAAGCTTATTTATAATGTCATTGTGGGGCGGGGTTTGCAGATGTCCAATGGCATGTGAATCAGCCCAAGAAATGAGAAGAAAATGAGTCACTAGGACAAAAGAACGTTCGCTGGATCAGGATTTAGGACACCACTAGATGGATTTACACCAATCTCGGGCACCACTGCCAAATGAACGACCCTGACACAGAAACATGAAGGGAAACACAGGCCTGATTTCCACATGTGCTGGGTTACTTGCATTTGCTCAAAGGGGGGTTTTATTTGACTAAAGAGTTCAAAAGAGCATCAATGTTTTGTTTTAATGTTTGAGGTGGAAAGTGAGCTGACACTGCCCAAGGCCAGAGCTTAAGCTTTAAGTGTAGCATGTGAGAAAACCACTTCAGGTGGTGAGAAGCTCTGGCATCAACTTCACACACTGGCTGAGCTTGCAGATGCAGCATATGGTTTCATTGATGAGAAAAGCGAGAGTGTGAGGTGGAAATTGTTGGGGTTTTGTGTGGGAGGATGGTCTGAGCAGGTGGATTGGTGAAAATGGGTCAGAAACTGGGCGAGAGGCCAGAGCAGTAATATACGGCAAACATTGGGAAAGAGAAATATGCAAAAATTCTGTGAAGTTTGTGGGTGTGTCAGAGTTTACTCAATACTCTAGATCCTCTTAAGAAATCACTGCAAGCAAAAATGCTGAAACTTCCTCTGAACTCATACGTCAGTGCAAGTCATCATTGACAACCACAAAAAATTCAGACGCAGCATGCATGTCTGAAGGTCTTTAGATGCACAACCTTTCGAAAGTTTGGGGTCAGTTAAAGAAATTATTATATTATTGAGAGAGAACAATCCAAGTAAAACAATTGATCAAATTACAGCACAGGGATAAACTGATGAAGGAGCTAAATTAACTAATTTGAACTAATTTCATTTAAAAATAAACAGTGATTAACAATAAAAGATAATTCATAAACAACAGTTTAAATAATACAATAAAAGGATAGGTGAATGTTTTGATAAGATTAAAACATACACATTAATATAAAAGAAATAACGTAAATAAAAAGCTAATTGTTAGATTAAACAATATCAATATAGAACAATAATATTAACAATATATATTAAACAATATAATAATATCGAATCAAATAATTTTAAAATGACTGACTTTAAAAATAGGATTAAATAAGATTAAAATAGCACTAAATGAATTCAATTAAATAACAATTACTAAAAATATTTTTTTAAATATAAATTTTAGCATAAATACTTGAAGTATTGCAATAAATAGAAAAACTTTAATAAAATGTAACTAAACTACTTTTAAATAATATTTAGACCTATTTTACAATATTCATTTTTTCACAGTATAATAAGGGTGTTTATACAAGAAACTATATTTTTACATTTGATGTTTGGTTGGGGGGGGGTCTGTAGCATTTAAAAGATTAAAATCCCTAAGTTTACTTGACAACAAAATAGGTGTATGAACTTTATATTCTCAAACTGCTCAAAAGAAAATATCACAAGCCTAAACAATAGTGTGTTGATTGAGATAAATCAAAATAAAGACCTGAGGTGCCTGAAATATCAGAGAATACAGAAGACAAGGAGATAACAGTGAAGAAAGAAAGAAAATAAGGAAAGAAAGAAAGAGGATGTGGGAAAGACAGCAATAGCAAGACTGAAGTACATGGAGAAACAGAAAGAGATAAAGAGGCAGTGAAAGTTAGCTATCAAAAGAAGAAAGAGTTACGAGACTGGAGCCTCCCTGTGCTGGAATGTGTTTAGCCAGTAACTGACCCTGCTATAAAACTAACAGGGAAATGTTTGTGGATAGCCCGATTTCACCCAAACTCTCCTCAGGTGACGCTCCTCTTTCTCAGGCCAAAAAATCTGTTCCTGCTTACAGACTGATAGAAGCAAAACACTGTTCAGATTAGAGGTCAGCTGATGTGTTTTTTTCAGATACTGTCCTTCACTGATACTGTCACACTGAGTAAATATGAGCAAAGATAATGACGAAACGGTTTTGATATTTTTCTCAAACTATTAAAAAAAACCTCAGCATTCATTGAGAACAAACCATTGCAAACGCAGCAGCTTTATCAAAAACACAAATATCTTTGTTGAATATGTGTGCCACAATTATGGGCATACCTATGAATTCATATGATTTTTGTTAAATATTATTGAAGTACTTCTGATATTTTCAAACACCTGGGCGACAGGAACGAGGACTCGTTCAACCATGACCTCCTGTTTCACAAGGGTATTAAAACGAGGAAATAACACGCAGTGAAAACTCGCTTAGTCATTTATCACCAAAATATCTAGTGATGACTTGGCGATAAAAAGTTGTTGAGCTTCTCAAAATGGGAAGTGGCTACTAAAAACGCCATCTCCACAATCAGGGCCCAATCATTTTGAATAAATCCCAGTGAACTGCAAGTGTTATGAAGCAGCCTGAATAAGGATGTCTGTCTGTCTTTATCACTAGCTGGGTTTCCATCCTAACATGAAACAAAACCTTCAAAGTAAGCAAGAATATGAATTAGATGCTTTCAAATGGTTAAAGTGGTTCATTGTAGTATTGCTAAAATGGTAACCAACATTAAACAAGGCAAGCCGTTTGCTACGTCAGAGTTTACTTGGCAAGTGTATTTTCATCTTCCATCATTTGCATTAACCCTTTTCATGGATGTCCAAAATCACTTCAAGCTGATTTTGCAAATTAAGGGACTTCTATTCAAAATTTCCTATTTCCATCACTTGTTACTCATGCAATACTTCAAAATTAAAGTGTTAAAATATTCATAAATCATTCATTTTTTCAATGACAGCTGGAAATAGGTAACACTGTTAGAATAATGGTAAGTTAGTTAATGCATTAACTAACATGTCTTTACTAATCTTGTAAAGGATTTATTAATCATAGTTCAACATTTACTAATGCTTTATTAAAATCCAAAGTTGTGCTTGTTTACATCAGTTAATGCACCGCGAGTTAGCCTGAACTAACATTATTTAATTTAAAATAACAAAGGAGAATAAATACCATAATAAATGTATTACTAACTACTTGCTCATCTAAATACATACATTAACTAATGCACCATTATTTTAAAGTGTTACCCAGAAATGTAGTAGTCCATCAATTGAGAGAATTCAAGAACAGGTAGTCGAATAAACCTAGCTTCCAACCACATTAGTTTCCAAGGCAAACAAAGTAGAGGTTGATTATTGTTCAAGTGGGATTGCAAATGAATGTTTGTAATGTAGGATTATGCACAAATTAACATTAATGTGAAGTCCAGGGCTAGTAAACAGCTTTTAAAAATTTTATTAGTTAGAAAACATGTAAAACAGTCAAAGTGCCAATGGCAGGGTGGCTAGAGCAAATGGCGTTTTTGCCACAGATGCTGTGAAGCACGCCATTGTTGGAAGGGCACCCAGAGCGAATTTTGACTCTCTCGCCAGTGGTGATGTGAACACATGGTTAGGAAGATGGTTTACAAGGCCCAACAATCTCAAAAAACTCTCACAGCTGAAGAACTGCAGATGTTCGTGGAGTCTTGTGGTCAGAAAGTCTTAAAAACTTTAATTACCCGGATGATGCACTCATTCAATCTGTAAAATGAAGTGTGGAATGATCGACACTTCATGCTCACGTAGCGGAAGGAGCGGAGCTATCGAGCGCACATGTTGGATAACTATTTATTTTAGATTGTGAAAGCAAAATTCTCTTCCAAAAGTGATCATAGCACCTCCCGATGGTGAATGCGGTTATGCTCATGGCAGGTATTATTTGGTCATTTATTTCACTAATTTGGCAACTGTCAAACGTCATCTGGGAAACGGTTTGAATTTACGCCTAGTAAAAAAACATTAGTGTTCCATTTAGGGCAACACTACATACATATACTATGCTGTTGAGTGTGTAAGTGGATAGTGTATAGTGTGCCTTTGGAACACAGTTATAGATTATATCATGGATTTAGAATTTATTTGTGCTTCTAAAACTGTATTTGAATTAACAGTGTTAAAAATAAAATTAAAAATATATAAAATAAATAAAAAATTACTGAATAAAATAAATTTCTCAGAGCTTCTTTGAGTTCAATTCCCTTTGATTCCACACTGTCCAGGGGCCCAACAAAACTAGATATTACAATCAATACCCTCCCATTCCAAAGGTTCTTGATAAATCGTTACTAGTGCTGGATGATCATTTCTAATCATTGCTTAAAGACAGAATTTGACTTTAATCTGTAAATAATCTTTAATCTTTTAATCACGAATCTGTAATTAAAATAAACTTTCTCCTTTAACTGTGTAAAAGAGTTTCAAGAAAACAAATCTTCGACTCCAAAACACTCAAGCGTCTTCAGTTATTTTGATAATATTCTGAGCAAAGCAGACTGCTCAGATTTACCAAGGTGCCAATATTAGCGGATGCCACTGTAACGTCAGTACTCTATCTTGAGAGTAATCAGTGGCTCATAACTAAATTCAGGATGAATTCAGGCAAATGTTTTAATTCACTAGTCATGTTAAGCCACAAAAAAGTTCTATAATGGCAGGAATTTCTGTTTGCGTGACTATGTAAAAAGTGTGAGTGGAGTTAATGGCCTTTCACACATACGCACGAGTACTGACATACTCTGAGGTAAGAGGACAATGCACACTTCCTGTCCTACTGTTTCCATTTCCTGTGCACATGCAGACCACATGCTGCTGATGAAGCAAATACTTGACATACACTTCCTGTTCGAGAAGAATTCACACTCATCTGGTCATACACATAAGCTATAAAATGACCGGTGACAATAAATGAAAGGATGTGATTAAAGTTCAGATGACAGGAAACGCAGAACAATCACTACAGGATATTAGTCACAAACACAGAGCTGAGGAAAATACATACAAAACTGATATAGTTGTACACATATTATGGCTGACAATGCATAAATGGATAGATGATGGTAAAGTAAGAAGCAAAAACAGCTTTGACAATTATTTAAAAGATCCCACACAGTGCTATGGTTTCAATCAGAATTCAGTCAGATCTAATGAACAGCTCTGAATCACTGAAAATGCTTGAAAACACATGCAAGCAGTGTGGCAAAATCTCTGCCCAGTTCTCCAGGATTAAAATGGGAATCACTGGCACACTTGCGCATATGGGCATGGCCGGAGGATCAACTCCCCATGCAAATGCCCTAATTAAAATCCAGCACCTAATAGCTCATACATTAATAGCTTACAATGTTAATCATTCACTTTTCCATAACCCCCAAAAGAATGTGCATATATTAGACTTTTATTACTCACTCCATTAAGCTTTTGATGATTAGCTAAAAATATCATGAGTATTGAGATACAACTGTTAACAAGAAAGTGTAAACTGCAAAGGTAAAAGTACGGAATATCAGATGGTTTCAAATTCATGCTCACATCTACACAAAAAAACCTAAACGCCACAAATAATTCAAGCACCAATATAAAAGGGCACCAATGATGAAAATCAACAAAACTGTGTGTAGGTACAGTGTGTCCACAGTCATACTGGAGTGATAGAAACACAATAAGTTTTTTTTTTGAAATTTCCTGATGTTAAAATAGGATCCAAATCCCTCTCATTTTGAGGCCGACCACAAGGTGGCGTAGGAGTGTGGTTTTCCCCGTCCACTGAGTTGACTGACAGCCGTGTATCAACATGTCTCCATAGTAATACGTATAATCATATCCACATAACAGGACGTGTGCAAAGCAACTGGGATTAAAAGATCTCTTCAGCCCTCTGTGATCATCAGCACCTTAAGAATGAATTTGAGTTTAAAACGTTTTTAAAACAGTGCATGTTTGTAATAAAGACAGTAAAATTGCTACATAATCGTCACCACTGCCGCATGTGAGTACAATTATAAAAGACGGCGCTTCAATCCTGGTTTAAATTAGGTTTATTTTGTGCATTAGCGTAGCGGATATCCATACAGCAGTGGACATTAATGTGTGTCCTGTCACATTTGTTGTGCAAAACCAGTGCAAAGCTTAACATTGCCAAACTATAATGGCATTGTGTGTGACTCCTCATTGCAGAAAGGCTCAAATTAACTCATTAACTATGACAAATACATCAAATAACCATTGGGAAAGTTCTTACTGTAGTAACGGAGAACTGCTTCATTCTTGTCTGTCACTGTGCTGCTTATCTACGTGAGATACACGCAATATCAGAGCGTAATATCAGAGCAATACCGAGAGATCTCTATGGCTCTGACACGCACATGGGAACAGTGGGCGGGGAGAACTAACTCATTTGCATTAAAGGCAACAAAAGCAATGTCCAAACAGTTCAATTTTTTCACATTCAGAAAGGTATAATAAGTAATCTGATGGGTATTTTCAGTTGAAACTTTAGACACATCTTGGAGACACAAAAGACTTATCTTAAATCTTGAAAAGGGGGTAAAAAAAGGTTCCCTTTAAAGGTCAAGGAATATACCCTTCACAAAAAAAACAAAACAAAACAGTGTTTTCTGTTCTATGAGAATAGGGAAGTCCATAACAAAACAGAGGAACAAATGTCTCTTTTAGAACATGTATTTTCAAGCTGATGATTGATGTAACTGATAAAACCATTGACAGCTAATGAGAATTTACATGAAGACCTTAGGAGCTAAAAGCAGCAAACATCATAACTGCAGTGTACACTTTTTACGAATGTTGCTGTGTCTGGTGTTGATGCTACTATAGTTATTGCATTTAGTTTACTGTTGCACTCTATTGTCTGCGTTTTGTAGTGACGTTGCTAAAGAGGCTGTCTGGCATCTGGCTCTTGTGAAGAGAGCAGCAGACGTCTCTCTGGTGATGTTAAATTCAATTTAGAGAAAATAACCCATTTATTTCCCCCAATGGAGTTCACTACGACGGTCATCGTTCAGGGAAAATTAAAGAGGGGAAGGACTGTGTACTATGTACTACGTAGTACGTTTACATATAGGCCTGTCACAATAATCAATATATCGACTTATCATGCAATACATAGACAAAACCTCAATCAAGTTTGGACACTGAATATTTATTGTCCATAATGTTTACAGAAAAATGTATGTCCTTAAAATGTAAGCAGATCGCGCTGCTTTTGTCATCTCATCTCTGTTGGAGGTATAAGCGAGTTCAGGGAACTTTTTATTTTTTACTAAAAGGTCAAGAAAATTACAGGTTTTGAAGAGGTGTTAAAGTAATCTCTATTTAAATCTGCAGTTCACTTCCCGAAAGGTTATTATTCACGAATAACATTAAAGCCAAAAAGGACATTTACATTTTTGTGCCTTGAATGTGTTTATGTAAATCCTCATGTTTTCCGCTACATCCACACCAAAATTCATTCCCGCCACGGCTACATTACAGCTTCTTGTTCAAAAGTTTTAGATTAGATTAGATTCAACTTTATTGTCATTACACATGTACAAGTACAAAGCAACGAAATGCAGTTTAGGTCTAACCAGAAGTGCAATAGCAGCAAGTGCAGAATACAGGTATAAATTATAAGGTGCAGTTATAGAAAAACTATGGTGATATTTACAGATGGATATACTATGAACATTATATACAGGTTGACTTGGTTATGAGCCCAGATTTACAATAAATGATTGTACGTACAGGTTGATATTAATAATAAGAGTGCAGATAGATAAACAATTACAAATGTATGTGTACAGTGGGTGTGTACATAATTACAAATGTACATGTACAGTGGGTATGTACAGTTCAAATAAATGAATCAGTGCAATGCAGGTTGCTTATTAATAATCAAAAATGTGCAGATAAACATAATTACAAATGTATATGTACAGTGAGTATGTACAGTTCACATAAATGAATCAGTGCAGTGTAGGTTGCTTATTAATAATCAAAAGTGTGCAGATAAACATAATTACAGATGTCTATGTTCAGTGGGTGCGTACAGTTCAGATAAGTGAATCAGTGCAATGATAAGTGAATCAGTGCAATGAATATGTGCAATTTTTAAATGTGCAAATGTTCAGTAGTGCAGTAACTGTGAGGAGTATAAGTTATGAGGAGAGTGGGGGGTGAGTGTGGGGGTCAGAAGAGTCAGTGGGTGGCAGAGTTCAAAAGGGAGACAGCTCTGGGGAAAAAGCTGTTCCTCAGTCTGCTGGTTTTAGTCTGAGGAAGCCTGAAGCGCCTGCTGGAAGGCAGGAGAGAAAACAGTCTGTGAGCAGGGTGAGAGGAGTCCTTAAGAATACTGCGAGCTCGGCGCAGACTGTGTTTTTCCTGGATGTCTTTTATAGCAGGAAGTGGAGTCCCTGTGATGCGTTGGGCAGTTTTCACCACCCGCTGCAGGGCCTTGCGCTCAGCAACAGAGCAGTTTCCATACCAGACTGTAACACAGTTGGTCAGGATGCTCTCTATTGTGCAGCTGTAGAAGTTCACCAGGACGGCTGATGACAGCTGGTTCTTCTTAAGTTGCCTTAAGAAAAATAGGCGCTGGTGAGCCTTCTTGACCAGACTGGAGGTGTTGGTGGTCCAGGAGAGGTCCCTTGAGATGTGGGTCCCCAGGAACTTGAAGGATGAGACAGACTCGACGGCCATCCCATTGATGTTGATGGGATCATGTGAGCCTGTTCGTCCCTTCCTGAAGTCCACAATGAGCTCCTTGGTCTTGGTGGTGTTAAGGAGCAGATTATTGTTGGTGCACCAAGTGGCCAGATGCTGTATCACCTCCCTGTAGGCAGTCTCATCATTGTTGCTGATTAAACCAATCACTGTGGTGTCATCTGCAAATTTGATGATGGTGTTGTCATCTGCAAAATTGATGATGGTGTTGTCAAAAAACATTCTGTTGTTGTTGTTTTTTTTTGTATTCAGTTTATTTAGTTGGCGGGTTATAATCGCACCAAAACGTATTAAAGCGTAATTTAATTATGACAGAGCAAACTTTTCTGTAGTCTTAGTAGTGCTGTGCGTTATTTATTTAACCCTTTAAGGTGACATGCTGACTGACTGTGCGCGATGTGTGAGGTCAGCAAACACGACGTTACTTTCAGTTATGATGAACACCGTTTTCATTATTATACTTTATAGATAAGGTCTACGGTCCTGCATACAATGACTTTATCTTGGTGGAAGTTATAGCAGTTTCACTTTACTTCAGGACGCATACATATAAACGCACTAAATCGCACTTCAGCAGTGTTTATTTGAGAGCACACAAGAAAATTTGTGCTTGAAAATCGTATATTTGAGGGCGTGCAAGAAGTTGTGCATGAACAGAGGAAATCGGTGTGCAAGCAAAGAGACTCGCATGTTTGTATTACATGAATGCGATCTCGACTAATAATGTAATACTGCACCCAAGGCATTTGTCATTGAAATAACGGCATAGCAAGCTGGATGACCTGTGATCTGTGCCTGCCGCCACAGCTGGAAAAAAAACCTAGAGGAAACACTGATCCTGTTGTAGAATCATTATATAAACAGGCATAAATTGGTCTTAATTTCTATGACAATATATCGCACAGAAAAAATTACTTATCGTGACAGGCCTATTCACATATAAATGCTGTCAGAATTTTCAAAAAAATCAAGTTTAGACTGAGACGATAACTATCATTTTTCAATGAGGTAAAATTGACAGAGAGAAAAGGTATGAATTTGAAACCAATAAAAAAGTTTATATTTTCAGCCACATTGTTTTCTCAAAGCTACACTAAAAGACTAAAAAACAGCAAGATTTTTTTGGGGTTTAAATCATCATGTAACTCTCAAACTGGCCAACTTCTGAAGTGTAAAAAGTTATGCTTCAATATTCACAAAAGAGTGTTTGTTTATGAAGATTATCTTGCTGAGCTAAATGCATAAGAATAATACATTTGTTGTTCCAAGTCCAGAAATGGATGGAAAAATCCACTGGGACATTAAGCCAATGAAATATGATGTTAGTTTCCAGGCAGGCCTACAAAAATACTCTATTCCTACAGCACTCAATTTCAAAGTCCTTTTGAAATCAAAATCTAAGACGCATTTAGGTAGCACTCACTGTTATTCTTTAGGCTAACAATAAATTTGTGCAAGTCAATCCACTGAAAAAAGAAAGCTTGTTTTGGTAATATTCAAAGTCTGTTAATTTGCTATTGCATTAAGTTTGCAACGAGGCAATGATGTGCAAAAACAATGCCCTCGTACTCAATATTCCATTCCAGTTGGAAGTACGTCAATATGCTAAAATAAAAGTCTCAGCAACTTCCTGTTTATGCAGGCTTTAAACCTTTGAGTTAAGCTTTATTACAGACAATTAGACTGATTCACATATTAGGCATGGGACGATAACCATTTTCATGGTATACCGCGGTTTGGAAAAAATCAAGGTTTTCATTTTATTTACTTTTTTTTTTTATTTTTTTTTTTAGGTGTAAATTGTAAAGACGTGAGTTATTGAAACAAATAAAGACCGCAGAAGTCAATGATTCACTTGAATTATTCAGCCTGACATGTTTTCTGGCCCAAAATATTTTAAATGTTTCTCAAAATAACATATATTGTGTTCAAAGGGGGAAAAGGTTTTGTTTTTCAGCCAGACATTTAAAAAGAACATATTTTAGAGCAGTAAACACAATACCATCATATTTTTTCCAAGGTTATCATACCGTCAGAATCTTATACCGGCCCATGCCTATCACATATAGCATGACAAAGTTAAAGCCCTCACAGTGCACCCTTTCCAAATAAACTAACATGGTCCTCAGATCACTATTATGATCCCAGAAGAGTTTAGCTACAATAACTTGCTCTATATTTCTTTTCATTGACTTCTTTACATGGACATCTAATTATTTGCAGCATTATAAATAAGACAATTTATAATATGATTAAGGTGTTTACATGAGTTGCTTTTTGAATGTTCCTTTCATGTTCCCATTTTACATGTTATAGGACGTAATTCGATTGACGTCGTTACGTTGCTAATTTACTCAGACTTTTTACACAACAACAGAATGTGTTCAATATGGCACCATATGTGATTTTGGGCATTTCGTTTTAATTTTGCGACAAGTTAATTTCTTACACTATGCATGCAAACAGGCGATGGCGGATACAAATTCTCAAACAACAGGCAGCCTCTGGCATTTCATTCACTAACTTTTCATTTATTTCTAGGCATGGGATAATAACGGTTTAAGGTACACCTCGGTTTGGAAAAGTCTAGGTTTTAAAACCGCCAAAATTTTCAGATAACTGTTCTAAGGTTCTATTTGATTCCTTTTTAAATAATTTTATATTAGTTTTTTTAGGACAACAGTATGTCAAGCAGAAAAATATATTCAAAGATGCCATTTTAAATTGTAAAGAAATCTGTGTTTTTGAAACTAATAAAGACAGCAGAAGTCAACGATTCATTGTAATTATTTAGCTTAGCATGTTTACTGCTCCAAAATATTATAAATCTTTCAGAAAATAAAATATATTGTGTTCAAAGGGGAAAAAAGTTTTAGTTTTTTTAATCCAGACATTAAAAAAATATATATTTTCAAGCAGTGATCACCGTGATATTTTTAATCCAACGCTATTATAGCGGCAGAAACTTATACCGGCCCATGCCTATTTATATCCCACAACAAACTCGGAGGTACTGGATGAGAGTCACCTAAACAAATGCACCAAAAATGTGCTCTCTTGTTTGAAGCCGATCTCATTTGTTTGTTGTCAAATGCCTGCCAACTGCCGTCAATGTGTCGCAAAAAGTACTACAAAACGATAAAAATATTACATGTCTGCACTGCATTTCAATAATGAAACTAAAATAGGAATATGTCTTAATTAGATTTCTGTTTAGTTCGATTAGGACTTTAGTCGGATTAAGGTAATAAAAAATAATATATTGCTAATATAATATAATAATTTAGAAATAATAAATTGCTGTTTACATAGTAGACTTTTAATTACAGTATTGTCTTAATCGTGTATTGTCACAGTATTTTTTTAATTGGTGTCCATGTAACATTCTGATTTATCAATTGATCACATCCATCTAACTATTCTTCTCATATTTTGCAGACATACAGATTATTACTTAGTAATTTAGCAGTCAGGTCAGTCAGCAAAAGAGAATGACATTATAGAGATTTCTTTATCTGGACAATAGATGAATACAATCAATCTACATATACTATGCAAGGATATTTATCCAGAGACTTACTCAGAAACAGTGCCAAGATGTCATTTGTCTAAGAAGTGCTTTAAAGAGAAGGCAGATGGTTCCTCTGCTCTCATGGGATACAATGAGAGGTCATTCTCAAATATCTTGCCGCCTTTGGAGGGAGTAGTTTAAATGTGACAGTCTGGAATAGACTAAACTGCAAGATAGTAACTAAAGAAAAAAATTCAAAGATATGGAAAGACGCCAGCAGAATGGTTTCCTCCTCCACTTGACAGCTGGGAAATCAAACCCATTTTTAAGCAAACCCAGGAGACATCCCTCATCACGCCTCGAATGTGATGAGTTCAGACAAGTTCAGACTGCCAGAGACTATTTCTTTCCCTCAGATCAGAAACAGAGACTTGAAGAACTAACACAACCAATTTAGATTCTTCACGAAGACTTTCAGCTAATGAAAAAAGGGTAGAGGAATAAAAATGCACTACTCCATGCAGACAATCCATTTCAAATTCAGACATCAAGGGGAATATGTGAATAAAAATGGGAAAAAGTGGGTCAGTTTTCATCATATTCCAAACCAAGCATAAAATTATAGGTTTGAATTACACAGCAGGAATGAAGACATTCATCAGTAATGTCATTGAGCCATCTGCAGCAATATAATGTTTCCCCAAAAATATCCTGAGAAACAAACTGAATGCATTTTACAATTATAATAATTAATTTGATAAAGCAGTGCAGAACGTGGTAAAATGCTATGACTGATTGCCATTTTACAAAGGTTAATAAATGGACATGAAATAGCTTAAGAGAGCAAACCATAGTGCATCACTTGATCCAAAAGGGCAAAAATTGTAAATGTTATCAAATTAGCATGGCAAGTGTCAGAATCCCCCAGACCACAACTAAAGATGGTAGGCTTATTTTCAGTATTTACTTACATTCTGGCAATTCTCAGGCCCGTAGCCAGGAGGGGTTTGGGTGGTTCGAAAGACCCACCCCTCACTGACAAAGGTCCAAAATTTGTCCCAACAATGAGCTGTCCTGAATTGTCCTATTTTGACAGATATACCATCATAATTTGTAAAATTAATCCATGGCTGTCGATTTGGACTTCAGCTAATCAGTTTTGTCCAATGCAAACAATTATTTTTCATGAGTCCAATAGCCAGCCATGCAAGAAAACATAAGAATCTGACGTAGGTGATGGCATCTTTTACTACTGACCTACTGTCTTGTTGTTAGATATAGAAAACATTTTACAAGTAACTTCTATTCTAAATCTTGGAGCTTATTCTTGAAACAAAAAAGAGCAATAAAAAGGTGTGAAGCACCAAAAGTACTAATACTAATACAAAATACTAATTTGGCTAGTTGTTATCCATGAATTTTCAAAATTACCTTTTTACAAGAGAGGTTGGGAAAAATAGTGAATCTCTACATTATTACTATTATTATTATTATTATGTTATTTCTTATTATTCAAATGGACAAATTCTGACTGGGGAAAGTTGAATATGCATGTCAGTTGCCTAACAAAATCACAATAGACTACAGTTTTTAATTTAAAACTTTAACAGATTCCAATTATTTTCACAAGGAAATATGTATTAAATTAGTATTTTTAAAAAATTATAATAATAATTGTGTGTGTGTATAATAAATAAAAAA
>CAIGQQ010004837.1:11070659-11082464 GCA_903798035.1 Danio albolineatus | reverse complement strand
AGCCAGAAGGCTACAGTGATGGAGTACATGACCATTTCTCGCTTGGCTCGCTCTTTGTTCTCCTCCTCCAAGAGCTGCAAACGCCGGTTCAACTTGACAATCTGTAGAGACACAATGAGCAACCCTTGATCTCTGAGACTATGGGGCTAACTCATTTTTTAATTACAAATGATCAAATTGACAATTCTGAATTGTTTTCATATTTGTAATTTGGTTCAGTCCAAAAAAAAAAAAAGAAAAAGCAATGCATACATTTAGTCCTTGTTCACTTAGCATTCACTCTGTCATTTGTAATGTCCGGAAGTTGCTGAGACTTTAATTTCAGTATGTTGATGTACTTCCAACCAAAACTCAATATTGAGTAGGGGGTGGGGCTTTTTTGCATCATCATTCCCTACTTGCAAACTACTGGTAAGAGGGGTGTGGTTAAGGATATTGTGACTGTAGACATCAAACTGACGTAAACAGAAAGACTCTGCCTTTGATTTAAGATTACCAAAACATTTGTTTTTTTGTGGATTAACGCTCTTCACTCAGTAATTGTTTACCAATGTGCGCTAGCAAAATAAACATTATAAATTTGGATTTCACACAGACTTTAAATATGTAGTAAAAGCAGTTAAGTGGTTAATTATTATAAAACACACTGGATCTCATTCACTAATAATTGTGTACATTTTTACGCACATTTGAACTCACGAAAACCTTCTGCCTAATTCAAAACACATGAGTACATACATGAGTTTGTTCCTAAACTTGTTCTTCTGTTCTTAGGGAGATTCTCCGAATCTGTTCTCTGAGTGACGTTCTCCAAAATTAAACTATAAATAGACTTGGGACTATTGGCATGTGTAGAGAATAGATATGCGTGGATGGTGGTTATATCCATGGGCGCTGCAGATAATCCGCAGGTCGGGTAATAAAAAAATACATTATGATTAATTGCAGGTGGGTCGCAGGTGGATGAGTAATTATTAATGATTTTTTCATTCTGTAAAATACGATTGTGTTTTTAATACATTTTTCCATCAGGCAAACAAGCCCAAATTTGCAGGCTTATTAAAAAAATACGCGTGTGGAGGAGGTGGAGAAATGGAGACAAAACCCATCCGAGAGAAACTTAAAAAGGAAGAATTAAAAACAAAACAAAAGGAAGGAAAGAAAGAAAAGTGCAGTGTTGGGAGCGTTTTAGCTAAGTAGTTAATGAGGATGATTCAGTGCTGGGTATGTAATATGCAACGGCTGTGAATCGCTTTATGTATATGAAAGCCATAAGACCGGTACCTCAAATATGAAACATCATGTGTGTGCTAAATCGAAAGGCCGGTCAAGTCAAAGTCAGACAAGCACTTTAAGTTCTTACATTCGTCAAGACAGCAAAAATACCACTGGAAGTTAAGTCTAGTCTTGTGGATGAATGTGTGGACCCGTGTTGTCTTGATATAACCTATAGTACGCCTCTGTCTCTGGCAAGGGATGTGCAGTGAATCTGTTGTTATTAACGAACGATCCACGTTGACCTATCATCATGCTTATAACAAAGAACTAGAATTATTAAAGTGAGGATCGGGTGCGGATATATCTATAAGATAAAATTATATGTGCGGGAGGGTGGATAATTAGTATGTAGCCGCAGATTCGGGTGACATTTCGGCTGATCTGCGCATCTCTAGTGAGCGCTGTTGTGTGCAAGGTTTATATATTTTGTTTTATATATTTTTTATATATATATTTTGTGTGTACGCATGGATATTAAACGAGACACGCTGTTTTGATTCTGATTGGTTGAACTGCATGATTCAAAGATGTTTATTTTATTTGCAACTCCACAATACCATACACATGATTTATATATAAATATAATATATATACATATAATAATACCTGTCTGCGTAGAGAAGTTGCGTCCACAACAGCCATGTCATCTGTTCCTCCCTCGAGAGTGGAGTCCAGCGTGGCCAGCGCAAACCTGTCAGCAGATACGTTCATTCATTTCATTAGACACTGAGATTGTGCTGACAGGACAACAAAATGAGACAAAAAACAGAGGAGAGGAAAGAAATGAGAGGAAGAAAGAGGAGTTACCTGGTGTCATGCTGGGGGTTAGAGAGGGTTGAACCCCCTCTAAGAGATGGCTTGCTGAGAAGCGGATATGGAGAAAGTGAGAGAAGGAAAAGGACAAAAGAAGACATACACAGACAGACAACTTTAATAACATGCCAACTTATTTTTTTAAGGCACGTGCCACAGGGAGGCTTTGTCTCACAGACCCTGTCAACATTTCATAATCAAATAAGATGTCAGGGTAAATCAGCCTGAAATAAGCACAAACATCCTAATTTATTTTTCTCTTCTCAATATCAGACGGACGATATTGTCTTGGTGGCTCTACAGTGAAGTTTAGTGGCTGTAAGTGGAGCTGAAGCTACTAATGAGAAGCCAAGCAAGCCACACAAGGCACAGGACATGAGCTCATGGATTCACTGGTGCAGGTATCCACACAAACCACATGTAAAGGAATGTTCTGGGTTTAATATCAGGTTAGGGTGTATCATGTCAGAGCAGCTGTGGTAGATTTTTGAACGACATTGATACCAAATAAAATTAAACTGCGCTGCTTATTAAAATATATACAATTTAGCATTTTAAATGTTAATAATGTTTCCGGTATATTACTGTGCAGCACTTTGGTCGACTGTGGTTGTTTTAAATGTGCTATACTAATAAATATTGTATATTTTTGATAAAATAAATTAACATTGAACATCATTCTTTAAAAAAAAGTGTAAATGGTGTAAGGTCAAAGATGAAAATTATTACTAATAAACATATTTTTAACAAGATTTACAAATGACACCCTCTAATAATGGTATACAGCATTAATAACAATTCTAAAACTTCAGAATTCTAAACAAAATCACTTGAAAGATTATCTTTACATACTCATTAAGTGTCATTTTAAATGTTTAAACTTTACTGCTATTCTTCAATCCACTAGGTTTTTTCAGCAAGATAATTAAAATCAGCAATTCAGATCAGCTCTATTATAAGTATAGGTCAAGTATATGTTTTTACATAAATCTAGTTTGCTAAATGAAAGAAGCCCAGAAGCTCTTATAATATGCTTATATTGCAAGATCTGTATTGTAATAATGTATTGTAAAGATTTATATTGTACGATTTGCATTAATAATTGAGGAACTGTTTCAAATCTACATTGTTTTGTTTTGCAGAACGTACAATAACATAGGATTGTAACAGTTTTGGTTCCCATTGGTTTATAAAAAATTTTATGGAAATCAATGGGAAATGAAACCGTTTCATCACCAACATTCATCAATAAGCTATCTTACTAAATAAATATTACAGGTTTGAAAGATATGTGGATAAACTGATGGGAGAGTTATCTTTGTAAATTATTAAGAGTAATTACATATAATTAATTAATTAAATAAATTTACATAATAAAACTATATTAAATAGATATGAATGAATTAAAATCCATATAATCTACAGTGCTTCCCACAGGTTTGAAATATAGTTGCAGTGGTAGCCGGACTGAAACACAACTTTTAGTCGTTTATTAAATGATAAATCATTTAATGGTTCTCTTGCAGCTGTGTGCGAGCAGTCAGCTGCAAAAAGGTAATGCAAAAACACATACAAATAACAGCAACTTAAAGTAAAACCCAAATCTCAGGCATTTTAGGAGATTCAGAACCTACGGATGCATTTTGGCGCATCTCTGTGGGTCTACAGAGCACGTGTCTGTGGGAGTGTTGACAGTTCTCACGCACACAGAACCAGCGGTAGGATATGTGCAGAAAGAGAAGATTTTCCACTGGTTAATCGATCGCGAATGTTTGGTTTCTTGGACGAATACAGAAAAGGGTAAAAAGATGATGATAATAATAGTATTATTCATGCGTCACCACCAAATATGCCTGGGTGGCTGTTAATATACCTGGGCTGCCCGCCCAAGTAAAGTCAATGGCTGTTTCTCAATTCCAAGAACGCAGAGAACGGACTTGTGTTCTTGTGAAGACGGTCTTGCCTGGTCACATCGGGAGAACAAACTCAGGAGACCGCAAGGACAAAGAACGTGTCCTGTAAGAAACAAGATGCTGCGTTCTTCCTGATGCTTTCACGCGTCCTCCGTTCTTGAGTATTGGAACTAAACTTCGGCGGATGATGATGACGTTACACAAGAACACGAGGACGCAAGACCGCTGAAGAACGCATATTGGGAAACAGCCAATGTGTGGGAAGCACTGGTACACATGCACGCTCGCACTCACAGTCTGTAATATATAATATAAAATATAACTAAAATACAAAATTGGAATTCCAACTGCAATTTTTGCTTCAGTTTTAAATCAAATAGTACAAATTATTTTAATTTTTGGTATGCCACAACAACTCTAAACAGAACCCAGCTTGCAATAAACCCGAACATTTCCTTTAAAAGATTAAACAGCAATGCCACAAACTGCTTGCGTAAGCATTTAACTAAAACCTAAATGTGAAGCAAAAATAAAAAAGGATTCCAACAAATGAGCCAGAAAAAAAATCTTGTGCGCAATGCATTACAACCCATGACAAACCCCAAACAAGGAGGAAAAAAATGTTCAGGAAGTTCAGGAAGCAGTGTGTCCACATCCAACAGCAAAACATACTACGACAAAGCCATCATCTAAAACACTAGCTCCTAAAAATGTCATTTGTAGGGTTTCTAGTTAAAAGTATGACATTTCATGAAGGATTATTTGTCTGTCAGAGCAGATATGCTTAGTTTAACTTTCTCAATTTGTAATCAGAACTGTGAAGGAACACAATTGATTATTTACTCGTTGAAGCAACATCTAATTTAGCCAAAACATCAGGAGGGATTTGGGAGTCTGATGTCAAAGGTCACCTGCGCTGGTTCTCGTCCAGGACCTCCAGGACCTGCTGGTAGGCCCGGCGTGTGCTTGACTGGATGAAGGAAAGGACACCGCGGGCGCTGAAGAGGTTAAACCCGTCCTCGGCACCACCGAGAGGAGCCATAGAGCGCAATGCAGCAGAGGGAGAGGGAGTCATACTGACCGCACCACAGAAAAACACACACACAGAGTGAGAGAGAGAGACGTAACGAAAGAACAAGAGAGAAAAAGTGGAAGATTGAAGAGAGCCAGAGGAAGCCAAAACAATTGAAAGAATGAAATAAGAAGAAAAGACTGGACTTCACTGGTCGGGGAGAGATGGGATGATGGGCAACAGCCTCACCGCATTAACAAAAAGGTCCCACTTTATATTCAGTAGCCTTAATTACTATAAACCTACATTTAAGTGGATTATTTGTTACAATATACTTTGGGGTCCATTCACACAGAACGCCTTTTTCCATTCAATCTGCTACTTTTCCATTATTTTTCCATGTAAATGCTCTTGATGGGCATGCATGAGCATTACGCTCGTGTCTTATGTCTTTTGCAGCACCTAGTACATGATCGCCGGATTATTAAGACACTTTGTAAAGAATTTTATTGTTCGTCGGCGCCAGTGGTGTAGTGGTTAGTGCGTAGACACATGCACTCCAGTGCTCGCGGCGACCCGAGTTCAATTCCGCCTTGCGGTCCTATGCCGATCCTTCCCCTCTCTCTGCTCCCCATGCTTTCCTGTCAATTCTCTCTACTGTCCTATCTAATAATTTTTATTTTATACAAGCAGTGGCGCTCACCAATGTCAGTTCCAAAGCAGTGGACCAATCAAAACAACTCGGGAGGCGTGGCAAGCATTGAGAGTTTCTGTTTACAGTAGCAAGTTGGCATGACAACGGTTTTATTTGACTGCATGCAACATGGTGGAGGCAGTGCTTTTTAAAAACTGTTTTAAATGCAAATACGTGATCTGTGTGAATGGCCTCTTACTGTGTTTTTACATTGTACTTCTATTTAAATAAAAACCCTCCATGTAACTATTTCTGTAATTACATTCGATTACACTATGCATTCTCTTGACCTTAAGGGGTGGGGTGGGGGGAGTGGGGGTGCACACCGGATGCACCGTGCCACACATTTCAGAATTCTAAATGGAAGTTTCTAGCATGTGTCATGTGCGCGGTGTTGCACTTCATGGAGCATCCATTGTGCGACCCTCTTAACACTGAAACTACAAGAGTTCTAAAACTATTAGAACGTCCATGGTGTTTAATATTAGACATTACATTCACATAAGATATTTACATTGGAAGCTTCTATTGAGATTTTGTACTTAAGCTTTGGATGTCATCTTAAAGTCATTATCCTAAAAATACTATTTTTTTGTAACATTAACAGCCTTTAATTGTGTACGAGTTACAGACCACCTGTGACGGTGTGTACTGCGCACTTTACTTTGTTCAGCAAGCGGGAGAGGAAAGTTTTTTCACCACAGTGAAAGACTGAACGTAAAGTTGTGTTTTTCTCCATCTCATATGTTTTGTTAACAAAATCCATTATGGCCATTCAAGGTAGCAATACACAGAACTCTTTCGTGTTTTGTTACTTGAATAAAATAATGTTAGAATGAAACATGCAGACATTTGGAAAAAGTCAGGCTACTATAGTTATGGGTTTTATTTTAACAAAGTTGTTAAGTCATTCAAAATGACTGCCACACCAGTTCTAGTGTTAAACCTAAATATACCCTCAAACCAGGCCCTGATCGTCCCGTATCCCACCGTAATATGAAACAATGTAAGTAAGTATCTATGCACATTACATTTATTTTTTGATGCAAGTACATAGTAGATAAGGCCACTTGATGGGACCACAAAGGTAAAAAAAACTAGGTCATAACTACAAAACAAACCCAGAAACAAGCAAATTCTTGTTGACTGAACAAACCATCATACACAAACGTCTCTGAGAATCACAACCACAAGCCTCAAAAACAGAAACAATATTTTACTGAACCGCTAGATCCATTTACACTTATCCAAACGAACACAATTTCACCTGTAATTCACCTAACAGCAGTCTGCAGTCACAATAGTGAAGAAGCTCAGAAGTTTGTTAAGTGAATCTCATGAAAACATGACAAAGTCCTATTTTATGGCCTAAAATATGTTTCTAAAAGATCCCATTTTTCCCCATAGTGCTTTCATTAGTGTTAAACACATTTATCCATACTCTATACTTATTTAAATATTGCTATATATAAAAATCCTTACAATTAAATGTTAAATGATGCATATAGTTATATTTTATAAATGATACAATATTTTATTACTGTATTTTATAGTATTCTTCTATATAATATCTGGACAAGTTTTTGAGAGATTGTGTGCGAATTAAACTAATCAGTTTATTGCCAATATAGTCCATTGTCAACTCGACTTGTTCATTTTGGTTATTGTCTATTGACAGAGTTCATTACTAATTATCATTTCTAAATATTTAAAATGCATTCATTACCTGTTGAAAATGTGGGAATGGAGATGTTTAACGTTTTAATGCTCCCAGAAACTGCATTAATAACAACATAAATATAGGAAAAACACAGCGATTGTTATAATTAAAAATAACTGAGTTCTGTTTTAATATATGTTCTAAATAATTTATCAGTAATAAAAGGGTGATTTTTTAGCATCATTACTCCAGTACTCATAGTACGACAGTACTCATAGTAAACAGTTTAGTTATTTTCATCTATTTTATTTTAGATTTTTTAAGACTCGGTTTCAGTTTACACATATATCAGGCATGTGATCAGCTGAGGACAAAAAAGAAGTAAGACAAGACCCACAATTTATAATGTACAACTGTGAGCGCGGAAAAAGTGCACAGCCACTAGGGCTGTGCAATTAATCGTAATCGCAAAAAAAATCATGATTAAAGCACATACAATTTCTAAATTGCGTAAGGCTGCAATTTTATAGATTAATTTATTCTTATTTTTTTCCAGAATAAGTTATTGTGCACATTATTTTAATATGTTAACCAATACAGAGCTGACGCAGCACACCGGGCAATTACAGCTAAGCTGAGCGGGAGAAAGATGTTAACCAATCAGAGCTCACTCTGTGCATGACAGAGTTGAGAGGGAGAACTGAATAGGTGGTTTTGATTTACGTTAGTTTTTATTTATTTTTCTGACTGGAATTGACATTAGTTCATCTTTATTTTTTCATGTTGACTGTTTGTAAGACAATTTATTACAGTTTTGTTTATCAAGCAGTTAGTACTACTGTGTACAGTATGTTTTTAACTTGAGTTGAGGTTAGTTAATCTTAATTCCTTTTATGTTGTCTACAGTTTTGCTACAGTTTCATTTATTAAACTTAATACTGTTATTTCAAAGTGAAATGTTTTGTTTTGCACTTCTTGTGCACTGAACACATTTAGAATGCATGTATATAGCTTGTTTGAAAAAGCAAAAACAGTTGCCAAAATCGCGAATAAAATTGCAATCGCAATATTTGTTTAAAAATATAAAATAAAATAAATAAATAAATCACAATGTGATTACTTTGCCCATATTGCACAGCCCTAACAGCCAAGCACGCATTTAAAGCAATTTCATACTCTTGCATATTGTCAGCGGCTTCATTATACGCGCACAATATAGGACTACACAATATCATTATACCTGAATGACGTCTGGAATGAAGCAGTAAATGCTCCTTCTTGTGCACAATGATGAATAAAGGCGCAAACCGTCAATCATGTCTTCTGCTTTGATAACGAAGAACCTCACTGAGACCCCCCGCCCCTACAACCCCTCCTCAAAAAAATAAAAATAAAAATAAATAAATTTTGGATTTACGCAAACACAGGGGTCGGCCCATTGAGCTCAGAAAATGCAGAAATCCGTATTTATGCGGAAGATTCACATCCCTGATATATGTACAATAGATGAGCAAACATATCAGAGAACTTGACTCTACATGTATTTGCTTATGTATGCATGTATATTTCATAACATAATGCAAAACAGATTAGGAATGTGTAGAATATAATGTATAGAAATGGTTCAGTGGGCCGGGGGGCCTCTGTTGAAGCAAAAATAATGTCTCTATTTTTAAAACTGTTGTTTTATTTAGTAAAATGTCAATAAAAGATCTAAACGGGAAAAAAATGAGTTTAGCTGATGGACATGATGCATGGGGGGAGGTCTCAAAAGAGGTGCTAATCATTGTTGGGTTTACATACTTTTACTAACAGACCAGCCAATCAGAAAACAGCATGTCAAAACCAGCAGACAATTGTCTGAAGGAGAATGACTGATCTGTTTTTCTAAGTACAAACCCTTCGTGTGAAAAGCTTCTCGACGCCAGGAGTGGCCATTCATTAGAGTCAAACAGAGAACAATAGAGTAGAATAGAGCCGTCATAGCATGAAGAGGAACTCACTGACAACGCAACTCTAAACTACACTGGCTCAAAATCACCAGATGGCTTGCATTGTGATCAAATTGATCCACGGCTGACAGGTGAAATCAGGCCACTCCTGTACATGCATTAATCACATGCACTGACCTAATAAAAAGCGCACAAGCCGAACTAAACGGCAGACATGCATGGTTCTAACTCACCCCCTTTGAGTCAGGATCATGAAGGGAGAAAGAAAGACACCAGGGAGGAGGAACAAACATATGATGGAGTGAGAGGGTCATGTTGACAGGGCAGAGGTGAAACCAAAGTCCGTACTTGTGTGTGTGTGTGTTTGTGGCTTTGCACTTACGCAGAGTCGTTTCTTGCGAGTGGGCCATTGTGATGCACACCTGTGTTCTCGCTGACCGAGCGCTCTCGACGTGATTTGGTTTGAGCTCGCACCTGTGTAAAGCACAAAAAAAAAGCAAAAGTGAACAGGTGTTCCTCATTTTACTAAACCAAAGTGATCTATTTTTAGTAATGATCACTAGTAGCAGAGCTGGGTAGATTACTTATGAATTGTAACCAGTAACTGATTACAAATTACGTGACAAAATTTGTAATCAGTAATATAATCTCTTAGATGGCAATGTAATCTGACTACTTTTGGAATATATTTAGATTACATTTTACTAAACCAAAGTAGCCATCGTTGATCTGTTTTTAGTAACATTTACTACGAGCAAAGCTAGGTAGATTACTTATGAATTGTAACCAGTTACTGATTACAATTTACATGACAAAAACTTTTAATAAGTAATATAAAATGAGATTACACATTTTTTGCAATGTAATCTAACTACTTTTGGATTATATTTTGATGACTTTTTACTAAACCAAAGTGGCTGTCGCTGATCTGTTTTTAGTAATGTTTACTAGTGGCAGAGCTGGGGAGATTAATCATAAATTGTAATCAGCTGGGGGCTCATGGTGGCGCAGTGGGTAGCACAATCGCCTCACAGCAACAATGTTGCTGGTTCGAGCCAAAGCTGGCATTTCTGTGTGGAGTTTGCATGATTTCCCTGTGTTGGCGTGGGTTTCCCCCACAAGTCCAAAAACATGTAGTACAGGTGAATTGGGTAAGCTTGTCCGTAGTGTATGTGTGTGAATGAGTGTGTATGGATGTTTCCCAGTGATGGGTTGCAGCTGAAAGGGCATCCGCTGCATAAACCGACCCCAACTGAGTCCCTTTATTAATATCTATATACAAGTGCAATATATATAGCTGTTGAGGCATTGTGTTGGTGTTTAAAATATAATATATTTGTCTTTTATCTGTAGAAATTATACAAGATTATGTATGGCATCAAATACAGTTAAGCACAAAAGTAATCTAAATGTAATCCAAAAGGTAGTCACATTACAGTCCCTAAATTTTATAATCTAACATATTATATTATTGATTATACATTTTTGTCATGAAATCTGAGATCTTTTAGATCACATTTAGACTACTTTTTACTATTTTTGTCATGTAATTTGTAATCAGAACCTGATTAGAATTTATGATTAATCTGCCCAGCTCTGCTACTAGTAAACATTACTAAAAACAGACCAGCCACAGCCACTTTGGTATAGTAAAAAGTAATTTAAATGTAAATATACATGTATGTATGTATATATATATATAATACTTCCAAACACTAACATTAATATACCTTTTCTGTGCGTGTTTGCTGATAGTAACATAATTACAAAAATCACATCTTTACTTAAAACATTACATCAATTTAGAAAGCAGCAACATTAAAAAATAAAAACAACAATGAAAAACATTAAATTGACAGCAATATGACTACTACATCATTTTCTTCAACACTGTAGTGCATATGACAGCATCAATAAGAAACATCAAACAATACCAACATGGCAAATGCACCACAAACAAATATGTGGCAGGTTTATAATTAAATAATATATTACAGTATAAATAATAATTAAAAAAACTACTGCAAATTGTGTAATTACTATGTAATCTTGTAATCCATTAAAAAGTAACAGTAGTATGATTATAAGTAGTTTAAACAATAGTCTAATTATCAGTACTTGGTTTGTTTATGTTCTGACGATGTAATGCAGATTACATAAAAAATGTTACTACTCATTTCTAATTATCAATCACATCAACGAAGCCCTCATTTTACTCATTTTAACCTGACCCACTTACTTCTTCGTTGGGCTGATTGGTGGAGCTTGTCTGCTCCATTTCGAGGAAGTCGAGGGGCCGATCGCTGAGTGTAAGAACTCGAGGCGGCGTCTTGAGGGACAGTGTGGACTCCTGTGGGGTGGACTGGATGAGGTCCAGATCTCTGGGGAATGGCATGTCATCACTGTGTCCTAAAGAAGGGTAAGTGTCCCATTAGATATTTGTTCATGTAATAATATAGTGTGGATAAACTCACGTCAGTCTA